>OZ007582.1:5162086-5249586 GCA_963931925.1 Onchidella celtica | reverse complement strand
GTGTCCTTGCAGTCCAGTTACAACTGGAGCAGACACCTCGTCGCCACAGTGCAGTGTCGATCGGCGTTTTCTCTTGATAGGGATAAGTTTTATCTAATTTAGCCCGGGGAGTGTACTGTTCGGCCTGCTCTTCTCGATTTCCAACTGCCGAGGTAACTTTAACGTGCGCAACGTGCACACGGCCTTCCGAGTTTTTTCGTCCTCCGAGAAGACTAGGTGCTCGATCTTACCTACCATAGGATTAGGGAGAGGAAAATATGAGTAAAATCCCGAAATTTCAACATGCCTGCATCGACCGGGATTCGAACCCGATACCTTCGGCATGAGGGGTGAGCAGAGCACCTTGCCTGTAGACCACCGTGTTCCCATTTTGTTCCGTTTTTCTTGATTTCTCTTCGTCATTTGTTTTTTTTTAACTTTTCTGTAAGTCTCTGGATTTCCTATAGACATAGTTTGTGTGTGTATTTTTTCCTATGTTTACTACATCACATAACGTCATCTTGTGTTATCTCGATTATTTTCATAATTTGGCACTGTGACCTGTTTCCCAGATCTGTCTTCTGACCCTGGCCATCCCCAGCATAAACATTTGAACACAGAAAAATGAAGAGGCGGAAAAAGGAAGAAAATGCATGCGATGTTGGCTGTGGAATGCAACATTGTTTGACAAGGGTGAGCCATTTATGCGCATAAACATACCCAGTCATAAAGGGCTCTCCGCGCCAAGTTAGAGACAGTGTGGGGAATGCAGGGAATTCAATCCATTCTTTGTTCACGCCCCCCTTGATTTCAAAATGTTATATATTAAAAAAAAATAAAAAAATCCGAGGGGCAAGAGCAAGACTTGAAGAAGAATCAAACTGTGGCACTAAGAAAAGAAGTCTACGATTGTTTCTTATTTGTTTAGTTTTCTATCTTGTTACATTTCCCCCCCCCCCCCCCGGGAAGATGATCAGGGGAGCTAGAGCTTATTTTTTGTCTTTTCTTTTCGTTTGAGTTGTATTGTGTCGTTTCTGTATTACTTCTTATGCGAGATTGGCTGCATACAACTTTTTCTTTGCGCCACAATCATTTTGACGCGTGATTTCTGCCAACTTTCTCATGCCAAACAATTGACGCAGTGGCAGTGTGTGCCACGTCTAGAAATCCTCCCCCCCCCCCCACACACACACACATAGAATATCGTAAAGCCTTAAAAGATGGGGACACGAGTGAAGCTTTACCACAAAGCTATTGAGGCCGAGTTTGATTTTGTACTGAATGGCATTTTGAAAAATAAAAATCTGGTAACACACTGACGTCAGTACTTTAGATCATACCCGAAAATGATTTGTGCATAACCCCACAGACGAGCTGCACACACTGGCCTACATACTTGTGCATAGACACACACACACACACACACACAGACCTGCGCGTTCAATTCGCGCACTCATGCCCAGAGATGCACTCGTGAATACCCATACAGCACAGCTGAGACACACCACACGTGCACATACGTACGCACACACAGACGAGACACGCAGACATATATTTCACACGAGGCGCATGCATGTAGTCGCACTTGCATACATACCTACAACACAGCTGAGACACATCACACCGGAAAAACATACACATACACACAGATGAGACGCACACACGCTATTGCGATTACACACAGACACACGAGCAGTGCGCTTACATTTCACACGAGACGCATAATTTTATTTTGAATGGTCTCTTCAATAAGCATGATAACCTCCCGCCTGTGCTTTGGATAGACCTGCTTCCTTTCTTCTCTCTTCACCACCCCGAAAAGTGCCGAAGTGTTCTGAAAGGTCCTCCCTCTCTTTCTCAGTCTCTTTCTCTCTCTCTCTCTCTCTTTCACTCCGAGGCACTCTCAGACAGTTTCTACACAGAAAGAAGGCTACCATTTTTTTTTATCTTCACATTTAGGTTTCCCTTGCATGCAGTAAAATGGCACCAAGCTGAATGTGTGTCGCACTCAGTCTCCCATGCACATTAGTGCGCTTATTACCGTTATTGTTATTAATTTCTAAACATGCACCAATAGAAAATAAACTTAAGGGGAAACAAACAACAAACATCTCCCTTAAATTTCGAAGTCAATAGTTGGGGCTGCCAAACTTTCTAAGATTCATATTCAGGATGAAAGTAATGTAACTGTGTTGAACCTTTCAAGTGAATCAAGGCAGAAATAAGGCATCCCTGAGTGACACCAGTTTGTGGTTTTGTTTTCGAATTTCATTTTTATTAAATAGAATCAACATAATTTATTTTTGATTGCCTCCCAAAAGCGATCAGTTTGGTGCACTCTTCTCTGTTCAGGACTCATCTGTTGCATACTAATTTGCATGAAGAAAATATGTGACAGTCATTCAATTTGGTGCAATTTGTGTGCCCTGGAGCCTGGGTTGCCACAACACTTCAGATTGTGGGAAACGTTCAACAGACCATGCGCTCATCACAGGGCAGTCAGTATCTCAGTAGTTGGTTCGCCTGATCCAATGAAACTTGGTACAAAGCCTTTGAATACTGGAGATATTAAATGAAAAATCGTTTGTTGATGAAACTTGAAGTCGTTCCGATTCTGTCTCTTTGTCATGTATATTTTATTTTACTTAAATGAGCCTGTCCACAGCATCCGCTCCGATCCGCCATTGTTAGGGAAAATGACGCACGAACAACTCTCTTTGCCTCTATGGCGGTGAGGTGCGGAGAGTGACAGAGACAATGGACAAGTATACACAGGCCATGAGTGTTTTACGTCATTGGCCGTAAAAAATATTGGATGCTGTGGACAAGATCACTAAGTATATGGCGGCCATTCTTTCCAACAAAAATCTCACTTTTCCGGACATTTCCGATCTTGCACTGGGAATTTTATAATTGCTGTATTTCATTTTCATGGCACTGCACCATTTTCCTCAACATCAGATGAAAAATCTTGTCTGCTTTTGTGTGGTGGGTGAAACACTTTTTGTGTGCATTTATTTCCCCTTTTTTTTCTTTGCCCTGCGTGGTTATCCTATTTACCTTGCTATAAATCCAGATCGAAATAAAACTTGATAATCCTTCAGAAAAGAGAGTTGAACAAATATTTTCATGCAGAAACAAACTGTGGGTATCTTAACCAAAACAATTATGAGCGAAAGGTATACATTCATACATTGCCTCCATCGTTTTATGACGCATGTTATGTTATGAGATAAAGAACAATTTAATCAATACTTTGTTTACAGAAGAGTTCAAAACCAACGGGATGACAAAGATTCAATACAAACTGAAATGGTTTTTCCAAATTATTGGTATCTCTTACACGATCTCGTGATGTTGTCAAGAAAATTCGGTCAATATTGGGATGACGTGGCACGTTCAGGATTCCTTTCTCCCTTTCGTTCTCTCTTTCTCTCTCTCGCCCACTTTCTTTCTCATATTCTCTCTCTCTCTGTGTCATTCACACACACACACGCACGCACACACACACACACGCACGCACACACACAGCAACCCCTCTTCCGCACACATAGAAAAAGAGAAAAAAAAACACAAACTAGCACATTGACGTACAAAGAACAAGGAATAACGTTTCCTTTTTAAATATCAACAAATTCCATAATTATTTTCATGGCGGTATGCTGGTACAAGAGAGGTGTAAGTTGTGAAATCGAGCCTAATGGCCTGTGTGTGGCTACCCTTTGGCTCTGTGTGCAATTGTTGAAATTATATACTGTAATATTATTCTCACCTAAAGCGCCTAGTGGCTCGGTGACAGAATTCGGTGGCCTTTGTGTGGCTACCCTTTGGCTCTGTGTGCAGTTGTTGAAATTATATAATGCAATTGTTCTCACCTAAAGCGCCTAGTGGCTCGGTGGCAGAATTCGGTAGCCTTTGTGTGGCTACCCTTTGGCTCTGTGTGCAGTTGTTGAAATTATATATTGCAATATTGTTCTCACCTAAGGCCCCTAGTGGCTGGGTGACAGAATTCGGTAGCCTATGTGTGGCTACCCTTAGGCTCTGTGTGCAGTTGTTGAAATTATATAGTGCAATTGTTCTCACCTAAAGCGCCTAGTGGCTCGGTGGCAGAATTCGGTAGCCTTTGTGTGGCTACCCTTTGGTTCTGTGTGCAGTTGTTAAAATTATATATTGCAATATTGTTCTCACCTAAGGCACCTAGTGGCTCGGTGACAGAATTCGGTAGCCTTTGTATGGCTACCCTTTGGCTCTGTGTGCAGTTGTTGAAATTATATAGTGCAATATTGTTCTCACCTAAGGCGCCTAGTGGTTCGGTGAAAGAATTCGGTAGCCTTTGTGTGGCTACCCTTTGGCTCTGTGTGCAGTTGTTGAAATTATATAGTGCAATTGTTCTCACCTAAAGCGCCTAGTGGCTCGGTGACAGAATTCGGTAGCCTTTGTATGGCTACCCTTTGGTTCTGTGTGCAGTTGTTGAAATTATATATTGCAATCGTTCTCACCTAAAGCGGCTAGTGGCTCGGTGACAGAATTCGGTAGCCTTTGTGTGGCTACCCTTAGGCTCTGTGTGCAGTTGTTGAAATTATATAGTGCAATTGTTCTCACCTAAAGCGCCTAGTGGCTCGGTGACATAATTCGGTAGCCTTTGTGTGGCTGCCCTTTGGCTCTGTGTGCAGTTGTTGAAATTATATAATGCAATTGTTCTCACCTAAAGCGCCTAGTGGCTCGGTGACAGAATTCGGTAGCCTTCGTGCGGCTACCCTTTGGTTCTGTGTGCAGTTGTTGAAATTATATAGTGCAATTGTTCTCACCTAAAGCGCCTAGTGGCTCGGTGACAGAATTCGGTAGCCTTTGTGTGGATACCCTTTGGTTTTGTGTGCAGTTGTTGAAATTATATATTGCAATTGTTCTCACCTAAAGCGCCTAGTGGCTCGGTGGCAGAATTCGGTGGCGTTTGTGTGGCTACCCTTTGGCTCTGTGTGCAGTTGTTGAAATTATATAGTGCAATTGTTCTCACCTAAAGCGCCTAGTGGCTCGGTGACAGAATTCGGTAGCCTTTGTGTGGCTACCCTTTGGCTCTGTGTGCAGTTGTTGAAATTATATAATGCAATTGTTCTCACCTAAAGCGCCTAGTGGCTCGGTGTCAGAATTCGGTAGCCTTTGTGTGGCTACCCTTTGGCTCTGTGTGCAGTTGTTGAAATTATATATTGCAATATTGTTCTCACCTAAGGCCCCTAGTGGCTGGGTGACAGAATTCGGTAGCCTTTGTGTGGCTACCCTTAGGCTCTGTGTGCAGTTGTTGAAATTATATAGTGCAATTGTTCTCACCTAAAGCGCCTAGTGGCTCGGTGGCAGAATTCGGTAGCCTTTGTGTGGCTACCCTTTGGTTCTGTGTGCAGTTGTTAAAATTATATATTGCAATATTGTTCTCACCTAAGGCACCTAGTGGCTCGGTGACAGAATTCGGTAGCCTTGGAATGGCTACCCTTTGGCTCTGTGTGCAGTTGTTGAAATTATATAGTGCAATATTGTTCTCACCTAATGCGCCTAGTGGCTCGGTGAAAGAATTCGGTAGCCTTTGTGTGGCTACCCTTTGGCTCTGTGTGCAGTTGTTGAAATTATATAGTGCAATTGTTCTCACCTAAAGCGCCTAGTGGCTCGGTGACAGAATTCGGTAGCCTTTGTATGGCTACCCTTTGGTTCTGTGTGCAGTTGTTGAAATTATATATTGCAATCGTTCTCACCTAAAGCGGCTAGTGGCCCGGTGACAGAATTCGGTAGCCTTTGTGTGGCTACCCTTAGGCTCTGTGTGCAGTTGTTGAAATTATATAGTGCAATTGTTCTCACCTAAAGCGCCTAGTGGCTCGGTGACAGAATTCGGTAGCCTTTGTGTGGCTGCCCTTTGGCTCTGTGTGCAGTTGTTGAAATTATATAATGCAATTGTTCTCACCTAAAGCGCCTAGTGGCTCGGTGACAGAATTCGGTAGCCTTCGTGCGGCTACCCTTTGGTTCTGTGTGCAGTTGTTGAAATTATATAGTGCAATTGTTCTCACCTAAAGCGCCTAGTGGCTCGGTGACAGAATTCGGTAGCCTTTGTGTGGATACCCTTTGGTTTTGTGTGCAGTTGTTGAAATTATATAGTGCAATTGTTCTCACCTAAAGCGCCTAGTGGCTCGGTGGCAGAATTCGGTGGCCTTTGTGTGGCTACTCTTTGGCTCTGTGTGCAGTTGTTGAAATTATATAGTGCAATTGTTCTCACCTAAAGCGCCTAGTGGCTCGGTGACAGAATTCGGTAGCCTTTGTGTGGCTACCCTTTGGTTCTGTGTGCAGTTGTTGAAATTATATAGTGCAATATTGTTCTCACCTAAGGCGCCTAGTTGCTCTGTGGCAGAATTCGGTAACCTTTGTGTGGCTACCCTCAGGCTCTGTGTGCAGTTGTTGAAATTATATAGTGCAATTGTTCTCACCTAAAGCGCCTAGTGGCTCGGTGACAGAATTCGGTAGCCTTTGTGTGGCTACCCTTTGGTTCTGTGTGCAGTTGTTGAAATTATATAGTGCAATTGTTCTCACCCAAAGCGCCCAGTGGCTCGGTGACAGAATTCGCTGGCCTTTGTGTGGCTACCCTTAGGCTCTGTGTGCAGTTGTTGAAATTATATAATGCAATTGTTCTCACCTAAAGCGCCTAGTGGCTCGATGGCAGAATTTGGTGGCTTTGTTTAGGCTACCCTTTGGCTCTGTGTGCAGTTGTTAAAATTATATATTGCAATTGTTCTCAACTAAAGCGCCTAGTGGCTCGGTGGGAGAATTCGGTAGCCTTTGTGTGGCTACCCTTTGGTTCTGTGTGCAGTTGTTGAAATTATATAGTGTAATATTGTTCTCACCTAAGGCGCCTAGTGGCTCGGTGACAGAATTCGGTAGCCTTTGTGTGGCTATCCTTTGGCTCTGTGTGGAGTTGTTGAAATTATACAGTGCAATTGTTCTCACCTAAAGCGCCTAGTGGCTCAGTCGCAGAATTCGGTAGCCTTTGTGTGGCTACCCTTTGGCTCTGTGTGCAGTTGTTGAAATTATATAGTGCAATTGTTCTCACCTAAAGCGCCTAGTGGCTCGGTGGCAGAATTTGGTTGCCTTTCTGTGGCTACCCTTTGGCTCTGTGTGCAGTTGTTGAAATTATATAGAGCAATTGTTCTCACCTAAAGCGCCTAGTGGCTCGGTGGCAGAATTCGGTAGCCTTTGTGTGGCTACCCTTTGGTTCTGTGTGCAGTTGTTGAAATTATATAGTGCAATTGTTCTCACCTAAGGCCCCTAGTGGCTGGGTGACAGAATTCGGTAGCCTTTGTGTGGCTACCCTTAGGCTCTGTGTGCAGTTGTTGAAATTATATAGTGCAATTGTTCTCACCTAAAGCGCCTAGTGGCTCGGTGGCAGAATTCGGTAGCCTTTGTGTGGCTACCCTTTGGTTCTGTGTGCAGTTGTTGAAATTATATATTGCAATATTGTTCTCACCTAAGGCACCTAGTGGCTCGGTGGCAGAATTCGGTAGCCTTTGTGTGGCTACCCTTTGGCTCTGTGTGCAGTTGTTGAAATTATATAGTGCAATTTTTCTCACCTAAAGCGCCTAGTGGCTCGGTGACAGAATTCAGTAGCCTTTGTGTGGCTACCCTTTGGCTCTGTGTGCAGTTGTTGAAATTATATAGTGCAATTGTTCTCACCTAAAGCGCCTAGTGGCTCGGTGGCAGAATTTGGTTGCCTTTCTGTGGGTACCCTTTGGCTCTGTGTGCAGTTGTTGAAATTATATAGAGCAATTGTTCTCACCTAAAGCGCCTAGTGGCTCGGTGGCAGAATTCGGTAGCCTTTGTGTGGCTACCCTTTGGCTCTGTGTGCAGTTGTTGAAATTATATAGTGCAATTGTTCTCACCTAAGGCCCCTAGTGGCTGGGTGACAGAATTCGGTAGCCTTTGTGTGGCTACCCTTAGGCTCTGTGTGCAGTTGTTGAAATTATATAGTGCAATTGTTCTCACCTAAAGCGCCTAGTGGCTCGGTGGCAGAATTCGGTAGCCTTTGTGTGGCTACCCTTTGGTTCTGTGTGCATTTGTTGAAATTATATATTGCAATATTGTTCTCACCTAAGGCACCTAGTGGCTCGGTGAAAGAATTCGGTAGCCTTTGTGTGGCTACCCTTTGGCTCTGTGTGCAGTTGTTGAAATTATATAGTGCAATTGTTCTCACCTAAAGCGCCTAGTGGCTCGGTGACAGAATTCGGTAGCCTTTCTGTGGCTACCCTTTGGTTCTGTGTGCAGTTGTTGAAATTATATAATGCAATCGTTCTCACCTAAAGCGGCTAGTGGCTCGGTGGTAGAATTCGGTAGCCTTTGTGTGGCTACCCTTAGGCTCTGTGTGCAGTTGTTGAAATTATATAGTGCAATTGTTCTCACCTAAAGCGCCTAGTGGCTCGGTGACAGAATTCGGTAGCCTTTGTGTGGATACCCTTTGGTTTTGTGTGCAGTTGTTGAAATTATATAGTGCAACTGTTCTCATCTAAAGCGCCTAGTGGCTCGGTGGCAGAATTCGGTGGCCTTTGTGTGGATACCCTTAGGCTCTGTGTGCAGTTGTTGAAATTATATAGTGCAATTGTTCTCACCTAAAGCGCCTAGTGGCTCGGTGACAGAATTCGGTAGCCTTTGTGTGGCTACCCTTTGGTTCTGTGTGCAGTGGTTGAAATATAGTGCAATATTTATTGTTCTCACCTAAAGCGCCTAGTGGCTCAGTGGCAGAATTCGGTGGCCTTTGTGTGGCTACCCTTTGGCTCTGTGTGCAGTTGTTGAAATTATATAGTGCAATTGTTCTCACCTAAAGCGCCTAGTGGCTCGGTGGCAGAATTCGGTAGCCTTTGTGTGGCTACCCTTTGGTTCTGTGTGCAGTTGTTGAAATTATATAGTGCAATATTGTTCTCACCTAAGGCGCCTAGTGGCTCTGTGGCAGAATTCGGTAACCTTTGTGTGGCTACCCTCAGGCTCTGTGTGCAGTTGTTGAAATTATATAGTGCAATTGTTCTCACCTAAAGCGCCTAGTGGCTCGGTGACAGAATTCGGTAGCCTTTGTGTGGCTACCCTTTGGTTCTGTGTGCAGTTGTTGAAATTATATAGTGCAATTGTTCTCACCCAAAGCGCCTAGTGGCTCGGTGACAGAATTCGCTGGCATTTGTGTGGCTACCCTTAGGCTCTGTGTGCAGTTGTTGAAATTATATAGTGCAATTGTTCTCACCTAAAGCGCCTTGTGGCTCGGTGGCAGAATTTGATGGCTTTGTTTAGGCTACCCTTTGGCTCTGTGTGCAGTTGTTGAAATTATATAGTGCAATTGTTCTCAACTAAAGCGCCTAGTGGCTCGGTGGGAGAATTCGGTAGCCTTTGTGTGGCTACCCTTTGGTTCTGTGTGCAGTTGTTGAAATTATATAGTGCAATATTGTTCTCACCTAAGGCGCCTAGTGGCTCGGTGACAGAATTCGGTAGCCTTTGTGTGGCTATCCTTTGGCTCTGTGTGGAGTTGTTGAAATTATATAGTGCAATTGTTCTCACCTAAAGCGCCTAGTGGCTCGGTGGCAGAATTCGGTAGCCTTTGTGTGGCTACCCTTAGGCTCTGTGTGCAGTTGTTGAAATTATATAGTGCAATTGTTCTCACCTAAGGCGCCTAGTGGCTCGGTGACAGAATTCGGTAGCCTTTCTGTGGCTACCCTTTGGCTCTGTGTGCAGTTGTTGAAATTGTATAGAGCAATTGTTCTCACCTAAAGCGCCTAGTGGCTCGGTCGCAGAATTCGGTAGCCTTTGTGTGGCTACCCTTTGGCTCTGTGTGCAGTTGTTGAAATTATATAGTGCAATTGTTCTCACCTAAAGCGCCTAGTGGCTCGGTGACAGAATTCGGTGGCCTTTGTGTGGCTACCCTTTGGTTCTGTGTGCAGTTGTTGAAATTATATAGTGCAATTGTTCTCACCTAAAGCGCCTAGTGGCTCGGTGACAGAATTCGGTGGCCTTTTTGTGGCTACACTTACACAACATACAGCAAAATGGCGCTACCACAATAGCGGAAAAATGTTTTGTGATTTTGAAAGAGGTATTTAACATTCCAGCGTAAATTTTGGATAGATCTATACTTTATCTGCAAAGAACGTGAACAATAAGGCAACTTTAAACTGTTACCACAACTGTTACAAGACGAAGGAAACATGTTTTGAACATTTTCGTACGAGGAAAGCGACATTCGATTATCTGTTAGAAAAGTGCAGTCCCTTTCTTGAGAAACAGAACACCAACTGGATGAGAGCAGTTCAACCAATAGAGAGACTTTGTGTAACTCTGAGGTGTAAAAGTAATCTAGAGAATTGTGGGTTGCTAAAATAATGTCTGAACGTAAAAAAGTCTGACATGCGAAACGGACAGTAGAAGTAGATTGGAGAGGAACAGAATCTGTGGACAGGAAATGCAGTAGCAAAGATATTTTTGCTTTTTTCATACTTTTCCCGCAAAAATAGCGGTGAGGAACGAAGCCGAGCGGATGCTGTGGACCTTATCACGCAAGGTATACATTTCTGTAAAGATTTCTGATTAGAAAATGAAAAAGTGAAATTTCCACACAGCATTCACTTAACAAAGCAAAGCTAGATTAATGTTGTGGAATCCCCGATGCCTTATTTGCCCAGTAATTTGTAGACACCCTGTAGACGTTTCAACCTGTTTCGTACTGGCTGGGTTGCGCAAGCCAGGAAAACGATTTATCTAGGTAGTTGTAGACCAGTGAGTTTGTGGTTGATTAGTACTAAAACTACCATAAGCTCAGAACTGAGCACAGAAGAATTCAGGCCTTTTAAAATATTTTTTTATGGAAACCTATTACATGTAATAAAATATGAACACCATTTGGCAACGGCAAGAAGAGAAACAACAATAAAAACAACAGCAACAACGTCGACGACGACAACAACATTGGTAACAATAACAACCATACAAGAAGAAGACCAATAAGAAGAGGAAGAGAAACAACCACTGTATTCTTCACCTGATTAGGTGCACTCAAGCAACTTACACTATAATACTGTTATAGTGTAAGCTCCTTGGGGGCACTACATTAATTTGTATTTCCAGAGTAGCATCTCTTCGCACAAGAGATTTGAATTTTGAGACCGAAATACAGTCACAGATACGCCTCTCTCTACATGGAACTGTAAAAATTAATGTATATTATAACGGAAAAAGAATCTTTCATCTCTAATTAAAAACTCTCAGATCTGCTGCGGCAGTAGCTACTTGACACATATTTAACCCTAGTCCTGCGCAAGGCCACTATGGCTGCCTAGCTCCCTCAAACCGGGAAGCACGCGGGGCCACATTATTGCGCCTCATAGTGTAACCCTTGTCCTGCGCCAGGCCACTTTTGTGGCACGGCAACTCCACGTCTTCTATTTCTTTACTTGGTTCCTCCCACTGATCGTTTTCTTATGCCCATTCCGGTTGTTCATTTTATTTATCCCATCACCCATAGTACATACATCTAACAAAGTGGTCACGTCCGATGGAATGTGATAACCATTTGTCATACTCATGTAATAGTTCTGGCAGGTGAGAACTTTGAACTAGGGGAAATCAAAGTGAAACTTTAGACTTTAAATGCCAGTTGCTCTATGCATAATGATTAATGTTGCACAAAGGTATCTGTTGGTATCTTTGTCATCCGATTGACTTGGTTGTTGGTTGGTTGTCTTATTTGATGTGGTAACTAGAGAGATATTCTGTTGCGCAGAGATACACGTATGTACTGGAGCTGGAAATCAAATCTCTTGCCAAAGTCATTGAGAAGGTTGTGCTAAGTAAATAAACATAATGCAGATTGAGCTTTAAAACGTTGGAGGTGGGAGAAAGGAAATGTCATGATGACACCAGGCAGTTAATACAAGTTAAGTACCTGGCTTAATAAATAATTTATCCACCTATTCTATTTATGGCCTAACTTGGGGACAAGAAAGGGCAGACCTCTTGGGAAAGAAGTTTCTAAAAGACATGTAAATGTAGAAAATTCTTTATCATGAGCTTTCTCTTCTATGCAACAATAAAACTGAATACATCTCATCACAAGTACTTTATCCAAATATTATAGGGGTCACGCACGGCTTATCCAGATTATGTTTTTATAGTGTACTAAAGTGAACACGATGCACGTGTTCAAAATGACCTGATTAACCTGACCGCTGAGGTTAGCGGCAACATGCAGGCGAACGCCTGACTAGCCGCCGGCTATCCACACGCTGGTCGGTACGTGGACGAGTTCACGCAGTGTGGGACGGGGGTTAAGCTAAAGTTTGGCCAGTGTAACGTTCCTACTGCAATATTTATCATTATTCACGGTACTTAACTGTTGATTCTGTACACTTGACATTGATAGATAGGGGGGAAGTTGAAGGAAAGAAAGATAAATGTTGAGCATGCTAACGTAACAACACTTATTCAAATAAAACGGAACCATACAGATTGTAAATGCTTGACGAGCACATGGATTCAGACGTAGTAATGTAACCCACAAGATTACCAGACCATTACAATTCTTTTATGTTATGGCATATAACCTCTTTTATGTTTTGCAGCACCACTTCTCAGAATAAAGTTACCAGCACCAGTAGAATACTAGAGTGGAGAAGACCTGCAATGCAAGGCTGTGCAAACACTGACTCTTTCCAGTCACGTAAAGATCTTCAAGCTGTGTATTCGCGCTGTTTCTGGTATGTGTACAGCTTGTTGTGCGTGTGTGTGTGTGTGTGCTGTGGGGATTGGGGGCGGGGGGGGGGGCATAGGTTAAGTCAATAAGACAAGTGTGTCGCCATTCTCGCTTTGGCTGGCCAAGACAGAAGTGAAGGCTCGAGTTCGCCTGCACTGTGCATCTGCAGCCAGTATGTGTTGTATTAAAAGACATTAAGTAGGCCAACGCACTGGTATTCTGAAACCAGAGCTGCTCTGCACCTGAATAGGTTAGTTTGAAGTTTTCATATCGTACAGTATCTTAATTTTCACCAAATTTGTGTCGTCAGTCATAGTTACTATATATTAGAACAGGAATTAGCGTTTGTATGTGTCGTTGAGTATTTGCATGTCTGACTGTTTGTCCGAGTGAAGGTTCGCTGATGTAATTTGTCATACATTACTGTAATGTGTATGCTTGTGTTGAGGTATCACCATTATTGAGTTACATAAGTCAGTATGTCTTCCGCTTTCACATTTGTCCAGCTTGGTCACATATTGTTACACCACAAAGCAAATTTTTGCATTGATATGATGTCTTTGTATTTCATTATATTCAGACGATACGTGTTGGCACGTAGCTTGCGAAGATGTAGAATTTTGATATACGTGCGTATGTGTATGTTTGTGTGTACACGCGCGTGCCGTGGTCCGTGTGTTTGTAGATGAATTGCCACTGCACACATGAGTTCAATGTTTACGAATCTCGCCGAGTGCATGATATTATGGCTTACTGCACTCCTGCATCTTACGTGGTGGTGCGTAGGACTGAAACCTTCTGAGGTCATGATGTTCTGTCTACTACCGCCATTAATTAATACTCGATTTGTGCTCAGGTCCGCTAACTGTGCCCGAGGCCGAGGGTTGCGCTCTCGCGTCTAGAGGCCTGTTTACCTTGGTGGGTTTTAGGAATAAAACAAAGGAATTGGAGCAGTATGAGATGAACTTATGGCTTCCCGATTTCCTCTCGAAACGGTCTGCAGCGGTCTGTTTTCGAAATGAGGAGACACCCACATCGCTTGTTTTGGTCGTGTGACTGAGTTGGCCGTCACAGCCGCTCCATAGTAGAACGAAGAGTTGCTTGGTTCAGCTTTTCAAGGTGTTAATGTGAAACCAATCTGACATTTCAAGGGTTTTATCACTTGCTAAAATTTCAAGGGCCTTAGTTCTCACCTGCTTGTTATGGTGCGTGGGCGATATAGTATCTAATAGACAGTTCTTGATTTCAAACATTTTGTTGTGAAAGTTTCATCGCTGGCCGCCATTTGTCTCCATTATTGGCCAGTAAATTGTGCTAGGGTGTTTATTCACCAGTAGTGGCCAATCCTAAGTTTATTCGCCAGTACGTGGCACATAAAGTTCTGATGTCTAAGAGTTCGGCGAAATGTTTCTTCCTTGCCTTCTCATGCTTTCCAGTCAATTGGCTGCCTTGGTAATCTTGTTTGCGGCATTCGGATGTGCTGGCATAAAACTGAAATCATCTCATGCGATTTTCATCCTTTTCCTCGGGCATTTAGCCTGTTCTGGATTGTTTTGATGCAGTGTGAGTTCTCGCACCCATTACAGAGGCATACTCCAATCACCCTCTTCCTTGTTCAAAGATGGAAGGAACATTAGAGACAATGGAAGGAACATTAGAGACAGTGGAAGGAACATTAGAGACAGCTATTTTCATAAAATTACAGTATTACACAGAGATACAGGACGGTATCAGGTTCAACAGGCACTGACTGAGAAATGACTAGTAAACTAAATGAGAATAACCAACAGCCATTAACAGCGCCACAAAAACAGCAGAAATCGCTTGTTTTAGAACTGTCACTAGCATGTTTGTGATGGGCTTCTACTTATCTCTATTGGTTAAAATAATTCTCAAAATAATTTCAAAATGTGCAGTTGCTCTGGGAGAAAACGCTGGGACTGTGTTATTTATTTATGTATTCAGTTATTTTCCGGTTTATTTATTTTCTAGAATAGTTCTAAATACTCACGAGAATGACTCCAAATTGAAAGGTTCAGATGTAAAATTTCACAGGCCGGAGTTGCAGATAGGTGGATGATAAAGATGTACACTGTACTAACATATTGTCTGGATGAATGACCTTTGTAAGTGTAGTTTTGAAGTGTCATAGAATATCAAGATCTATCATTACGAAGTATATACTGATTGTGTCACACGATTTTGTGTGACATGAGTAATTGCAAAGACCTAACAACATTTGTCCAGTGGCATAGATCTTCATTTCAACAGCCAATTATGAACATTATTCAACACTAAATCGCATTACTTTACATGCATTGTTAATCTCGAGTCAACCCCCCCCCCCCTCCCTTTTTTTTGGCCTCATGATAGAACAGTTTAATCTATTGTTGAATTAAAAAAAGATATTACATGTATGAACTTTAATTTAATGAAATCGGTATCTCCTAGGAGTGAACGTTAAACTGTATTTACCGTCGACTAAGAGGATCCTGGGGCAGGTAGTGGGCTTATCTATATGTAATTTTTTCTGAACATTGTGGGTGATATTACTGACCGGATACGTAGAAAGTAGATTATTGTTTAGGGGCATTGTGTGGGAATAATGGTGTCTGGCAGATTCAGAGCAGTGCAACTGCGACTTTATTAGATACCTCTTTGATCTTTCCAAATTTCAGAAATCCAGAGCTATCTGAGCCGTGGCTTCAGTATCAGAACTATTGTAGTCGGCGCCAATATGGAGACCAGGTCCGGAAATGTCCTTGACTTACAAAGCGATCTACATGAGCACAACAATGACATCAACTCATCAGCGATCAGTGGGATGACGCCGCTGGTAAAAGCAGTCGTTCAAAATGAGACAGTAACAGTTAAAAGATTGATACAATCTGGAACAGATGTGAACTGTACAACGTCATCACCAAAAAAGGAAACACCACAAATGATTGCAACTGAAAGTGGCAATCTTCCAGATCCTGAAGCACTAGAAAATGGAGCCTCTCCACAAATGAAAGACAAACTTGGCAAGAGTGCCTTGATGATTGCATTGGAGACAGGGAGTACTGATATGTTTAATTTACTTTTCGAATTGGGAGGGGATCCAGGTAAGGAAGACCTTTTTGGAAGTGACGCTTTGATGATGGCATCTGAGAGAGGGTATGTGGAGGTGGTTAAAATACTGCTAGAGAGTGGTGTTGACCCGAACAAGCCAGACGATGCTAGCGTAACTGCATTAATGATGGCATGTGTGAGAGGATATGTGGAGGTGGTTAAAATACTGCTAGAAAGAGGTGTTGACCCGGACAAGCAAGACAGTGCTGGCGTAACTGCATTAATGATGGCATCAGTGAGAGGACAAGTGGAGGTGGTTAAAATACTGCTAGAGAGTGGTGTTGACCCGAACAAGCCAGACAGTGCTGGCATAACTGCATTAATGATGGCATCAGAGAGAGGATATGTGGAGGTGGTTAGAATCCTATTAAAAAGAGGCGTTGACCCGAACAAGCAAGCCAGTGCTGGCGTAACTGCATTAATGATGGCATCACTGATAGGTAGTGCTGACGTGGTTAGAATACTCCTAGAGTGGGGAGGGGATCCTGGTAAAGAAGACGTTTGTGAATGCAACGCTTTAATGATTGCATCAGTGAGAGGACATGTGGAGGTGGTTAAAATACTGCTAGAAGCAGGTGTTGATCCGAACAAGCAAAACTGTGCCGGCACAAGTGCATTAATGATGGCATTAGAGACAGGTAGTGCTGACGTGGTTAGATTACTTTTAGAATGGGGAGCTGATCTTAGTAACAGAAACCTTGAAAGAAGAAATGCTCTAATGATGGCATCAAAGGGAGGATATGTGGAGGTGGTAAAAATACTCCTAGAAAAAGGTGTCGATCCCGATACCGGATACTATTTTGGCCAGACTGCATTAATGATGGCATCAGAGACAGAAAATAAGGAGTTTGTTGATAAACTAGCAGAAGAAGGTTGTGACACTCACAAGCTAGACAGACAGGGCATGACCGCGTTAATGGTGGCATCAGAAGCCGGAAATGCAGACGTGGTTAAATTATTGTTAGAAAAACGAATTGACCCAAACCAGCAGGATTGTGAAGGCACGACGGCTTTGATGAAGGTGTCTGTGAGAGGAGATGCGAAGGTAGTTAAAATATTGTTAGAAAATGGCAGCGACCCCAACATGCATGACAAGAGTGGCAGGACCGCTTTAATGATGGCAGCACAAATGGGAAATGTTGAAGTGGTAAAAGCACTGCTAGAAAATGACGCAGACCCCAACAAACAGGACATCCAGTTTAAGACAGCACTGATGTATTCAGAATTCCCGGCCTGTCTTGAACTTTTACTTGATCATAGAGCTAATCCTGATCTGCTAGATGAAGGAAAACGCATAGCTATAGTTCGCATGCTATTGTCAGACTCAATGGTTCGTTGCCTCCGCGTGGACACAATGAACTTTTTCTTCGAAATGGAATGTCCCCCTCCTATATCTTCTTTATCTGTGCTAATGGAAAAAGATGCAAACCCTGTTATCGATATTTCCTACCTAGATTTGCTGAACGGCGTAGCAGAGAAATGTTTTAGAGACTTTCATGATTTTGAAATCCATCCAATTATATGGCTACTCGTGAATAATGGAATGATAGACACATATTTACATCGTCCTATTTACACACAAAATCGAGACATGATACAAGCTGTCAAATATATGTTTGCCTGCTGCTTCATAACAAATGCTGACATCAAGCGTATTCGTCAGGACATCTCTCAATTTCAAGTGCAGCCACCCGTACTGCATATTCAATCAAGCAAAGTGACAAGGGAAAGAAATGAGACAGTAGCTAATTTCTTTCAACAGGCTATGAGCCAGCCCTGGCCTCTGGGCAAGTTAGCTTTTATAGCGGTATCTTCGAATCTCGGACCCAGTCCCCATAGACAAGCACGTGTCAAACAGACAGGACTTCCAATTCCACTGCAAGATTTGCTCATGTTCCGAACACCTGTATCACGACTGCCCGCCAGTCAGTGGTCTAACATTCCCATTTGCTTTGATCCAATACAGTATGAAAAATTGCCCAAACCAAGACCTTTACTTTATTACTGGCCATTTGGAAGACAGCTTGGTTCACCAAATTAACAAGCCAAAGTGTATTATAGATTATTGCTTAGTGTTGTTTATTCATGCAGATGTACTAAGCCACATTACTGTTTGTCACGTAGGATCTCACGTCGAGAAGATTTTCCCAATTCCCTCTTTTGAACATTTTTCACACTGCATTTGGTGCTCTCGAATTTGATTTTTTTTTTTTTTTAATTAATTAAAACAAACCAAAACTAAATAAGACGTTGGATTCTTGCAGTTCTAGCCCCACACTATGGTTATTGTGTAGGACGATAAATAGTATTGTTTTTTGGCTTGCTATCCAATATTAAATTTACTTCAAGTTAAAAACAAACTATAACAACATAAGAAAATTCCCCACAAATGCCAGTTTAGTACATGTTATGTTTCGACAGTCCACGTCTATTCTAGAGCTTTCAGTATTATTAACTCCAGATTCTCCTATCGCTATACTAAGCTGGCATAGATGACATGCTGTGAATGGTTCACTCAGGCGTATTATCAACTAAAATCCAGTTCAAACATTTGATTATTTAGATATAACTGAATTTTGCTAAAGAAATTGATGCCACCCTGTGGGCACACGTATCTTTATATAGTCAAATAATAGCAATGGTGGACAATTGCTGTGATGGCCTTTTATATTCAGATTTGAAATCTTTCGCAGTATTTCTTCATGACATTGACTGAGAGCAATTCGTTTTTGCTAGAGATTGTCCTGTCACTAGTACAAAGGTAGAAAATACAAGAAGAAATATTATCACCGTCACAGCTACGGTGCATGGAAAAACATCACTATGACCCTCATGTAGATCTAAATTTTCACATCTGATATTTTAATTACCATGATTTCTATTCAATTTCTTTAGCCATTGCGTTTCTTTTGTTATGTTAAAATAAATGTATTTTGAAAACCAAGGCTTTTGGATGACAAGAAAAATGACAGACTGAATTATTTTGAACCCTTTGCCTGTGTCAGCGCCAATGTTTTCCAAGCTGGCATCCAGCGCTCCCTCTGATTTTTCCAGACCCCTGAGCAGAACTTTTGACCCTTTGAGGAAAACTGTTTAATGTACAGGTGCCAAGACAATCCCAATTGTAATTTTAAAAAGGGGCAACATTTAAATGTGCGCGGCAACACTCTGACGTGAGCGGTTCCACTACAATAATTGCGCAGCCATGCAGGTCAGAGGGAACTTTGCTGTCAACTGTATAGAAACAATGCCTACGGATATCTTTTGTCCTGTCAGTTCTATAATTATGTTTGTCAGAGTCATTTCATCATGTTACGTTAGTATTGCAAATACCAGTACTGAAAGGGCGCAGCTATACTTTTCATTTGCTTCATGTCATTTGTTTGTGGAATGTGGGGACGGAAAAGCGAAGTGTCTGGAAATAACAGTCTCACACAGTTATTTCAGAACAATCCATATTACAATATACTCCATAATATTATACGAAACAAACTGAAGTTACTTGGGTACTCAGGAACTTTTTGTAATCATGAACCTACACGCGTGAGCTACATTATCTATGTGTACACCTCTGATGATGAAATCTGTTTTTAGTCACTTCTGGTTAGCCTATGCTATGTACTCCTTCCATAATAAAATGCTATTATCACCTTATGGATTATTACTCAATATTTATACAACAATTATGTACTTGAACATTTGTAAATACAATACTGATTTCCAGTCGACAAAATGGATAGGATATGACTTATCTTACTTTTTATACTTTATATAATATATATTTTTTTTAAAAAGAAATGTGGATGATAGCATTATCAAATATGGCTAGGTCTTGCAAAACCTTTACATGATCTATACGGTGTTATTAAATTTATTACCAAGCAATCTTTTTCAATGTTTAATATTGGGTTTCTCCTAGTATAATGCAGTTGAGGCTTGAACCAGAAAGCATTACATACTTTGTTTTGCCAGTGAAGAAGCTGCCTTTTCACCCATGAAATATGTAAAACACAATTTTATACAACTAGGTAATCAAGAAAAAAAAAAATCTGTGACAACTTTTACCTAGAAAAAGCAAAATACCCGATCTACGAATGGATTGATGTGACGATATTTCTCCCTCTTCACACTAACGAAATGGTAAAAGTATGAAAATGTAGTAGCTCTATGTCTTCTGAAATTATTGACTTAAATATACATATGAGTTTGTATATTTTTTTTCAATGGCTTTTTGCGGACCTTTTTGCTAAATACATTGGTGGGCCTTGCGTCATTATAGGAAAATACCATGTGAGTAGACCACTACTTGGACCATTTCTTGAAGGTAATCGTTTAAGCACATTTACATAATCTACAGGGGGAACATTTTATTATGTAGAAACTCTAGACAGAACGCTGTGTACACATTCAAAGACATTAATCCTCGTAACATTATGAAATTGTTCCATCGTGCCACTCATTTGACTATTTTCTATCTGAGGTCTGTCACACTTCAAGAATAATCTATTATATATTTCAGTAACTTGCAACCTTTGGCATGACCAACTGACCAAACTATACACTCTTCAGGCCTTAAATTTGGCAGGAAGGTGGCAATTGAGATAAGGAAGATGATGGCTATAATTAAAAGTTGTTTACTTCAAGCCTGTATTTTTAACAAATAACAATGTTTATTGCTATGTAACATCTGTATTTTTGCATGTTTATTTCGTAATATATAGTGCCGTGCATGTCATAAAAAGTAACCGTATCCGGCGTTCAGTTTGGTGCGTAATGTTGTGGTGCGCATGAGTTCTGAAGCAAGACTGTAGTTTATTACTTTTATTATACTAGAGAGGGGGGGGGGGAGGAGGAATCACATGATTGTTTATTCTGGGCAATGCCCGGTAGCTGATCTAGTGATAAATTATTTCTAAACAAAACAGCAATGCATGATTAAAATTTGTCAAAAGAGAAATGTATTGAGCATAATTCTTCGTTGAAACAGTGTTCACAATGCACCAAAGCCATGTTGCGACAGGTGGAAAAAAAAAAAAAATACACAAAAATGTTTGACGAGATTCGGTGTTGCCTACATAACTTTTCAAAGCCAGGAGTATTTAACTACCTATTTCTTTTCATCACACTTGAGTTATGCATCATTGGAATGTTAATCTGCAGAAACCAAGTGTTCAAGCAGCTGAACGACCTCTGGTGTGTGTCAGTGTGCATGGGGGATTTCTCTTGACGTCATAATTTGAATTTGACCTTTCTCCTGCATTTGGAGTAGAATATCACCTCTCCCTTCCAGACCATCCATCCATCCATCCATCCATCCATCCATCCATCCATCCATCCATCCACCCACCCATCCATCCATCCATCCATCCATCCATCCATCCATCCATCTTACAGAAAGTCAAGCAGATGACAGTTTCATCTGTTCCTGGCTTCTTGTATCCAATATCACGGACAAATAGCCAGAGTCCTGCTATAGCTGGAGACAATGTCATGTAATGTTGCCCAGGTTATATCTTGAAAAGTCAGACATAACTTTGTGACAGAGCAAACCTCATTTTAAAAGTACATCCTGGGTTAGCATCTTATGGTATCCTTATCGTCTTTGAAATGGATTTCATTCCTCCCAATACTAAACAGTGACAAGAGGGGACTCGGCAACATGCCACGCTCACATGAATTTTTGTTGTTGTTGAATATTGCAAGATATCATGATATAAAACCGCTGCAGTGAACTGATACCTGAACCAGAGAGCATTACATGTTTGTTTGTTGTTGTTTTTTTTTGCCACGGAAATAGCCTTTTTACCCATGAAATACGCAAAACATAATTTTTATTACAGATGTATTATCTCTGCTGTTGTTTCTCCTTTCCAAAGCGAAGATGAGCATGAAGCCTGACACTGGGTTGGCCCGTGAGTGACTAATAAGTCAGATCCAGGCTCTGATGTGTAGGTGGCACTGGGGACAGGGGTGCAGCTGGTGCTGTCCGGATGTAGGTGGGCTAATTGCCTTCTCCTTTCGTTGCCTGGGTTTCGGAATGGCGTTGTCGAGGCTTTGTTCCTCGTAGGCAGCGACATCAGAGCGGTACGGGCTCGTCCGTGCTGGTCGATCGGAGGCTAGAGCTCCCCCTGTGTTTGGCTCAATGCAGCAGTGCTAACTGAGGTCATTAGTGTATCTTTGTAGCTCTTCTTCCGGCTCCCGTGGGATCGCTTTCCTGCACATAGCGCTCCATAGAACATTCTCTTATGGAGGCGCTTGTCGGTCAATCGGACAATAATTATGTACAATCTACCGGAGCTTGGACATATCATGGTCCATTTTAAGTGGTCAGCTGTACACAGTACTGGAACGTTTGTAATATACTTACCAGAAATACGTCATTCTTCAATCAGTGCATTATCCCAACAACGGCATTACATGGCTGGGAAACTTGATCCCTAACAAAGCCGCAGGTTAAAACGTTCAGAACCATGCAAAGAGCATTGAAAAGAAAAATATAAACCTTGATGGTAAAATCCCGCACGCTGATTTTCAGAAACAAACCAGAAAACAGACATTGTGAAATTTATGCTACGACAAAAATAGAAATGGGCCGGCCATGTCGGAAGAACGAAATATAACAGATGGACAAGGCTTTGCACTGAATAGAGACCTAGAAAAGGAAAGAGAACAAGAGGACACTCCGAGAGACGATGGGGAGATGATAATATTGTGCAGACAGGTGGTCAGGCATGAACAAGACGGACGAAAAGCAGAGAAGAATGGAGATTTTTTGTAGAGGGCTACATCATGGAGAGGGCTACATCATGCAGAGGGCTACATCATGCAGAGGGCTACATCATGCAGAGGGCTACATCATGCAGAGGGCTACATCATGCAGAGGGCCAAATCATGCAGAGGACTATATCATGGAGAGAGCTACATCATGGAGAGATCTACATCATGGAGAGGTCTACATCATGCAGAGGGCTATATCATGGAGAGTCTACATCATGCAGAGGGCTATATCATGCGGAGGGCTACATCATGCAGGGGGCTACATCATGGAGAGATCTACATCATGCAGAGGGCTACATCATGGAGAGGGCTACATCATGCAGAGGGCTACATCATGCAGAGGGCTACATCATGCAGAGGGCTACATCATGCAGAGGGCTACATCATGCAGAGGGCTACATCATGCAGATGACTACATCATGCAGAGGAGTACATCATGCAGAGGGCTACACCATGCAGTGCAGTGGGTTACATCATGCAGAGGGCTACACCATGCAGTGCAGTGGGTTACATCATGCAGAGGGCTACACCATGCAGTGCAGTGGGTTACATCATGCAGAGGGCTACACCATGCAGTGCCGTGGGTTACATCATGCAGAGGGCTACACCATGCAGTGCAGTGGGTTACATCATGCAGAGGGCTACACCATGCAGTGCCGTGGGTTACATCAAGCAGAGGGCTACACCATGCAGTGCAGTGGGTTACATCATGCAGAGGACTACACCACGCAGTGCCGTGGGTTACATCAGGCAGAGGGCTACACCATGCAGTGCCGTGGGTTACATCATGCAGAGGACTACACCATGCAGTGCAGTGGGTTACATCATGCAGAGGACTACACCATGCGGTGCAGTGGGTTACATCATGCAGAGGACTACACCATGCAGAGGGCTACATCATGCAGTGCAGTGGGTTACATCAAGCAGAGGGCTACACCATGCAGTGCCGTGGGTTACATCAAGCAGAGGGCTACACCATGCAGTGCCGTGGGTTACATCATGCAGAGGACTACACCATGCAGTGCAGTGGGTTACATCATGCAGAGGACTACACCATGCAGAGGGCTACACCATGCAGTGCAGTGGGTTACATCAAGCAGAGGGCTACACCATGCGGTGCGGTGGGTTACATCATGCAGAGGACTACACCATGCAGAGGGCTACACCATGCAGTGCAGTGGGTTACATCATGCAGAGGGCTACACCATGCAGTGCCGTGGGTTACATCATGCAGAGGACTACACCATGAAGAGGGCTACACCATGCAGAGGGCTACACCATGCAGTGGACAGACGACGACTGACAATGACAAGAACAGGACCGACACTTATGTCGGTTCGATACTTCAGGTACCGGTTCTGCAAAACAAAAACTTTTAAAATTTATTTTGCGTAGTTAAACGATATCGAAGATGAAGCATTTCATGTTTGAGCCGGTTCTTTGGAAAAGGGTAAAGAGATTAAGAATTAAAGGAAGGGGGTAATTATTTTCTGTCATCATCATTATCTTCCTGAGGAACGAAGAAGAAAAGTATATGTGTATTGGCAAGAAGGTATAGGCGAAGAGAAGAAGTGAGAGGAATACAGGCAAGAAGAGGGAGAACAAAAGGAGGAAGAAAAAGTAGAAGGAGGAGAGGAAATAGAGGAAGAAGAAGAAAAAGAAAACAAAGAAAAAGACGTAGAGGAGGAGGAGGAAGAGTGTCAGAAATGCCAGACTGGGAGATGTAAGAGTTTATAACAGGACAACAATCACGAACGAACATGTATAACACTTAACAGAACAACCCATCAGACTCACACATTTATTAAACATAAAGATAAAGATACATTGCAATGACATACATTATATTACTCTAATCAACTGCCGTCCAACGGCCTTCTTTCCCTCAAGCACTCTTCCTCGGGTCCACAACCCGGTAGTTACTTTTAAATACACTTCGGCTTCAGCCTCTCCACTCAATGTCTTAATAACACATTCCTATGGCAATAACACCTGAGCATTCCAAGAGCTCCTCAACATGGCAATAGCACGTTAATAGTTCAATTCACATTAATATCACAATAGCACAGTCGTATATCACTATCACGTGTAGTACATCTTAAGAGCACAGTAACAATTATATACCCATCCCTGTCTGTGGCCAGACTGCCACGACTCATGCGCTCCTACTGTCCTGCTCGACAGCTTCACTCCACTGGCCTATGCGTAGCCTTCGGCCCTATGCTGGCCTATCCCCTGTGCTAGTTCGCTCACCGCGAGTGGCGTCTCTGCCCGACCCCGGCACCAGTCATCACTGGAAACACACAACAATCTCCCGACTGCCTCTGATCTCACGTCTGTCCCCTGGGACCTCTTAACTTGCAGTGATCTGACTATTCAGATTTTGCCTCTACTACGCCTCAACTTCACTCACAACATGCACGCTTTAACGTTAACTAACAGAAGTCAATACAGGTGAGCAGCCTCACTATCCCGTGAGTCAGTCCTACACTTCCATGGCCCCGTAATCCTTGAATCTCGCTCACTCCACTCGTGACAAAGAGGAAGTCAGAAGAAAATGCTTCATGACTAATTGCAGTAAAATTAAAATCAGGATAAATAATCAAATGACGGAAATGAGGAGAGGGATAGAAAATTAGGAAAAAAAAATATAAAGACGAGGTCCGAATGCACTGAAGTCGTGAAATGATATAAGAAATCTTGGTCAAAGGGAAATAACCATGACAATACTGATTCTTCAAAGACCCTTTCAAGTTGAAGCTATCAACAATAATAATAACGTCTCTTATCACGGCCTCATTATGTTCAGCTGCTCAAAGAAATATAGAGGCCTTCATTAAAAAACCTACATTATCTTTTAGGTTATCTTTTATTTTATTTTTTCCAAAATTTTACTGCCTTGGCGAATAGTGTTTGTTAGTGGTACAGAGGCCTTTCTTCAATCTCGACCTTAAAGCCTTCAAAGTATTTAATATGCTATCAATCTATACTTTATCAATCTGTACACTATCTAGATATTAAATATGTAAGCTGTGGGCTTCCAATGACCAACAGTTTTATTGCTGGGTCTGTACAATCATTGGCACAAAGCTAAAGGAAAACAACAACAACAACCAAAAAGAAATGCAGGGGACAAAACCAATTAATTTCTAAAAGTTAAGGTTATCTCTCTTTGTTTTCTCTTCAGAGATAATGCGTCCCTGAGACTGTTGTAACAATAAAAACTCGAAAAATCGATTTTTATATAATTTTATGTTCAACTACCTTCAAAGCCTCATCGAATGATCCTGGGTATCGACTCCTAAGCCGAAAAATAGTCATATATTAAAATTGGAAAAAGTCATTGTCACTAGAGTAGTAGTGCAAAAATAAAAAAGATTTTCGCTTCTGCTGAAAAGTAGCCAAAAACAGTTACTGCAGTTTTAGGGAACAGTGGCGATTTCGTCTCTCTGTTTCCAGATCTATAGCTAGACAGATGGATATAGATAGATTTATAGATAGACAGACAGACAGACAGACAGATAAACATAAAATAATATAGATGGATGGTTTAATGGATGGATAAACAGCTAGATAAATATATATAGACAAACAGGTAGATAGAGAGATAGAGAGATAGACAGACAGACAGAGACAGACAGATGGACAGACAGACCGACAAACAGACAGAGAGACAGACAGACAGACAGATAGATATATAGATAGATAGATAGATAGATAGATAGATAGATAGATAGATAGATAGATAGATAGATAAATAGATAGCTAGATCGGTAGACAGAGAGACAGAAATTGTATGATAGGTGGTTGCCACTGATCTATAGAAAATTCTAGCGTATCGTATCGACACGTTTATTAAGAATTGAGTTGTCTTACTTGGCGGCGTAGGAGATAGACAGAGGAAATTAAGTGTGGCGATATTGAGCTAAAAGGCTGTTCGTCAATAATTTGATTTGAACTTACGTGCGGAAAAAACAAATACTTAAACTGGGTCAGGCAGAGTGAGGATCACATACCATTGCATTATAGTATGCACTTGAGAGTATAATGAGTTGGCTGTTCGGGAAGATCTCACCAGGTTTGTCATATGTGAAGGCAGTGCCATCCATGGAATGTCTACATCACAATTGTAAGATGTAGGCGAGGCATAATACGGCGCTATACAAATCTTCAGGACAGACATACCAATATGAATAAAGAATGAAAGAAACCGCCCCAACTGGGCAAGACATTCATTGCCCAACACTGTGCTGTTGAGGGAAAGCTCGCCCCCCCCCTTGCACCTCCCAATAGATTCCCACTGTGGTTCTGGCGTTTGTTTGGCAAAGCAGACTAACGGGGGGATGGAGGTAGGCATAAACTATAGACAAAACGATCGTAACCATGTAAATGAATGCAAATTATTGACATTTCTGCTAGTCAGCTAATCAAGTTGTCGTTGTGGGGATACGAGTTCTACTGGAGATAGAGCTCTGCTGGTGAAAGTCGATTTCTCAGTCTATCTATCTATCTATCTATCTATCTATCTATCTATCTATCTATCTATCTATCTATCTATCTATCTATCTATCTATCTATCTATCTATCTATCTATTTATCTTTTTATCTACATATCTATCTATCTATCTATCTATCTATCTGTCTATCTGTCTATCTATTTATCTATATATCTATCTATCTATCTATCTATCTATCTATCTATCTATCTATCTATCTATCTATCTATCTATCTATCTATCTATCTATCTGCTTCTACTTTATAATGTTTACGTGTGATCCAATAAACTCTGGTGTTTTTGTAATCTCCTTCACGAGTGAGTATAGAAACATTTTCACGAGACACACAGATACATCTCTCTCATAATATATTTTCAGACTGGAACCAGTAAAGCTCACCAACCAAACAAAACAGGACCAGACCGCACGCGTCAGGTAATGAAATATCATGCCTTGTTTCCCTCCTGGTATCTGCCAATCGACGGGGAGTTTGTAAGGGAATAAAACATCCTGGCACTGTACCTCTCGTGAGTGAGATCACAAAACATACACTGGGCTGTATACGCACACTTTATCACTTTATATGACACAGCATGATCGGGTAGTGAAATGCACGCGAGTACAGTGTATCGTAGATAATGGAATATCTCAGCTATATTTAATGTAGGTTGTTCTCATCCTCGCCTTATTAATTTTCATTATCACCGTTGCGATTCTTCATCATTACCACCAACCATTCTTTAGTAAAAGTGTATAATATCTCAACGATCTGGCAAAGGAAACGGAACAACAAAAAAAAAAAAAAAAGTATAATTTGGGAAACAGGTTTAATTAATTTAGCAATTATTGTAAAAATGATAATGTGTCAGTACAATGCAATGAAAATCGTCAACATTTCGTGTGAGTCTCATCCTTTATCAACAGCACTTGAAAATGGGGAAATACAGGAACAGATTTGTAGTGTACGTATCAAAATCTTTTTTTTCGTGTACGAGCGTTTCCTTTTTTTAAAAACCTCTCTTCACCTACACTGAGGCGACGACGTGTCTGCCCCAGTTGTAACTCTGATGCAATGACACAAAGGCAAATTTCTCAAAGTATATACAATAAAAAAACAAACCTTAACCGTAGTTCAGTTCACCTTCTTTTCCCTTCCTTTAATTTTTTCTTTCTTTCCCTTTCTCTTTTTTCTGGTTGTTTGTTTGCTTTCCCCCCCCCCCCCTCTCTCTCTCTCTCTTTCTCTTCGTCTTTCGTTCTTTCTTTCGGTCATATCTCTAATCTCCCGAACAAGCTCCATTTGTTTTTGGTCATAATAATCATCGTATGTTTCAGGACACTCCCATCTGCTGGCCAATGTCAGATTATGCTGGGCTGCATTATTGATGGTTCCCGCTGACCAGTCCAATGTTCAGCCATCAACTGTGTCCACGGCTGTAAGAAAAAAACAAAGGGGGGGGGGTGGAGGATGTCTGTTGGCACGTCAGCCAGACCTACAATTGTCAAAATAACGGATATTATTTCTTCGTAGCAGAAATGCCAAGACCGATAATCCTCCTATTCTTGGTAATACAGACATATGTTTCCTGTCCGACAGACAGAACTCACCCCAAAAAAAAAAAAAACAGAAGATTATTTTGTTCATACGAGTCTGAATTTTTTTTTATTTTTTTTTATGCCAGTAACACAGCCCAGACAGTCATGCATAAATGAAATAGACTATGAAACGGCACTGTTTACAGCAGACATGCAAGGCAGCTAAACCACTTCCATGCAACCTGCCTCCGAAGGCTGTTGAACATCGAATGGCAGGAACGACTCCCCGACACAGAGGTCCTCTCCCCTGCCAACACGCACGGTCGGTGCAGGCATGTTGGAATTTTGGGACCTTTCTCATATTTTTCTGTCCCTGGTCCTATGAATATGGTAGGTAGGAAAGGGGCACCTAGTCTTCTCGGACAGGGATGAAAAAGTCCGAGGGATCGTGTACACGTTGCACACGTTAAAGATACCTTGGTAGTTGGTATTCGAGAAGAGCAGGCCAAACAGGCCGCTGCCCTGGCAAAATTGAATAAAATTTGTCCCTACCACCTTTCCAAAAAAAAAAAGCCTACCTTCACTGCACTGTGGCGCCGACGTGTCTGCTATAGTTGTAACGGGGCTGCAATGATACTGAGGCAAAATTTCCCAAATGGGATTAAAGAAGTATACAAAATATAAAATACAATAAATAAATAAATAAATAAATAAATGCAAGAAATAGTACTCTCTCCTGGAGAAGGCACAAACAAAGTGGGCAGGACACATTCTAAGCATTGGAGAATGAGTGTACCCCCAAGGACTTTCTCTATGGAGAACTGGCGGAAGGAATACGTTAAGCCGGACTACCCAAACGTGGCTTCAAAGACTGCCTCACGACGACCCCAAAGAGCTTGGACATTCCTGTCCAGATCTGGGGAACCCTCGTCTCAGATCGACCAAAGAGGTATATATACAGAAAGGGGCAACGTCAGCTGAACAACGCCGTCAGGTAGCCGCTGAAAGCAAAAGAGCAGCCAGCAATATTTACCAGCCACCAGTCGACCTGAAGTGTACAATGGAATTAGATCTATGGCTGGCAGTTCCGTGCCCAGATTGGACTTATCAGCCACCTTAGAAGATACCCCGCAAACCAACAGAACATGAAATCATGGTCATCACCGAGAACGATGGACGAACATCGTCATCATAAAACAATAAAGCAAATGCAGGTTCTCAGAAGATGCCAGCATGCTATAGGGCTCATGGTAAGTTCACACCAGGCCTACAAAGCTCCAAAACATATGTCTCATAGGAACTTAGCGTTTCTCGGTGAGTCTGAGACATTCAGGGAACGGCACAAATACGTTTACTGTTTAATCCAATGCTGACTGCCTCAAAGTAAGAACCCATTTCCATTTTTCAATGGTATAGGATGCTTCAGAAGTACCTGCCCCTATATTGAGAGAGTGTGATGAAACAACACACAGAGAGAAGTCAAATTAACAAACAACACGACAATGTAAAGATGAATGAAGTTGTCAGAGGTGTCATATCCAAACCCTACCTGAAACAGCTTCTCGTATCCCTCATCCGAAGCCTGATCTAAAAATGTTGAAAGTATTCGAAGAAACAGAATGTTTGTGTAAGTGGGACTGCCATTTTTATGAATCATGTCAGATTTACGTGTAACTGGAAGAAAAAAAAAATCTAACTGGTAAAGAATTGCGTTGACTCGTTTCGCACCCCCCTCTCCCTTCTCAAACAAACAACATCAACAACAATAACAACAACAACAACAACAACAAAATGCTCGACTTCAACAAGAGCATTAGTTGTTGTTGTTTTTATTGCAATAATCGGATCATTTCTGACCTTTGCATGCAGTGTCCTCCCTCTTCACATGTGAAACATGGCCACTGATTGCAACCCAAAGGACAGGAGAGATGCAACAGGTTGGAGGCTTGTAGCCCCAGCCACATACAACTTGTATAGACATCTCTCTCATCGTCAGTATCTCTGCAGTCGGACTGGCTGGTTGGGAATTCACAAACCCCCAAACTTTCTTTTCCATTGAGGGAAAATATCGATCTGTGAAGGGAATTCAGCAGCCCACGCATTTCCCTCTCTCCCTCTCTCTCTCTCTTCCGCACTCGCCCAATCCCTCTCTCATTTACAGCGTCTGGTGGCACAACTAAACATTAGTATGAGTCATCGGCTATGTTCATGTTCATAAATGTTCCAGTCCAAGCTGGACAAGAGCCGTTTGGTTTAGTGAACAATATCACAGTCTGTTTCACGATCGAAACATTGCGTTTTTCAAGGGTATTGTCCATCGGCAGTGAGAAAATAACCTCTGAATAATGTGTAAAGCAAATAGTAGGAAGGGCAGTAGCAGCAGTCGTAGCAGCAGTAGTAGCAGCAGCAGCAACAACAACAACAAGAACAATTACAACAACAACCAATGATAACGACAACAGCAAACGCATTTTAGGCAACCTGTATTCAGAAACCAGGCTGGAATAGTTCGGATGTGTTTCTGAGGTCAAACTCAATATAATAAAAAAGACAGTCAGTGTCTCTGACAAACACACACACAAAAAAAACCCCCTAAAACTGTCCAATTTTCAAAAACAAACAGACTAACTGGAGAAAGTTCTGAGAAGAATGGATAATATTTTGTATGCATGTAGAAAGCCTTTCTAGTTGGACTTGTTTCAATGCAATCGTTGTGCCTCGTGTCAGATTCTCTTCATACCTCTACATGATGCCAACATACTAAAATAACTATGATAAAATTCCTTTGCTATTGCAGTGAGAAATATTGCTTTTTCCTGTCTGTGAAAAAAAGGCCAAACATTTGCATGTCAGAACCACGAATGCAGTAAATGCTCGCCTGTTGGAGATGAACAGTAGATCAGCTTAACGACCATGTATTTGCTGGGATGCCTAAACGAATCAACCTTTCAGATATTTCGCATCCACGGTCTCACACTTCGTGAGGATGCCAGTGGGTCATTTCTAAGAATTTATCATTTGGATCATTTTACAGAAATGAGAGATACTTACTTGCTTTTATCATTGTATTTAAGAAAATCGTAACGTGCAAACGAAACACGAGCACTAAAAATCGCCCGCGTTTGTGACTCGTCAAATGTTTGGGTCATAACGTCATGAATTTCCCTTTATTAATTTGTCATATATACATGTATATCAACGTGATCAGGATTGTTTAATGTCATTAGATTCTTAATTATTATTTCCCTTTCAGAGATATCTAGATATATCTTTCCTCGTGGCGGTCATATCTGTGAAAAAAATATTATATAATTATATTGAAACAAAATCAAAATGTATTTACAGCGGGATCTTGTCTCCAACCGTGTTGGTCTTCCTTCATCTCCGTCAAACTAATCAAAGATGGAAAACAGTGGGATCATCATTCATTATTCAATTTCACTGTAAAGCTTTAGAGCTTGAATTTCGGGGTAAAGCGCTGTGCAAATTTTATTTACTTTAATGATAACTTTTAAATGGAACAGACAGTATTGTTTAAATACAAAAGAAATTTTGAATTAAATGGAAATTAGAAAGATAAAATTTCCAATCACGTTGGAATCCGGTGTATGGTCTTTTGAGTTTCATTGATTCGAACGGTATACAAACCTTTCCCTGCTGCTATCTGTTTGATCATCGCACGAGCCTGAACGCGTCCTTCCAGCTCTGGACACCGCCGTCAGCACGCGAAGAGTTCATTGATCAAGTAGATTTTTAAACTGGCGGATCTCCCTTTGACATAGTATATCTATAGCTTTGGCAGACTGTTGATAACAGCCTGTTCAGGCAAAGGGTTGGGTTAAAAACAAAAATGAGAGGTAACACGATAGGATGAAAGGTTATTTGTTAGTGGATCTGTAAATATTGCTTTGTACATATTTGGTTTTATCCATAAAAAGCGTCTAGACCCAACAATAAGGTGGTTCAGCGGCGTACAAATTGTTCGACAGGTCTTCATATATAAACTGGTAATTTATCCAACAACGTCTTCGATTTACCGACCTCTGGGAAAGGAAAATCTTATCAGCCCTCGCTTTTCTTACATCCATTTATCAACATTTCCTAAAGCTTCAGTTCGTGAGATAGAGCTCTAGCGGGAACGGACCGGACAATGGACACTTGGACTGGACTCTTCATGGGGTACAGAAAACTGAACGTCTGTGTGCTGTTTGGAGGAACACTGCTTTTGTCCCATACAGAGCGGAGATTTATCCTTCAAAAAGGTGAGACAGAAAACCGGCTGAAGATGACGCAAGGAACCTTTTCTTGGCTGGAAAGAAAAAAACATTTATTGTAGAAGGTGATGGATAAAGAAGAAGGATGAAGGGGAACTGATGAGTAGCAGAACGATTGAAAGAAAGAGTAGAAGGAGACGAAGAAGGAGTAACAAAAGAAAACTGTATTACTGGAGAAAAAGAAATAAAGAGAAAAACATGTAGAAGATGATGAATAAATACCAGGGTGAGGGCAGAAGAAAGAGTAGAAAAACGATAAAAAGGAACAGTTAAAAGACAAGAGTTGACAGATCAGCAGAAGAAGAAGTTGGAAGAGAGGTGAAAGAGGGGATTAAGGGAGTATTAGAAGAGGAATGGCGTGCAATGAATGAAAAAAAAAAAAAAAACGTAGGAGGGAAGAAATAGGCAGAACAAAAGGTCTGAAAATGTCAGATTTGAAGAGGAATAAGGAAGTTGAACACAGCCACATGTGAACAGATAGTTTAGAAGAAAACTGATTTTGAAAAAGAAAGAATGGAGGAGACTGATCATGGAGAGATTACTAGCAACCGGCAGTTATTAGTCAATGAACAAAACTAAGAAGGTTAAAGAAAGTGGTAGGTGATCGATAGCGTTACTGAATCGATGGAAGAATGAGTATGTCAGTGAATCAGAGAGTGAGTGGCTCAATCGGTGACTAAGCGCGTGGGTTAATGATTAATAGTGAGTGAGTACATGCATCGCTGAATTAGTGAATTATTGCACTGAACACAATACATTACTTGTGTATAAACTATTTAAGAAAGGGAAATAAGAAGTAAATGAAAAAAAGGTAGAATATAAAGAAAAAAAGTGTGGTGTAAGGGGGGGGGGGGTTGGAAAAAGTCTGAATGGAAGTTACTCTAAACGTGATTACCTCTAGCCTAATCGTATTTAATGGATTCCTTTCCCTCGTACCCCTGTAGGCCTATCAATGTAACGAACTGGTAGCGAAGAATACCAAAACAAATAGCTCCGGATGTTGAGTTCCCTGTCTCTGCCGATCTCATTAAAAGATCTTGTTAACGTCAGCCCAGATGGGTAAATGTATGTAGACTATTCCACAGTAACCAGATGGACAGATGGACAAAACGCTGCACTGAATGGCAGCCGTGGACGTGAAAAAGAACACGAGGACGACCAGGAAGATGATGGCAGGATGATTTCAAAACGAGAGGGAGGAAACAAACATGGATGAGGAAAACATCAGACAGAGAGGAATGGCAGTCAGCCTCGGAGGGCTACACCGTGGAGTGGATGGACAACTTCTACGTGAAAGGTGAACGGTGAAAATGGCTACATCGTGGAGTGGATGGACAACGTCTACGTGAAATGTGAACGGTGAAAATGGCTACATCGTGGAGTGGATGGACAACGTCTACGTGAAAGGTGAACGGTGAAAATGGCTACATCGTGGAGTGGATGGACAACGTCTACGTGAAAGGTGAACGGTGAAAATGGCTACATCGTGGAGTGGATGGACAACGTCTACGTGAAAGGTGAACGGTGAAAATGGCTACATCGTGGAGTGGATGGACAACGTCTACGTGAAAGGTGAACGGTGAAAATGGCTACATCGCGGAATGATGAATGGCTGTGACGATGATTATGGGTAAAAAGTGATTTAAAAAAAAGTATAATGTAAATAAAAATAAAACGAAGGAATTAAAAACCTCCACCAAGTTCTATTTTCTAACTTTTTTTTTTTTAGGGCTCAGATTGAAACGCGATTTGGAATGTTTTCATTTTGTGCATGTCTCAATGATTACAGATCTCTAAATGAGTATTTAACTGAAGGAAATTGAAAAACACACATACACACACACACACAAAACAGACAACAACAAAAAAACTAATTTAAAAAATAGAAGATACCTATGTCGGTAAGTTTACACGTATATACGTAAAGGGGTTCAAAGTGAATGGTAAGATAGATAATTAGATATGTATGAAAGTACATACAGATCCAGATGATGATCAAGTAAATACATACACAACTGTCTGTAAGGACTATCCTGGGGATCGGACCCAATCTACCATGTATTTCTCAATTAAGGACAAACAGCTCAGTTTTCTATCCGTCCTAACTTTATTAAGCTGTTGGAAGATACAGTCGTTTTTCTTGACGAAATGAGGACCCAGTGCAAAAAGTACTCAAGCCTCTCTCTCTCTCTCTCTCTCTCTCTCTCTCTATCTCTCTCTCTCTCTCTCTCTCCCTCTCTCTCTCTCTCTCTCTTTCTCTCTCTCTCTCTCTCTCTCTCTCTCCAGGAGTGCTAGAAGACCGTTGGGACGTCACAGAAGACTTTGCAACCAGCTTCCTCCATTCCTCCTGGTTGTCAGACGCTTTTAGGCAATTGCAGAGTGTGAGGCCGCGCCAGTCCTTTCACTGATGTTGTCCTCCCATTGTTGTACTCAAGGCTCCGAAATTTGGGTTTTTTTTTTTTTTTTTAATGCCTTAGTCCAATACCTGAATACTGGAACAAATATTATACCCAGGTATCTTCTCGTTGCAGCGTACATTTAATTTCGACGAGATTTAGCACATAAGGAGTTTTGAAATGTACAACGATGTGCTAAAAGTGCTGAATAGAAATATACTAAGTCAGAAAGGTAAGTCAAAAGAAAAGTACCGAAGTACAACAAAAACACACAGAAAATAAAACAAGAAAATGCCAACGGAAGCGAACGTCGTAAATTGAAAGGCCTAAACACGAGTTCTAAAAGGCGCTTTGAATGTTTCCGGCAAATATGGCGAAAGCAAAACGAAACCAAAGCCAACCGTGTTGGGGCTCTGCAGATACGAACCATTACTAACCAACTGCCACATGACTTGGTGGGCGGAGAGTTTGGCAAATCCGTACAACCATCTTCATTGTTGACCAATATGACCAGTGCATCAAAATGCGACCAAAGAAAACAAAGTATTTAATTGCGACCACGATACAAGACTTTATGATTTGCTGCAAATAAGGAAAGGCGCTTGAAGTGATGATATAATATCTGAAGACTACAGTTGTGACGACAATGCTATTATTTTCCTCTGAATGCGACAATATACTGTGTTGAACTACAGTAAAGAACTAAAATGCAAAAGACATGAAATATAATTATAAGATAATAAATACATAGAATTAAAAAAGAGCAGACTGGGATAACATGAATGCGGTAGGGAAGCACGCAAATAAGGAAGTGCAAATTTAATATTTTGAGTTTTATAATGTGCAGCGCTATGGAAACAAAAAAAAAAAAAATAGAATCGAGAAAGAAAAAAAACAAACAGGTTATCTATGGCTGAGTTTTCATTTTTGTTCCAAAACTTGGAACGTTTACAATGTCATGGCCACTCCTGATCTGATAAATCAGGCGCGTCCAGTTTTACACCATATATCATTCGAAGTCTGGCACTGTAACAAAGCTGGATTTGCTCCCCTCGAGGCACATTGCGCAACACTTCAAAAAGCAAAACAACAACAGCAAAATCTTCCCGTAAAAGTGCTCTCAAGTAATTAAATCTTTATTAGCAACGTAAAAAAAAAAAAGGATAAAAATGAAAAACACGTAAAATTATGGTAAACAATGATTTGTTCAGTTTGTCTGATCAGTTGGGTTGTTCCATTGTCGCCTAAAGCTTTTGTTTGTTTTTTTTCCCCTCTTTGTTAATTAGTTCCAATGCACCACTTACTTTTATTATTTATTTATTTTTATTTTTGTGATTTGCAAAGATAATTAAGTCCTATTTCAGAGTTTGAGTTCAAGGCGAGGAGATAAGAAAAAATGTCAAAATAAAATGAAATTATTATTAAATTTGAAAATTCAGAGGAATTAAAAAAAAAAGGCTAGGTATATTTGGGCCGAATACGGCCTAAATAGCCAAAAACTCTGGTTCCGGGTTATTTGGGCCGATAGTACGAGTTTGCACTGTTCTGGCGTTTTTTTTTTGTTGTTTTGTTTTTTGTTGAAAACACAGAATTTGTGTCCGTACAATATTGCCTAAAGGTAGCGTCAATTACAACGATCGCCAAAGGCTACCCCAGCCCTCGCCTGAGTAGTCAATCTGACTACCGCCCATTGATACAAACTGACTAGACCCTCACGCCCCCAGGTCCATTTGACCATACCAATGCACACTTGAATTGACAATGGACACCGTATTCCGCGGTGGCAATTGACACTCTCATGCCTAAAAAGTAAGATACCTTCGGCCCAAATAGCACAGCACCGGGTTGTATAGGCCGTATTCGGCCTAAATATACACTTCCAAAAAAAAAATGAAAATCAACAAAAAGTACATAAATACTCAAACTTGGCCCAGTGTTACAGCCCCGTCTCAGAAATTTCGCTCAAAAGACGCTTAATGGGTAGGGATGAGAAAGAATATCGGAACGGCCTTTACTATGACCGAGGTGTACATGCAAAGGGCAAAGAGCAGGGGTCCTCTTAAAACAAACCTGTCCTACTATGTCCGCTATCTGTTGTTACTGCCCTAGCATTAAAGCATGCGCACACCAGTCTTCTGATTGGCCAAGTAGTTGGATCTGACGTCATGACATTAAAGTTTCAGTGCGGGAAAAACAAAAGTCAAAAGCAACCCAGTTGGCTTATGCATGAGCTCTCATTCAAAGTATAAGTCGACACGTGGCCATCCAACTAGTCAGACGATCAAAATAGTCTGATGCACGCCTAGGCTCATCTTTTGTGTTCAACTAGATTATCCCATCCCAAACGTCATTATAGAAAACAACAACAGATGTCCAAGCCAATATTTCATGGCGTGAACATCTGGAAATATCTTAAAGTACTGGCGGTTTTGAGATACAGATCCAGAAATAAATATATCAGCCTTAATAAGAGGAATGAATAATAATACATAATATAAGAGAAACGGACGCATGCCGTACATCTGGATGCGTTGATACAAAAGCGACACGCGACAAAGTTCAGATAATATTTGGAAGCCGCAGGACATTATGCTAGTTTTGTTTTACTTCTCTCATTGGCCATCTTCTACTGTCAACTTTCTCTAACATTCACTTTACATGCCAGAATTAATTAGAACGCTTGAAAACATCTCACTGCCCTCCGTTTTTCTTTTCTTTCTCTGTTTTATTTTTTACCCATTATAGCCATTATGACGCAAACCAAAGCCCAGCCAGCTCTATAATTGCAAGCCAGACATTGAATAATGTCAAATAGCCGCATGTGGCTCGCAGGCTATGGTTAGCCAGTCGTGCTATCTACGTAATGCGGATTGTCTCCTTTGTTTGGAAAGATGTGTTTCTAAACACTGACCTAATGGTAAAATTAGCCACAATGACGCTTATCATTGATTTTATTAGCCACCAGTGATTTGAATGGGGGGAAGTTCCCTGATTTGGACCTTGAGTTACGGTAACATTATATCTGCATAGCCTTTGCTGTGGAATTTGATCGGACTCTGTACTCCAAAGACAGTGTGGACCTGGGCGGTCGGGGTAGGGTTGGGGGTAGGGGCAGCGGGGGAATAGTGTTGGCAAGAACACTAGGCGCTTTAGGTGAGAAGAATTTTCTTTTTTGCGGTCAGCCAAACAAAATTTGATAGTGAAACCAAAAGCCAACAAGAAATTTTATGGTGAACGTTCTTTTGATTTCTATGGCCCTTCTCTTTGGAATGATATGCCAGAAGATGTCAAAGCATCTGATTCATTACCTTCTTTTAAATCTAAATTAAAGACATTTTTATTTCAGGCACATTTTAACTGAACAAAATTATGTCCATATTTTTATTTCTATGTAATATATTATGTACTGTGGTTTAATGCATGCTTTATTTCGAGGATGAGGGAGACGAAAAAGGGGAGGGGGGGGGGGGAAGATATGAATGTAATGTTTTGATGTCTATATTTTTATTCTCAATTTTATATGCATGTATCTACGTATACACTATTTAACGCCTTCAACGTAATGTTTTATAGCATTTTATGTCTTTTGTAAAGCGCTTTGAGTTTATAAGGAAAGCCCTATATAAATAAACTTATTATTATTATTATTATTAACAGTAATTATAGTAGACTCAATAACTTTCAGGTTACTGTTCCTTCGAAGTCAGTGCGGGCCACTCATGACGTCAGGATGACGTTATACTCACCACCGCGAGGAGGGAGATTAACTGCACAAAACGATGGTCTGAGATTTGAATATTGAATCTGGTCAAGCCCATCCCGGTACGCAGTATTCGTGACACTTTTGGACACTCTGTTGTGAGATTCGATTCCTCTCAAAACGAATCAGCTTCTGTTTTTTATCTGCCATTATTTTGCTTGATTCCTTTACGTCTCAACCCTCTCCAATTAAAAAAGGAAAAGGGCAATGAAATGTATTTAAAGGTACAACAGGGAAAGTGGTCAAGCATTCGGTATTTTGCTCGTCTCCTTGGTTCAGTTAGTCTGTACAGAATTTACATTTGTTCCTACAGTACAAAATGTATGGTTTGGGTGGTATTCTTTTACTTGGGTGGGGACACTTTTCAGTGGATGTTGGGACTATTGTTTTTATTTTTTTTTAAATCTGGATTGGGGACACTGGTAAGATTTTACGTGGATGTTGGGCCGTTTTTGTTTTCTGGATTGCTGACACTGTTAAGATTTTACCACGATGTTGGGATTTTTTTACATCTGGACTGTGGACACTGGTAAGATTTTACCTGGATGTTGGGATTTTTTTTGTTTAAAGTGGGTTGGGGACAATGGTAATGTGCATATCTGGAGGTGTTTTTTTTAAATAATTATCTGGATTAGGACAATATTATTTCGTGTCTACAGTGATAATATTTTAAGTGGGTGTTGTGACTTTTTTTTTTTTTTAAATCTCAATGGAGACACATTCATGACCATACTGGTAAGATTTTAAGTGGATTTTTTTCTCTGAATGCGAAATCGTCTACATTAGTAAGATTTTAAGTGAATGCTGGAACTTTTTCTTTCTTTGTCTGTATCGTGATAGTTTACTTTCTTGTCTTTATTGATACGATTGTAAGCGGATATGGGGACTTTTTAATGTGGATCGGACGCGTGCGTTTTTACCTAGCAAGATTTAACATGGGAAAGGTAGTTAACTATGTAAGACACAAAGCATACACTAATCATCTCAGTGGGAGAAAGTAACTCCTCTGGCGGATGCAGATGTCTATTATAAAAGTTCTACAAAATGCACCAGCACCGTAAAGGGTAAATCATAATAATATAATATAATATTAAGGGCAATAAACAATCATGGACATTTTCATCCATTGCAAATGAAATAATTATAGTAAAAGTTTAAAAAAAATAAAAATTAATTCTTATAAATCAATTTTATTTGAATTAAGCAGAATCAAACAGACTAGTGCAAAACAATACATTTTAATATAAAAAAAAAAGAAATCCTCCCCCCCCCCCCCCCCCCCCCGGGATTCTTTACTGGCTGCGAAATATGACCGCCTAGAATCTTCGCTGACTACACTGCCAGCCCAGGCAGCGCCTTGCGAATGAAAATTTAGAGAGAACGGCAAATTACTAAATTATGCACAATAGAAAATAACAAAAATTAGTCTTATATGGAAACTTCCAGAGAGACATGGAATGGCGTGGAATCGCAGCTCGCAACCTGAAAATTCTTTTCGGTTTCTGAACAGCGTGCACCTGATTCCATTAATTTTGTTTGTGGATTACACTAGTAGGAAAAACGTAACAGATTAATTAGCGCAAAATTTATGCCTAAGATAGAACATTTTCATATCTATTTTATGACAAGCACATAGCAAATATATTGATAATAATGATGGCCCTGGGAAGGACAGGAACTAATCAACATTAAAGATTAACTTTTATTACACATGATATTTAATGACAGCAGGGTATTATAATGAAATGAGAATGATCTCTGTTCGCATTTTCTTCTTCATATATGGAACTGCAACATCGTCCGGAGGGGGGTGGAGGGAGGAGAGGAGGGGGAGGAACGAGGGTGGACAGTCCCCCCCCCCCTCCGGCAATGTGCGGGTAAACGAGGCATTTTTTTCTTCATAATTACATGGAACTGCAACATCGGCCGGAGGGGGGGGGGAAACGAGGGTGGACAGTCCCCCTCCCCCCCCCTCGGCACAATGCGGGTAAACGAGGCTCATTTTCTTGGACAGTTGACCGCTCAACCTTTTCCTTCCTCCAGGCCAGATACTGCGGGGGTGGCAGTTTCTGACCTAGTTATGAGTGCTCAATGGGAAAGAGGGGGAGGGGGGGACTGTGGATGGAAAATACAGATCAGTTGTAACGGTCACAAATCTCTGAATTATGGATCATGACCTAAATCTGGTCTAAAAATAAATATGGCGCACTGAGAAATAACTCTCTGGGGTAAACCAGAATCTCGTTATGATGGAGGCTCTTCTTCCCACCAGATACCGTAGATGTGTATTCCCGATTAGTTTATACATACATACATACATAATTGAATAGTTTGTCTCCGATTCAGAGCTTCTGTTTGTCGAAAACAGGTCAAAAACAGGAATTTTAAAAACAGGACAATTCTGAATGAAAAACAAATCAGACTTACCAGTACCCATATAATTGCCCATGGACAATTCCACGTAATGGGTTGATTTCACACAAGCTGAGGATATTGTGGTCATCGAATGAATGAAATGTTAATGGTGTTATGGAGAGCTACTTTACATTATATTTTGTAATCCATCGTCTGGTGTTTTTTTTGTTTTTTGTTTTGTTTTGTTCAAAGAAAGTATGTGGTGGGCAGTGAGATAAACAAAATGGCTTCAAACAAGTAATAAGTGCACTGTCCATGTGATAGAGGTTGTCACATGGTTGTCTGAGTACACGTATACAACCTGGTAGATATAAATGAAGTGACCCTGCTTTCAAATTTCAGTCACGTTTCTCTTGCAAAGGGATTCCAAGCATAATTATTCTCAGCCTAATGCCATGAAATGAGAGTTGGCTGAATGTTGTAAATGGCTTTAGGTACGTGCACAATATCATTCAAATCATACAAAAAGAAAAAATTGCAAAATTATTTCTTGCAATGCAATAATGTCATTGCTGTTTCCGGCAGGGAGTAAGGAAGAATGTATTTTTCAGGTTTGGCCGGCGCATGCCAGTTCAACGTGTGAATGCAGAAGCACTGCACAAAACAGTACATTGTACGCAGCTGAAGTTGAATACTTCTATTCTCCCCCCCCCCCCTTCCCCCCCCCCGCCCCCCCGGGATTATTGTCTTCCGCTACTGAGAGAGAGAGAGAGAGAGAGGAGAAAGAGAGAGAGAGAGAGAGGGGAGAAAGAGAGAGGGAAGAGGGAGGGAGAGAGAGAGAGAGAGAGGGGGGGGGGGGAGAGAGAGAGAGAGAGAGAGAAAAGCTGTATCAGTTACCTGAAGATGGGGTAAAAAATGCTGGTTTGTATATTTTTTTTATTTTTTATTTTTTTATTATTTTTGCCGATGACATTTCAGAAACAAGACCAAGTAATGGGGAATAACAAGAGAAGCTAGGGAAAAATTAAAGATCATAACGGCACTGTCAGTCTGGCATAGTCATGACCTTTGATCGGATTCACCCTATTGTCTGTGCACACACACACCAAAAAAAAAAAAGGAAATCTGTCGGAGCATGGCCTAGACCAGGGGTCACCAAACTACGGCCCGGCCCGCGACGTCAGTTGATCCGGCCCGCCATGGTAGTTGTTGTTTGATAAAACCAGGGATATCTAGAGCTACGCAAGGCTTGCAAGTATCGAACAGATTGCTTATGCGGCCCGCACTTGTAAGTCTGTCAGTTATCCGGCCCTCTGTGAAAAAAGTCTGGTGACCCATGGCCTAGACCAAAGTTAAAATCGAGGAAAAAGAAAAGGCTCCCATTCTTTTTGTCCCCTCAATATTTTGTGTGGTTTACTGTAACGTTTCTTTACTCTCCTTGTTACAACAGGACTTTACAACAGCCAGTTTACTCGGGCCCATTTACAGTAATTGATCTTGTCTGCTGTGTTTATTTTTACAGAATTTATTCAGAATTTCACAGTTAAATGAATCTTCTCTTCAAACACATGTCCCACGCTGCATGTTACATTCACAGTCTGTGAGGTACGTGAAGAGGTAGACAATGGGACGTCCAGCGTTTACTCGGGCCCTTGGTGATTAAGTCAGGTCCACATCAAACTCGAACCACAGCAAAAGTCCTAAATATAAATTATCTTACACACCGGAAAATGTATACTTAATAGATGAGGGAAGTAGCTTTCCCCGGGGTAAGGGTAGCCACACAAAGGCCACCGAATTCGGTCACCGAGTCACTAGGCGCTTTAGGTGAGAAGAATTGCACTATATAATTTCAACAACTGCACACAGAGCCCACCTAGATTCGGTCCGTTTATGTAGTGCAATTCTTCTTACCTAAAGCGCCTAGTGGCTCGGTGACCGAATTCGGTGGCCTTTGTGTGGCTACCCTAAGAGTTACATAAGCCAGGCAGAGACATATGTCAATCTGACGTAGATTTCCGTAGGTTTTTGGGAGAATTCCCACAGGGCCGTGCTGCTTACATCAAATCGACGTCGGCGAGATGTCGTTACAAGTGGGTCTATGTAGGAACGACGTCATTCCTACGTGCTAACTTGACCTCGTTCCTAAGCGTCTGATTTCCTTAAGCATACTGGCTGGGAACAGTTACAGAGGTAAACATCATGGGTGTTAATGTTGAAGGATCGATCACGACAACGAAGAAGGTGAAGAAGACGAAGACCCTATGAGTGAACACTAACAGAAGTACTTATCTTGTCAATGAGTTTGAGGAGTGTCTAGATCTATCCATACTTTGTCTTCTTGACCCATTAAATTTTTCTTGTTGAACTTTGGACGCCATATCGAATCCATCGATACCACCGATATCGATTACTCCGTCTCTGTGAGTGCGAGAGGTTTCCAGGGAGGGAGTGGGGAGGAAGAGTGAGGGGGCCGGAGTCTCCTCTGGCATACTGACAGTGCGGTGGTCCCAGCTCTGTTCCACCGATCAATGGCTCCTGGCCTTTCCTATAGCCGTGGGGGTGACGGTACAGTATAGCACGTGAGGGAGCGGGCCCCGTGGCTGGGGAGTTTACAGTTGTCTCATTTACTTCTTTGCTGGCACCCTGCACACTCAACCACTCCCTCCCTCGCTCGCTCACTCTTTCCCTGTCATTTCTGATCACTCACTCACCCTTGCGAACGTCATTAATATTGTATCGTTATCTCGACTTCGGTTCGTGAACTTGAGGAAGGAAGCAGCGAAGGGCGGACTGGGTTCTGTTCAATGGCCGTGTTGCATGGATATTTAGATGTGTAGTTGAAAAATGTGTCAATGCGGCATTCTCCGTGACCTCATGTGCCATGCCGGCCCATGGTAACTACCGCCAGTGACTGACATCTGTGAATGGCACTGATAGATGTGACATCAGTTCCAAGTGGCTGTGACGTGTAACAACGAGGTAATGTAAGGTCACTTTGTTACATATAGATTTTTACTTTTATAAGGAATCAATTTGATGTCGGAAATTGTCTCTGCACTGCATTTTAATTGCATTCCCAGTCACTGAAGAAATGTACTTCACAGAGTACAGATTATATCACTTTTTACATCAGTGGACAGTTTTTGTCTGTTGTCAAATTGTTCTGCATGTTACATCAGTTTGTCACTGAAATTCTCTCTATGTTTGTGATTCAACTGTCATTTGATGCCGTTTGCCGCTTTACTTTTTCATACATGTTATATGTAAACTCTGACAGAACGCTATATGCAAGTTATAGCTCACTTTTACCTTGTACCTACAAGGACGTAGAAATCTTTTAGATTCCCGAGCATGATGTGGTATTTAATGCTTAACACAGTACGAGTAAATTAAAGGGACAAAAGAGTTGGTGATTGATTTTAGTGTCAATGGCAGTCGTGGTAGCCGGCTTGGGAGCGAGGACAAATACGACTTTGAGATGAGATCACATGAAGTCACCATCGCGTCCTAAGATGACAGTATGACAGACCAATCCATCAGTAATGGTATGTGGTGACTTAGACACAGAGTCTGAGAGAATGAAATGGCAATGGACTTTGGTCCAAGTTTGTCGACATCTAAATTAACTTGCCATACACACACATGTTCAAATATTCACACACCTTGAGGTAAGTCGACATTCAAACTAACTTGCCAAACGTCCACATGTTCAAATATTCACACATCTTAAGCCTATGGCACCCAAACTACGAGTACATTCTCAGACGCATACTTGTCATTTCCAAACATTCCCACACCGTCACTCTGACTTTTGAAACTTGGTTTCAATTTCGAAAAAGAATGAAAAACATCTAACGTCAGAAACCACTGCACTAGAGAAGAATATATTTCACAATGATCAACAAATCTCAAGATTTCTTCTTGTCCATTAGACAAAGAAATTTATAGATTCAATGTATAACTTATTAGAACGTGATACCTAGTACAGCTGAAGATGTTATTTTTTAAGCATGAATTTTCGATATCTTTAAAGGTTTTTGAATTGTCACAGAACTATAACACAATGCCAATCTGAAGTTAAATACCATTTTGTGTGAGTTTCATGAGCACGCTTGTCTTGAACTTTGCCTTAATAAATGGTCGTTTTCTCAAAAGCGAGCAGTGGATCAAGATTCAACTCGATCTTTATTGAATGCCAGGGCCATATTTACAACTGTCCTCGATTTGAATTCAATACATTGAAATGAGACATTTATGACGGGGTTGCCGTAATTACAATTCCTAAGTTGATGAGAAACCTCTTCCGACGCACAAAAGCCAGCATGCTGTCCTTTTTGTAGCTGATTTCCCGCTCGTCGGAGCAGTAGCCAGTTTTTTAAAGCTGCGTCCATGTAATATGCAAGGTGCCATATAATTTGAGTAGTGTATAACCACAGTCTGCTTTTGCCTGTACTATAACCGTATCGGTGGGGCAGTGGTGTTAGGCTTGATCATGTTACAGATAAACTTTGAATTTAACTGCGAAGTTCGTAAATTCGGAGGCTCATTTGAACAGCCACGGTAGAAACTAAATGATATACGGTTTTTACTGTTTAAAATTAATACGTTATACTTCAGGCTCCGTGCAATAAAGGTGGCCGTATGCATAATCAATGGGTAAACTAAAGTAAATACGTTGACTGGTGTTAACGCAAGAAATGAATACAATTTCTCGTGTTAACACCAGTCAACGTATTTACTTTAGTTTACGCATTGATTATGCATACGGCCACTGGGCCCTAACGTTTATGAGTTTACGTTAACTGGTTACATGCGTTTCTTCCTTTGCCCCCTCCCTTACTTCCCCAAACAGGTTATGACCAGAAACAGCTCACCGTACTAGACCCATCTTAATGAGTCAAAACTGGATTAGAGAGGTAGTCCTTCCCAATCCACACCCCGGCACCATGTTAAAAAAAATGAATCTACTCTCTCCGGCTCTCCTACAGGCTTAAACATCCACACCCACCCCTCAAGCCTGGATTATCTCCAAGCCGACCCATGCTCCATTAAAAAAGACTGCAAAGTGTGATTTATCCACACAGGCAGGGCGTGTCTTTACTTCCCATTTCTTTGTTCTCTTCCTAGTTGAACAACGGAAAAATTAATGCATACATAAGAAGAAAATAACAGAATAAAACATCAGTTTGGGTCTGAAGAAGCATGTTGACACGATGAAATCGCATTGTGCGAAAACGCAGAATATAACAGATCGATGGTACGCAGAAGAAGACTCTACTAGAAGCAAAACATAAAGGATAAAGATCTAAAACCTCTATTTTTATTATTAACAAAATATCACGAATTTGCAACTTTTGTTTCTTGTCTCATGTTTGTGATTGATTGTGTTTTAATTGTTTCGACAAATTAAGGAACTTAACTCATACTGAACATTTCAAGCTCTGTTGTCTACTAACTACATTTCTCTAGTCATTGAAAGCGCAGGAAAACTAGAGGCTTGGCATAGAGTCCAGATCCGAAAATGCAAGTCTCACTTTTAATTTCTGGAAGCATACAATAGCAAAGAAGTAAAAAAAAAAAACAACTATACAGTAAATCTGAAAGAATGACAAAATAATTATTAATTCGTTTTTATTTTAAATTTTATTTTTTTCCTTTAGAGTTTATTGTAAACTTTCTTAGTTTGATAGCTAACGTAGGGCTTTCGAAATTATGATTGTGTATTTATTTACTTATTTCCTACATTTCTTTCTTTCTCTCTCTCTCTCTCTCTCTCTGTTGTTCTTTCTTCCTTTCTTTCTCCCTCTTTTTGTCTCTCATATATTCTATCCCTTCCTTTCTTTGGGGAGGGGGGGGGGGACCATGCTTGGCAGGCTTCATTATTTTAATGAAATATCAATGCTTTCCATTTTTCAGAGTGGTGACCGACACGGAGAGAGTTTCAGCGCTGCACGGTGTGAGAGGGTCAGTGGCCCAGACTGATGTGCTCAGGCTGTTGCATCATAGTGCCAGACAGACACAGTGACACACATTCGAGACGTGGATTAGCCCCAGGGGTCACCCGGATATTTATTAAAGTGCGTGGAACGTTATCCTGCCCTGGTACGTTCAGCCTGCACACTGAATTGTGAAATTGCAGGACAGCAGAGTCCATATTCGGAATGTGGTTAGCGTGAGGCTAGACTAGGAGTTTCACTAAAGTAAGTAGGCTTACTATTATTATTACAGTGTCAGGCATGGAGGAAGTAATTTTCGATTGTAAAGGGGGGTAGGGCATGGTGGCTGTGGTACTGGGGGCCTAAGCCGAAAAGCTTGCCTTACCATAAGTTCCTTCGGCCTTGTTTTTGATTGGCTGATAAGTCACATTCAGGGCGGAAATAAAGCTTAAAATCTTGCTTGGTCCTAAAATACGATCACATCTATCAGTCAGTCAGTCAATCACTCAGACAGTCAGTCAGTCATTCAGTCATTGACTCTCACTCACTCACTCTCACTCACTCACTCACTCACTCATTCTCTCACTCACTCACTCACTCACTCACTCACTCACTCACTCACTCACTCACTCACTCACTCACTCACTCACACTCACTCACTCACTCACTCACTCACTCAATTATCCCTGGTGTGAGGACAGTCCAAGCCTCATCTCAAACAATGTACCTTCACTGCAGTGTACTTACTGATTATGAAATGCTCCATCAGCCTACTCCAGACGACAAGTATCCTGTGACCCCAAATATCAAAGTCCATGACAGTCTTCTGAAGGTGTCGGAGAACTTCACCTATCTTGGCAGTACACTGTCTTCCGCGGCTCGTGTTGATACTGAAATTCTCTCAAGAATCAGCAAATCCAGCTCTGCATTTGGCAGGCTTCGAAAGAGAGTATGGGATGTCGCCGGCATTCGCACAGACACTAAGCTGAAAGTGTACAATGCTGTGGTCCTTCCCACCCTACTCTATGGGGCTGAAACCTGGACAGTGTACCAATCGCATGCCAGAAAGCTAAATCACTTTCATCTGGCCTGCCTTAGAAAGATCCTAAGTATCAAATGGCAGGATAAAATTCCAGACACTGAGGTCCTCAATCGTGCCAAGGAATTGAGCATCTTCTGCCACCTGAAAAAAATTCAGCTACGTTGGGCAGGACATGTTGTCAGAATGCCCGACTCCAGACTCCCTAAGCAAATCTTCTTCTCTGAGCTCTCCAATGGAACGAGGAATGTTGGGGCCCCAAAGAGACGTTACAAAGACACTCTCAAGCAATCACTGAAGGCCTTTGCCATTGATGTGAGTGAGTGGGAAAAGCTCTCACTTGATCGTGCAAATTGGAGGGCGGCCCTTACCAGAGGCAGCAAAGCATGGGAAGCTGACAGAGTCCAGCAGGCTATCAAAAAAAGAGAACGGCGCAAGAAAAGGCCCAGTGGTACTGAACCAACGGAGCAATCTTGTCATTTATGCGGAAGGGTCTGCAGGGCAAAAATAGGACTTATCAGTCACATGAGAAGCCATAAGTCATGAAAGAACAGTCTTTCCATTCTGTCCTCTGTGTCCTTTAGTTCTCTTTATTGTCCATGTGTTGAAATTCTCAACAATTTCTGTTCTTTATTCCTCTGGTGTTGTTAAGGTCATCATCATACCTGATGGACGAACTATTATTATTATTATTACTCATTGATTAAAAACGCATGGAAACCATTGGAAACAAATGCATTCCCCCATTTGAAGGCCGATGTCTGCCATCAATTTGATATTTCGTTAAAGTGCAATACATATTAACAAGAGAGGCGACCATGCACAAAAAGGGAAAAGGATGTATTTTTATCCCTTGTTTTGCTATTTCTGCCTTTTATTGGAAGAACGAGATCTCGGGTATAACGAGGCATTTTTGGCAGAACATAACATCTCATTATAATCAAGTTCAGCTGTACTGGGACGGATATCAAAACCCCAACAATACTCATTAAAATTTGTTCCAACATCTGTAAAAACATGACAGGCTTCCTGATGAGCACTACCGTCAGAACAATGTGGTTGTGGGTAGAAGTGTGAGGCTGCAAGTGTGATAACAGAGAGAGAGAGAGAGAGAGAGAGAGAGAGAGAGAGAGAGAGAGAGAGAGAGAGAGATAAAGAGAGAGAGAGAGAGAGAGAGTCTCACGTAGCAGTGTCTAATACATGTAGTTGGTGATGTGTATTTCTGTTGTCTGCTACACCGGGGCGAATTTCTCGACTGAGGTAAATAAAAATTCTGAGTCTAGTTCTCATTTTCATTCTGCTTCTGAAAAACAACGAAACAAACAGAATAAGTGAATAAAATTTCGAAAGTAAAGCGAAAACTACATTGTGTGGTCTACCGAGAACCACACTGAAGGAGGTCATGAATCTAACTGGATTTGAAAGGGCATTTTAGAGTTCTATTATCAGTTCACAACCGAGAGCACCGGTGAGGTATTTCTCTTCATACGAGAGATCTGGCTGCTGAAGACTGAGAAGACTGAGTGTAGAGATTTGATTAGGCTTGAAGTTGGAAACGTTTCTTTTTTTTTCTCTCTCTCTCTCCAATCTCATTGAGCCCCGTACCGTGCTGAAAGCACGCAGACCTGTCGATAGTTAAAGTAATGGTTCTTTTCTATTTTAACTCTCATTGACGTCATCGAGCCACATAATATATAAAACAAGCCATGAGCCGGCCGCAGGCAAGGTCACGTGATGTTATTCCATTCCATCTTTTTTTTTTCTTCCAAAGACAGCGCATAAGTGTAGTGGGGCTTTGCGTGTAGGTGTATACGTCGCGCGGTGGGGAAGGGGGGGGGGTGGGGGAGTCTATCTCACATCGGCGCAGTGAGGGTAGGAGCTTTTGCTCACTCGCAAATCAATGAAAGCCCCTAGTGAATGAACCTCAGTCTCCTCTTTGAACCAAGAATTGAAAATAGAAGCTCGGGACAGGAGAGAGGGCTGGTAGTGCCCGAGATAGTTAGAAAGACAACACAGATCTGCGTGCCTGGGTGGCATTGCGTACCGGAGACAGACAGGGACGGGAGAGAGGCTAAAGAAAGATCCATTTTATCCATACTTCCAGGAGGAACCTCTATTTATGAGAAATTCCTTCCTTCATGACGAAGGAAAAGCAAGTCATGATTTTAATAGATTTTATTTGGGGAAAATGATGAATGTGATACTTTGCCCAGGCATCGTAAGTGGCCTTGTCTACAGCATCCGCTCGGCTCCGCTATGTTGCGGAAAATGACGTATGAAAAAGTAAAACACTGTTTGCCTCTGTGTGCTTGTCCACAGCAACCGTTCAGCTCCGCTCCTCACTGTTGTAGAGGCCAAAAGTGTTTCGCTTTTTTCATACGTCATGAATGAAAACGCGAAACGGAGCGGATGCTGTGGACAAGATCACTTATTAAACAAATACAATAAATTTGCCACATTATGAGACGTTGTCATATCGTGAAAACTCAACCATTTCGGAAAGACAGCTTTGTTATTGGGTTAGGTGGCAAGGCAGCGAATTGTAACAGGCGTTATTTATGATCCTACAATTGTACATCTCATTTGTATGCGAGCATATTTTAGCTATTTCCGTACACTCCTATTCTGTTCATTAGCGATAAGCAGATAGTCACGTACAGTGATTTTGCCAAATACTAAGAATGGAATGATCCAACATGACCATTGTCCTTCAAACTTTCCGGTGCAGCTGGTGTTGACTTGTTCACCTCGCTTGGACTGGTATAATTCTATAATTCATCATTGTTCACATGGAAAATAAATCATCTTGTTTGTATCTGCAAATTTTAGACGGAATGGCAAACATCGTCCACCCCGCAAGGCTGCAGACAGAGAGAAAAGGGGTGATCGACTGGCCGAGGGAAAGGGGCTGAGGGTGTGGAATAGGGCTCATGTCAGATGATAGCTGCACGCTTGTTTTGGACACACTGGCAATCAAATTAATTGATTGTTCTAACGTCCGGACATTCGAATGTTTAGTATCGTGTCTGTGAAGTTGATCTTTGTTATCGGTAGATTCCACTCGATGTAATTTATAGCGATTTTAACAACATGATTTTGACGGCATTGAACATCACTCAATGTCAGTCCTTTGAGGCTCTTTGTTACTGTACGTGATTTTCTTCCATTTGGTTTATCTCATTTGAGGCATAATTATCATTCAGTGTATCTAGCGTTGATGACTAGATGTTTACTGTAAACGGCGCATTTCCTTGGGCTTGTAGCACAATGAGTCAGGGAACTGTTTTGCGTCGCTGTTGATAAAGGCAAATGTTCATTGGTGGCTTAAGGATCGTGTATGTGTGGTCTGAAACTATTAGTGCGTCGTTTTTTACTCAGATTTGAAGGTCCCTTGAGTCAGCTAATGAGACTGACTTGTATGACATCATTGATATGACTCTTAAATCACCAACTTTGTTGTTCAGTTTCTGTCAAAGTTAGACTGTGACAAAGACAAAACAAACAAATAAATGTATTTGGCAGAAGCGTATCTTTATTTTTGCCCCAATTTAAACGTGTACATGTTAAGCCGTACTACCACAGCACGGCTTTTGTCTTAAACTATTCTGTCGGTTTCTATCACGACGGTATAATTATCAAAAGCTTTCCTTATTAAATGTGAAGACGACGTAAAGCCATAAATCTGATTCTCCTCGCGTTCAAATGGCGTTGATTATTTGATTATATCTCTAGCTGGGAAATTGAAGTATCTGATTACCACGAACATAAGTTGGTCTCGGTATTCAGTCAAGGCCACACACACTTCGGAATCGATCTGACCGCCAGGGTTTACTTTGAATGAATGGCCGGGTACTGGTAATAGAACATCGATAAACAGGTCGTAACGACAGAAATCAATCAAGCACCAGAATGAAAGACAGTGGAAGGGCCTTGAACCCAGCGCCAGGGCAGGCAACTAGGAATGTCAAGGAAAACAGAGTAATCTCCCGGTTGTAGAGGAAATAAAAACTTAAGAAGTGAGCAGATAATAATTTGCATTATTTTGTATTTTGTATTTTGTATTCTACTTTAATCCTATTTTGGGAAATTTGCCTTTGTTCAATGCACCCAGTTACAAGTGGAGCAGGCACGACGTCTCCACAGTGCAGCGCCGGTGGGCGGGTTGTTGTTTTTTTTTAGGCGGGGGGGGGGGGGGGAGTGCAGGGTGGGAGATGAGGGGGGAGGGAAGGGGAGGGAGTGGTGGTGATGAATTTTATTTAATTTTGCCTGGGCAGCGGCCTGTTCGGCCTGCTCTTTTCGATTTCCAACTGCCAAGGTAACTTTAACTGCGCAACCTGCAAACGGGCCCTCCGAATTTTTCGTCATTGTCAGAGAAGATTAGGCATTGGATCCCACCCACCATAGGATCAGGGACAGGAAAATATGAGAAAAGTTCCCAAATTCTAACATGCCTGCACCGACAGCATAATAACTGCTTGAATGTTAAAGTATGATAGTTACGTGTGTTCTGCGTCGATTCTGACTTTGACTTTAACTTATGTCTGTTTCACGTCGGTCTCAGTGTGGGATGTGAATTATGAAGTTAAACGGAATGGCACGCATTGGCGAGACCAAAACAGTCTGTTAAGAGACAACTGGAGGAAAGAGACATCTAGTGAACTGAGCAAGAACAGTCGCAAAACTGACTTGACACAAGTCGGTGTACACACCAGCCGAATGTCTTCTGAATCAACTAGCGAGGCAGACTTGATGCACGTCAGTGTATACACCAGCCGAATGTACAGACTTGGCACACGTCGGTGTACACATCAGCCGAATGTCCTGTGAATCAACTAGTGAGACAGACTTGACACACGTCAGTGTACACACCAGCCGAATGTACAGACTTGGCACACGTTGGTGTACACACCAGCCGAATGTACAGACTTGGCACACGTCAGTGTACACACCAGCCGAATGTACAGACTTGGCACACGTCAGTGTACACACCAGCCGAATGTCCTTTGAATCAAATGTCGAGACAGACTTATTTCATTCTCACTGGTGCAAGTTGTTCTAGCCCCAGAGCCGATTAAGACATTTAAAGGCTCTAAGCACTTAAAAGATTTTGTGTCCCATACACTGTTCATCTAATTAAAAAAAAAAAAAAAATGGCGAGTCTTAGACGCGAGCAAAATACTTTAAGAAATCTATTGTGAGAGGCCCTTTTTTTGTGCACCCCGGTTCAGCTTCATCATTTTGCAGTTTTGCACCATATTATTATGGTCCATGTTAAATCCGGCAATAAAAAATATCTGTGGTGCCCCCCCCCCCTCCCCCTTCCCTTGATGCGCCAAGCAGGTGCTTATTTTGCCTAATGGTTAAATCCAGCCCTGCACCACATACTAATACCGAGCTCTAACAGTTAATTACAGAAGATTTGTTTCTGTGCATGGAAGAGGAAGGGGGTGTTGGATGAAGTGGCTTATTATAAACATGCAGATATGAAGAGGTTGTTGATGATTCCAAAAACAAGAACAGCGGCCAGCTGATATCTCTGGACAGCAAATAGGTTCCAACACTCAAGTTGTCAAAAACATTAGTCTTGAGGAATGAAGTCTTAGTGAATAGTAGATCTATATCATCCGAGACACAGAATACCGAGACTGACCATCCCTTCTCCTACTATATTTTCACAAATTGCGCGAGTATAAATACGGTGAGTACATGTACTGCTCTTTTTCGTTCAATTATGAAGGGGTGTGGTGCAAATTGTGGCATTGTTGACATCGATGACACGCGCGCCAGTCGACTGACGGAAAAAGACGAATTGATCCGCTTCGTTATTTGTGTCTCGGGTATCATGACTGTATGACACGCCAACCCCCTTCCTCCCCCCACCCCAAAGATAATTATTACAACCAAGTCGGGAAACATTAGGCCAGTTGGATTCCCTGCAGTTCGTGGATTTTATCATGTCTAAGATGGTAGTCGTGCAGGCTTCAGGGCCTTAAAAAAAATGGATTTTAGGATGGGTCCCAAGATTAGGTTTAAATTTAGGTTTTCTGTAACACTGGAAATCGTCATTTGGTGACATGTTGCTATAAAAAGCATGATTTTCTAGTCGTGCACTTGGCCAGATAAACCTTTAGTATACGAATGGCCACTGTCTAGAAAGGCCTTTACTTTAATCCCCTCATAAAACGCACCAAAGACCCTATCATTCCAACGAATGTTCTTTCATTATTTGATTACGCAAATGGAACTGCAAAAGCAAACTGATTTATTAGTCCTTGCCTATGTTCACTATCTATACAAAAAAAATGTAAGAAAACCCCTTTGTTCCCTATGGACTCAAAAACTACTGGACGTATTGAACTGAAATTTGGCACACACAATTGTACGATACTGACCAGTGTTCCTATGTACATAGGCATAAAAAAGCTTATGGGGTTCGTGAGTTATTCCAATAATGCGATAAGAATGGAACAGTAAATTTGCGAGAGCGTTTGATCCGAATTGTACGTTCGTTAACCTATGACCTCTTTCTTTGTTAATCGCTTTTCCACTTCCGGCCCCGGAATTCGAGTCATAATCACAGTAGTGTCTGTGAGAGCTAGATCTAGCATGCACTGATGCAGCATGCCCCCTAAAAAACGTACTATCGGTAGGCATACAAGTCTCAAATCGCTGTAGTTTTTTTTATTGGAAATTTATTGTTTCGCCATCATTCAGATCTATTTCGAGTCATGGTTCGCCATTTTAAGGTTTCGTTATCATTACCTGCGATGTGTTCACTATCAAACACACTAACCCGTGCGCAAATCATGCAGTTGTACGGGATGCGCAGGGTGTCAACTCACAAAGGCAGAGCAGTAAGACTTATTTAAAAACAAACAAACAAAAATAAAATAAACAAATAGGAACAGGCCAGATGAAGCAGGTCCATAATAACCACCCAGAACTGAAACCAATATTCAAACCGATTTATCCCCGGCAGGGCCGGGGACCTCAGCTAGTTTTATAAACTTCTGTAAATTTGCAAGAGTCGCCCCAGTCCGCAAATAGGGAATCGTTAATAATCAACTTGTCAGACTCCTTTATACAGATATCCCCAACTGTGGGTATGGTTTTGTCTTATTCTATTGGTATTGGTTTCCAAAAATTGATATGTTTGTCCAGCTCATCATCAGACCTTCGATCAAAGAGCATTTTTGGTTAAAATCCTTAGTGCGGTATGACGAATGGTGATTTTGCAGGGCCACATTGCTCTGTCTAACCACCGAGCTATCGCAGTTACTGTACCACTGTCTTTGTTCTGGTAGGACATGGAATATCCAGCAACATATGGTAGATGCAATATTGGAAGGTGTAACTCAATAAGCTCTGATCACCAGACAATGGAGGTAGACAGACACTGTGACGTCGCCAAATTAGACGAGGGGATTGGTAAATGTGGATAGGTGGAGTAGACAGGAGGAGGGAGAGGATGAGGACTCTGCCAGCCCTTGGATTCCTCACCACCCTCAGTTCTGCGTTTGCAGCTGGAGAATAAAATACATAATTATTACACATACTCACTCGGTATGCACGGACCCCAACGATTCGCGTCAGTATTTTCAAGAGGTCTTTGGCCTCATTTCTGGAACTCGACGTCTCTCCACACCCTCGCCCCCCCCCCCCCTCTGCGCTGCCGTGTGGCCCCCGTGGGAGGCCAAGGGAGAAGGGGGGTCGCCTGTAACCTATGATTATTTACCCCGGGCGGACATTGGAGCCTGTTTGCAGCGCGTGCCCACACAGAACAAGGGGGGATCATTAGCTAGTACAGGGGGCTCACGCGCTCACAAACACACGGCGGCCACTTGTTCGAGGTTCCAATCTCTGGAGAATAGGATACGGTAACTGCTGGGACGATTGTGTGCGTTTGAGAGATGGAGAGACGAGCAGGTAGGAAACTGGGCCAAAAAAAAAAGGGAGGAAACTTTTGATTGTATGGGGAACAGAATGTACCGATGTTGTTGGTTTTATCGTCTTTTATGCGGAGGTGGTGGTGTGGTACACATGATAGGAATTAAAAATGGCATCTTTATTCAGGGTTGTGGTCGGGATTTGGGGGCGGCGGAGGGTGGGGTGGGGGATTGAGAGTGGGGTCTTTATCCAGGATTTGAGTTGGGGATGGAGGGGGGTCTTGATGATTGGAAGTGGGTTCTGTATCCATGATGTGGGTGGGGATGGGGTGATGATTGGAAGCGGGTTCTGTATCCATGATGTGGGTGGGGATGGGGTGATGATTGGAAGTGGGATCTGTATCCATGATGTGGGTGGGGGTAGGGTGATGATTGGGAGTGGGTTCTGTATCCATGATGTGGGTGGGGGTAGGGTGATGATTGGAAGTGGGATCTGTATCCATGATGTGGGTGGGGATGGGGTGATGATTGGGAGTGGGATCTGTATCCATGATGTGGGTGGGGATGGGGTGATGATTGGGAGTGGGATCTGTATCCATGATGTGGGTGGTGGTAGGGTGATGATTGGGAGTGGGGTCTGTATCCATGATGTGGGTGGGGATGGGGTGATGATTGGAAGTGGGTTCTGTATCCATGGTGTGGGTGGGGGTAGGGTGATGATTGGGAGTGGGATCTGTATCCATGATGTGGGCGGGGTGGAGAGGGATGGGGTGATGACTGGAAATGGGGTCTGTATTGTGGATGAAGTTGGGTGTTGGAGGATATGGGTGATGATATAAAGTTTTGTTTGTATTCAAGGTAAGATATATAAGATAGGTGAGAATCAATTGATTATCCCGTGAGGGAAGTTCTATTTCACAGAGCATCATTCGGCACAGTCATGCATGGTGCAAGTATCTTAGGTATCATTATATAAACATAATTATTACAGATGGGACTGAAGCTGGGAGTCGTCGGTTCTGACGTAAAGGCTTCTTGTCTGTATTTAGGATGAACCCCCCAAAAAAGGGGGGGGGGTGGGTTCAGGACTGGAACTGGGATCTGTATTCAGATGAAGGTGTAGGGGGGGGGGGTGGGGGTGGTTCGGGAAGGGAATTCTGGTTTAAAGTCTTGTCTGTGTTCAAGATGTGGATGGGGCTGGAGGGCTTGGTGATGACGTAATTTTTTGTCTGTATTCAGGATGAAGCGGGGTGGGGGTGGTGGATGAAAGTGATTATGTAAAGTCTTAGATCCGGCTTGGGGGGAGGGGGAGGGGGGTTGCTGGGGACGGGAGGCTGAGGGGCATGGGTGATGACGCAAATGTATTTGAGATGAAGATGAAGTGGAGGAAGGGAATTATGATTTAAAGTCTTGTCTGTGTAGTAGATGGGGTTGGGGCTGGAGGGCGGGTTGATGACGTAAAGTTTAGTCTGTATTCAGTATGACCGGGGGGGGGGGTGTGATCATGTTAAATCTTTGATCGTGCGTGGGGGGAGGGGGTGCTAAGGGGTATTGGTGATGACGTAGATGTATTTAGGATGAAGATGAGAGGGTGGGGGATGGAAGTGATGATGTAAATTCTTAGATCGGGTGGGGAGTTGGGGGATCTGAGGGGCATGGGTGATGACGTAGATGTATTTAGGATGAAGATGAGAGGGTGGGGGATGGAAGTGATGATGTAAATTCTTAGATCGGGTGGGGAGTTGGGGGATCTGAGGGGCATGGGTGATGACGTAGATGTATTTAGGATGAAGGTGGGGGTGGGGGATGGAAATGATGATGTAATGTCTTTGATCGGGGGGGGGGGGCTGAGCGGCATGGGTGATGACGTAGATGTATTTAGGATGAAGGTGGGGGTGGGGGATGGAAATGATGATGTAATGTCTTTGATCGGGGGAGGGGGGGGGCTGAGCGGCATGTTTGATGACGTAGATGTATTTAGGATGAAGGTGAGGGTGGGGCAAGGGTGGCGGGGTGGTGATTTAAAATCTGGTCTGTATTGAGGACACATCGATGATCAAAACAAAAAGCACACGCTCGTATATCTTGCCGTGGTCCAGCCTCCATAGGGTGTCAACACTGCCGTGGGAAACAATGGGCAGACACATTAGTTTGATTCAGGCACTTCGCGTGAGTGGGACTGTGCGGGATGCGATCCTTAGTTAAAGTGGAAATTTAACCTCAGGCACTTATACTACTTTCTAGAATGAAAATTACACTAGGTATGATAAAGACTTCATGCCAGGAGGTTCGTGGCTCTAACACAATTTCCTCACATTACTGTCAGCTTGACCCGATGAGACTGTTGAACCCACCCCCTCCCCTTTACGCTACTTTGTCTGTGTGTCAGGAATTTATAATTAGGCAAGTGGCGTACTCGCACTGAATTAAGTCTGTTTTACTTCGGTTTTGGCTTGAACTTCCTTCGAATCAAGTAACGGAGACGGGTCTGGTTTCAATCTCATGAGTGAGCAAGGCCCCGTTTAACTCCAAAGTCGACAAATCCGAGAGAAAACAGATTTGTCTTGGTGAACCGTAGGCCTGACTGTCTATTTCAATGGGATTGCTCTCAAATTCTCTCCATGGTCTCATGACAGGATTGGTGGCGCCAGGGGTAGGAATGTTAAGAAACTGTAAAAGAAGCCGTATTTCTGGCGCTTTTGACAACCTGTTCACATAGGGACACTTTACGAAATTACACGACAGCCTATTCACATAGGGACTCTTCACGAAAGAACATGACAGCCTGTGCATATAGGGTCACTTCACGAAAAAAAAACTCGGTGGGTGGCAATTCTGAGCCACTGCATTCCCCGCCGACTTCCCTACGTTAGTCCGACATAGATTTTTTTATAAGATTTACGTAGGTTTGGCAGAGTTACTGTATGGGCGATTTCCCTTCATTAACCCGATCTGACGCCAGCGCAATATCATCACCAGTGTACCTGCCTAGCAAAAATGGCATTCCTCATTGCAAACTTGACGTCAATAGTTCGTCTCGGATATCCGCAGAGTTGCTGGTTGGGTGCAGTAAACACAATTCGCGACCTCAGTTCTTGTTTGTTCCAAGTCCACGTTTTGTACAACTGAGAAATTCCACGTCAGGCGTTTGAGGCTTTAATATCATGAGAAGGAGTTAGGGATAAATCGAAACTGTGAAGCAGCTTGATCTGTGCCACAGCGCAGTTTGGACAAGTGTGCATCCGTGGTACCCCTTCTACAAACTATAGTCTTTCCAGTGTTTGAGAAAATGGAGACGGAACAAACAAAAACTAAGATCCGCGAATTGTTCAATGCACAACATGTATCGGCTGGTCCTTTGTAGTAGTTTTGTTTAAACAAAAAAAACCATCGTCACAGTGTTCTTTACATCGCCCAGGAACTAGCATAACATGCATTACCAATGCCTTAATGTTGCCAGTGCAGCGAGATAATGTTTTCATGGCAGCCGCAAATCTGATTTGTGCGTTGTGTTAGAAATAACACCAGCGTTGATGAATCTTAACAACCACATCGTTTATACATGTTATAGGTTTATTGTTTATTTTGCTGTGTTATGCCAGATTAAGGTTTGAAGTTTAACGGGTGTATGAAAGTTGAAACATTGCACACTATGCCCATAAATGCAATGTCAGACAATCTGGTAACGTTTTCTGGGGGCTTTGCGGATGCACAGGCGATTGGCTTAACCGTCTAGTCCCTGCTCCCATTTCTGCTTGTGAGAAAATTCTGATTTTGTCAGAATTAATTTGTTTTTAGGGGCATAATTAAGGGGGTTTTAATGATCATTTTGTTGATTCTGCATATATTGTTCAAATTACTAAAGAACATCAGACGAATTCTTTTCTCTCCACGAGCCAGCTCTTGTGGGAACTGCAGCCGAATGATACATTTCTGTGTATCACTGGTGATACATGACGTCTAGAGGGTTAAAAACACCACAACAACAACAAAAAGATGGACACTCGCCCTCAATAGGATTGAAAACTGATTTTTATTTGCAAAATGGTGACCCTTGCCATTGCGCCACTGCGCCACAGGCTAGGTACTCTCTCTACAATGTAAGATCCCGGCTTGTCACCCCTCTAGCAGTGCAGCAAAGCGACCTTTACCCCAGTATGGAACGGTAATCCAGAGCTGTATCAAAATGGCCCGGGAAACTCCGGGTCAAATAGTTTTCTCTATGATGACAATGATGTAGATTTTGTCTCAGGTGTCAGTAGGTTATTTCTGTTTATGATATTAAATACACAAACACGAGATGGTCTAGAGACAAGGTGTTCGTCTGCCATACCGAAGGTGCCAGGTTCGATCCCCAGACGGTGCAGGCATGTTGGAATATTGTTTTCGTGGAAGGAGGGGGGGGGGGGGAGGGGTCCTGTCTCTGATCCTATGGTAGGTAGGATCGAGCACCTAGTCTCCTCGGATAAGGAGAAAAAAAAAAAGCTCAGAGGGCCCGTGTGCACGTTAAAGATACATTGGCAGTTGGAAGTCGAGAAGAGCAGGCCACAACAAGGCCGCTGCCCGAGCAAAATTTTGAAAAAACCAACAACTAATCCTTACCACACAAAAAAACAAAACACCCAGGGACAAGAACAAGTGAAATAGAATTAAAAAAAACAAACAAGTAAAGCGAAGTGTAAATGCCAATTGCAGCGAGTTTTCTCAAATATAAACCTAAACACCCACACAGAAATCACACTCAAACACGTCACAAATAAAACCGAACCATGATGACACTTGAAGGCGGCGTTGAAAAAGAAATGATGTTGCCAAGTCCTTGGGATGCTAAGGAGTGGAGATGACGGATGGGGGCAACGAGTGGGGGCGAGAGAGAGAGAGAGAAAGAGAGAGAGAGAGAGAGAGAGAGAGAGAGGGAGAGAAGGCAGTGTGAGTGTGGTGAATGTGTGCGTAAGGGAGAGAGAGAGAGAAATAGAGAGACAGGGGGTGGGAGAGACAGCAGAGTCGCAGCGGAAGGAGACAGAGAGAGAGAAAGAGAGACAGAGAGAGAGAGAGAGAGAGAGACAGAAAGACAGACAAAGAAAGAGACAAGGCACTGTGAGTAGGTGGGTAAGAGAGAGAGAAAAAAAATAGAGTGACAGGGGGTGGGAGAGATAGCAGAGACGCAGCGGAAGGAGAGAAAGAGAAAGAGAGAGAGAGAGAGAGAGAAAGAGAGAGAGAGAGAGAGAGAGAGGAGAGAGAGAGAGAGAGAGAGAGAGAGTTACATTTAATGAACTTATGTTGGCTAACCAAGCCATGATGGTGACGTAAAATCAAAATTCACCGAAATGACGTCACTATACTCAGGTGGATACACACAGCCTACTGTGTAAATGTTAAACCTGGAGTATGTGTCGATGAAAGAAAGGCAGGCACTGTTTGAAGTCTGTACTTTTATTTTCTCACACCACACCGTTCTCTGTTTGCTATACCAGTCGGCAAATGGCAGTTGTAAAAGGTTGCTGGATATTACACGAAGTATGAGATCGAACATTTTGATTCTTGAGACCCCAGTTTTAATATTATTATGTAGAAAATAATTTGCAAGAAAGTCTGTCATCATTGACTAACAGCACAATACATGTATTTGCTTTTGCTTCCGTACCCGGGGGGGGGGGGGGGGGACATTGCACCAAATAAAGTTATTGAAGATGTAGTTTTCTAAAATACTAGCGAAAGGACCCGTTCAAAGAACGGGTTGCAATATCATTAGATCAAGGTAGAAAACAACACGCACAATTGGCACATAGATTATGTAGATCTAGGTAGAAAACAACTCACAATTGGCACAGTAACACCCGCATGACCCGTGCATAAGGCAGACGGCACAGAAACTCATGTCTTCAAACTTTGAAACGCAGCCGGAAGTTTAAAGTCGAAACAAAACAAAGGCAGGAGGGAGGCCATCATTGTTGAGGAGATAGCATTATTCGATATTTTTAGGCATATTTCATTTGTTACAAAATTACGATACTTCGCTTTCATGTCAAAGGAATAGACATAGTAGCAAAAAGAACTATCTTTCACATGTGATTTTTTCAAGTCTGGGCATTTCTTCCTCGCAGCAGTGAATTTTTTTTCCTTGCTGTTTTTTTTATAGATATGGGTAGAATTATTTCAATCTTTCGTCATTTCTCGTGCGTACTACATGTAGTACAATACAGTATTTTTGTGGCTGGGTGATTTGCAAAAGTCAAGCGAGAGAGTTACTTTTCAGTGGCAACCTGCCCGTTTAGCGTGATTTGCGTTTAAAATTTGCGACATTAAAAATGCCTATTCATTATATTAGCTGCATACTGGACGGACAGCGTGACAGACGTTCATGAGTTTATAAAGAGAGAGATATACAGACAAACGTACTGATAGACAGACAGACAGACAGACTGACGGAGAGACAGACGGCCGGTCGGCTGGACGGATAGATAGATAGATAGATAGATAGATAGATAGATAGATAGATAGATAGATAGATAGATAGATAGATAGATAGATAGACAAATCTCTGGCATGAAAGAAAGTAAGCTGTACCTAAATTAAAATCAGACAGACAGACAGAAACTCGCAGACAGACACTGATTGTCCAGGGAGAGATGACAGCAGCTACCAGACAGAAATACACAGAACACGGAAGTTGGCAGAACAATGCATGAATATGAACGTCACAAACCACGCCAGGGCAATTATAACGCTATTCACGTGCCCGAAGCTTAACTATGGCGGCCTACGCAAAAGAGAAAACAAAGAGGAAGTAGAAAAAAATGTTCTTCTTTCCATTGCTACACTAAGGCCGAAGACACACAGTCGTTCATCGTTCATAGTTTAATATTAACCGTCTTTCGTTGATCGTTTATACTGGTAAAAAAAACAACAAACACACAAAAGACCCCACAAAATCGCCAAACTTCAGTGTGAGCAGGTTGATTGTATCTACAATAGCTAGCCCCAAACGTTGTATTTCGACGTTGAACAAAGAAAAAACGAGCTTTCTCAGTTTATGGACGATGAACGTTGAGCGCTAACGTTAAACTGAACGATGAACGAGTAGTTAATGTGGCCTGTCCCGTTACTTGACATGAGTTCAGTTTACCATCACTGAACCGTGAACGGTGAACTATGACCGACTAAATGTGGTCTACCCCCGTTAATTGACATGGGTTCTGTTTATCATCATTAATTGACGAGGTACTGTAAACGACAGACAGGCAATGTCAGGCCAGAGTTTTCTGCTATTGTATGACAGTACACAATACAGCCTGCTACTGTCACCCCCACTGTCTTGTGGGTCATCTCGGGAGAGAGGAAGACTAGGGGAAGGTAACCCTGAATACAAATACCACACTGCCTTGTGTGTTGCTATGATAGCAAAGGCTATGGGAGTAAACCCAGACAGAAAATCAGGAGTGGAGACCCGAAGGTGGTTGTCAGGGAGAACTGCATCAAACTGGCTTCCAGCATCTCCTGCAGCCGGACTAGTTCCAAATGTATTGACCTGGTCTCTCCCTTGGGTTTAACTAGAATGGCAGAGAGAGGGGTGGCGCCTCTGGGCAAAGCACCATCTCTTAAAAATAGCCCAGGCAAGGCAGCAAAACTAGGAGGCGTTTGCTCGGGCTTGGCAAGCGTCTGTCTCTCCTCTATAAGCCCACCCATTTCCGATTTGGAGAGGACACTCCAGCCATCCGTTACGGATGGGCACAACACGGGAGGTGGCAGTTACCGGTGATAAGCTCAATCCATTTGGCGTACGGATGAGCGCCAGGGGTCCCCTCTGTCGGTGGGAGCGGCTTTTCAGCTGCATTGATCAACTACCGCCCGCCGTAACCTGGGCAGCCCCCAGGCAGTTGGGTGTTGTTCCGCCACGTCAGCCTGCTTCATAAGGTGGTTGGAGCTAGACCAAAAGTCGAAAAGCTGACGTAAAGTGTGCACCTGGCAAAAACAGAAAAATACTAAAACTTGGTACCTGGAACGTCAGAACAATGCGCCCAGGCTTGCAACAGCAAGATCTCACTGATATTGACTCCATCAGGAAATCCCAAATTATTGATCGAGAACTTCAGCTACTAAACATCGACATCGCTGCCCTTCAAGAAACTCGACTTCCCGACTCCGGGTCAGTCAAAGAAGAAAACTACACCTTCTTCTGGCAGGGCCTTAGCAGCGAACAGCCGAGAATCCACGGCGTGGGCTTCGCCATAAAAAACTCCCTTATCAATTCGATCGCAACTCCAATTGGAGTGTCAGAACGCATCATGACACTCAGACTGAACACCCGGTCTGGTTTTACCAACATTATCTGTGTCTATGCCCCAACACTTACCTCCTCTGACGAAACCAAAGACATTTTCTACGAGGCATTGCAGAGGACTCTCCACAACATCCCTCTCACCGAAGGCCTGCTAATTCTGGGTGACTTTAACGCTCGAGTGGGAGCAGATCACTCCGCATGGCCAAAGTGCATTGGGCACTTCGGCATTGGCAACATCAACGAAAACGGGCAGCGCCTTCTGGAGCTATGCTCCGTAAACTCATTATGTGTTACAAACACGTACTTTGACCTTAAGAGATGCCAAAGAACATCATGGCGCCATCCCAGGTCTGGCCATTGGCATCAATTAGATCTTATTCTCTCAAGGAGGAAGGGTTTGGGCTGTATAAAAATAACTCGTTCCCTCCACAGTGCTGACTGTGACACCGACCATGCACTGGTAGTCAGCAAAATCAAAATTTCGGCCAAGAAAATATACAGATCAAAAGCCCCTTCAATCCCTAAGATCAATGTAACAGCAATCAGAGATGAATCAAATAGAAAGTCATTTGAAAAGTTATTTGCTGAAAGCATGGATAATGTCACCCAATGTGACTCGGTAGATGAAACATGGAACACTCTCAGTTCAAAAATTCATGACTGTGCCATCAAGTCTTTTGGACAGCATAAAGTTTCAAACAACGACTGGGTAGCCCAGAACAGCGAAATTCTCCTACCTCTCATTGAGCAAAAGAAATCTGCTTTCAATGAGTATAACAAAAATTGCAATCAGAGTACAAAAACTTGTTTGAAAAATGCAAAAGCTAAACTTCAGCTGGAGGTAAGACGTTGCGCCAACAAATACTGGACAGACTTGTGTAACAGCATACAAGAGGCAAATGAAAAGGGAGATATGAAAACCGCCTTTAGTCAGATGAAAGTAGCTCTTGGGCCAATCATCACCAAAAGCGCCCCACTTAAGTCTGTAAATGGTGAACCCATCACAGATAAAAATGAACAACTGAATAGGTGGGTAGAGCATTACTCTCTGTTGTATTCAACTGAGAAAAATATTCCACCAGATTTTGAGGAACACCTCCAAAAACTGCCAATAATGGCCGAACTTGACGCTGAACCTTCCTTAGTCGAGCTTTCCAATGCAATCGACCACCTGTCTGCTGGAAAAGCCACAGGAAGTGACAACATTCCTGCAGAGGTATTAAAAGACCTAAAAGGCCCACTATTACCACACCTGTATAATCTGTTACTGCAGTGTTGGAAAGAAGGCGTGATACCACATGATTTGAGAGACGCCAAAATTGTCACACTTTACAAGAACAAAGGAGACAAAGGCGACTGCAACAACTATCGAGGCATATCCCTCCTCAGCATTACTGGAAAGGCTTTTGCTCGCGTCATCCTCTGCCGCCTTCAACAACTGGCGGAAAAAGTCTTACCAGAAACACAATGTGGCTTTCGAAGCAAACGATCAACTATTGACATGATATTTGCACTTCGGCAAATCCAAGAAAAATGTAAAGAACAAAACAGGCCGCTTATAACATGCTTTGTGGACCTAACAAAGGCTTTCGACACCGTAAGCCGATCTGGCCTGTATGCAGTCCTTAAATCCATAGGCTGTCCACCAACATTGCTAAAACTTATTGCATCCTTCCACACTGACATGAGGGCATGTGTCAACTTTGAGGGCTGCACATCCAATTCATTTGCTGTAAACAGCGGTGTGAAGCAGGGATGTGTTCTTGCTCCTACCTTATTTGGTATATATTTTGCAGCCCTACTCAAGAATGCCTTTGGTCAATGTTCAGGTGGAGTACTTATTAACACCAGAATGGACGGCTCCATTTTTAATGTTGCCAGACTAAAAGCAAAATCTCGTACAGAGCATATTATGTTACAAGAGCTCCTCTTCGCAGATGATGCTGCAATCGTGGCCCACGATGAAACCACGCTCCAGGCTCTCATCAATAGCCTTGCCAAAGCCTGTGACAAATTCATGCTAAAGATCAGTGTCTCAAAAACTGTAGTTTTGACACAAGGCTTGAGAAACCCCAACCCAATCATGCTGAATGGCTCTCCTCTGGAGCAAGTGGGAAAATTCTGCTACCTAGGCTCAACCATCAGTGGTAGCACAGACATAACAACTGAAATAAATGCCAGAATAGGAAAGGCGGCCACAGCTTTTGGCAAACTCTCAAAAAGGGTGTGGAACAATAGCAAGCTGACCATCAAAACAAAGGTACTCGTGTACCAAACTTGCGTCCTAAGCACCCTGCTGTATGGCTCAGAGACATGGACCACCTACTCCAAACATGAAAGATCCCTCAACTCCTTCCACCTGCGCTGCCTACGCAAAATTCTCAAGATCAAGTGGCAAGACAGGATCTCAAATATCGAAGTTCTGAGCCGAGCCAACATTCCATCAACTCAGGCTCTCCTAGGCAAAAAAAGACTGCGGTGGCTTGGACATCTCCACCGTATGGAAAATGATCGCATCCCCAGACAAATTCTCTACGGGGAACTTGCTACTGGCAACCGACCCAGAGGTAGGCCACATCTGCGATTCAAAGACACTTGCAAGGTCACGATGAAAGCATTCAACATCGACCCCAATGAATGGGAGAACCTTGCAAATGATCGAAGCAGATGGAGACAAAAATTGCGCAGTGGCACGCTCGCAATAGACTTCAAGGCAAAAGAAACATACCTGACAAAACGACAGAGGCGGAATGAAAACACTCGCCAAAGTGAACCAAAAAGACTGACCTGCAATCACTGCCATCGCACTCTCGGGTCAAACATTGGTAGAATAAGCCACGAGAGAAGCTGTCAGTCAAAATGAAAGTGAATATTCTAGCTGCTAAGACCGTCTGTAAAGACGCTAAAGGCCATATATATATACTGTAAACGAGTAAACGCGACCTGCCCAGTTACTTGGGAGTTTTTGAATGTTGAACGGTGAACGATGAACTTTGAATGATGAACGACCTGTGTGCTTCCTCCCTAATGTATGGCATTTTCTTCTACCAGAATTACACTGTGGAGGATTCACATTGAATACATGGGGCTATATCCCTTCTGATGCAATATAATGCAGGGCATTCCTAATGAGGTTAATGTTGTGTGGCTCAGGAAGGCAATGTGGGCATTCCATTTAAAGTAAAACAAAAAGAAATACGGTCCAATTTACAACATGCTTTAAGGACATCTGAGATTGTCCGTTAAGCTAATGATTGCTGTTTTTGTGGGGGCTTTCTCATAAAATAAGGATGATTGCCTAACAAACAATGCGGGGGGAGGAGATCATTCGTAATTCCTGGAAAGTACATCATGTAAGGATTCAAAATGCGTGCATCCCGGATTATTGAGAAGTGATCTCTGGCATTGACTTTCTCATGCTGGATTAGTATAGGGGACACGGTGGTCTAGGGCCAAGGTGCTCACCTTTCATGCCGAAGGGGCCGGGTTCGAATCTCTTTTGTTGCAGGCATTTCGGAATTTTCTCTTATTTTCCTGTCCCTGATCCTACGGTAGGTAGGATCGAACGCCTAGTCTTCTGGGATAAGGACGAAAAACTCGGAGGGCCCATGAGCACGTTAAAGATACCTTGTCATTTGGAAATCGAGAAGAGCAGCCCGAACAGGCCGCTGCCCGGGGAAAATTAAATAAAATGTATACCTAGCACTCCCCCCACCCCCCCCCCCCCCGAAAAAATAACCAACAACTCCGATCGGCGCTGCACTATGGCGACAACGTGTCTGCTCCAGTTGTAACTGGGCTGCAATGACATTAAAGCAAATTTCCAAAACGGTATTAAGAAGTGTACAAAATACAATAACACAAAATATTAGCATAGCTCGGTAAGCTGCTCATGTACAGCGCAGTTCGTACACATAATTATCACACTGTGTGTGACATGTTTTTAGCAAAGTCACGCAAAACTTATCCATCCCCCCATTCCTCCCCCCTCCCCCAGAAAAAAACAAACAAACGTCAAAGTATATAAGTTTAGTTTAGTTTCTGCCCCCCCCCCCCAGCCGATTTTGATGGGCCGACTAGTTCAATGGTGACGTCACTACATTCGGTGTCAATGAGATCGTGACCACCACAGCGTCCTAGTTGGGTCTCATTCAAAGCCAATGTCGTGACGTCACATTTCAACTATTAGGTCCATCAATATCGGCTGGTGCACGACGGGTCTAAGTTCATACTGATTTAAAAACAAAAAAAACAACAACAGCAAAAAAACCGATTTTGATTCACCCATCAATTGCCAATGTCACGAGCGAGTGAGCGAGGATCAGTAGTTACGAGAAGAGGGTTAGAATAAAGTTAACCCACGGGACACGGGGTAAGGGAAAGCGTGCATGTTGTGAGTGGTGGGGGTCTGCATGAGGCGAAAGCGCTGTATTACTATCACTGCACACTAAGACGTCCTAGAGAACGGACGCAGGAGAAAGCCCTAGAGGGCGAACATAAGGAGAGCAGTCGGAAGACTTGGGAGTAGTGTTTTTTCCAGTGATGTCTGGTAGGTGAAACGATGATTGACAATAGTTATGATTGATGTATTATATTCGTCTATGACCATGATGTAAATAAGTATATGTGAGGAATGTGGAAGTTCTTGATACTGTATATAGCAATGTGCGCCATGAGCGATAGATGAAAGTTGAGTTCATGGATTTGTAGCGAGAGTGAGTATTGTGTACTACGGTGGAGGTGTGTTACCGTAAGATGTTTGGTGAGTGAAATGTGAACTATTGTGTGTACGCTTCATGAGTTGTAATGAGGGGTGAAGTGATTAGAAATGGTATGGTATTATACCAATGTAATGTTATTCTTGTAGGTGCCGGGGTCGGGCCGAAGAGCGCCGCCTACGGTGAGCACAGGGGATAGGCCAGCATAGGGCCGGACGCTACACATAGGCCAGGAAGGAAGCCGTCGGTGCAGGACAATAGAGGCACATGAGTCGTGGCAGTCTGGCCACCGACAGGGACGTATATATGATCGTGAATGTGCTATTGAAATGCTAATGTGCTATTGCCATGTTGATGTGCTATTGAAATGCTAATGTGCTATTGCCATGTTGATGTGCTATTGAAATGCTAATGTGCTATTGCCATGTTGATGTGCTATTGGAATGCTAATGTGTTATGGCAATAGGAAGGGGCTATTGAGAGACTGCGGTGCCAGTGAAATATTAATGTTCTATTAAGACCCTGAGAGGAGAGGCTGAGGCCGAAGTGTCTTTAGAAAGTAACTACCGGGTTGTGGACCCGAGGAAGAGTGCATGTGGGAATAAGGCCGTTGGACGGTAGTAAATTCAATAATATAATGTATGTAATTGCACTTTTATCTGTATCTTTATGTTTAATAAATGTGTGAGTCTGATGGGTTGTTCTGTTAAGTGTTATACTTGTTCGTTCGTGATTGTTTTCCTGTTATAACCATCGCATCTCCCAGTCTGGGATTTGTGACACTGGGGGCTCGTCCGTTGTGACACTCGTCCTGTTTACCTGTGGTCATTTTGACATTGTGTATTCGTCTTATCTAGTTGTTTTCTGTTGTGCTAGGAATTCGTGCTGTTGTCCTTGTTTGGGGAATGAATGGAAATTTCATGACGGTATAATTTATGTGTATTTATGAATATGTATTGATGCATGTATTGCGAATATTCTTTGTTTGATTACCAATAACTAGTTTGGCATTTTACCACATTTCTCCAAAACTTCTTTACAGCCACATCACTGATCACGTATTTCAAAGAGAACAATAAGAGAGCTCTTGTTCTCTGAAAGAAACTAGCCGGATGTGAATCAGTTAACACCCATTTACACTTTAAAGTTATGTAAGTATTGTGCACTTTCGTTCAGGCCTTGAAATCAGTCTCATTCAGTATTTGAAACAAAACTCACAACTGAAGTAGATGATGTTTCTATACACTTTGCTGAGCTTTACGTTAAACTTCTCCATGGGACGTCCATGTGGCCAGGAAGCTGAATATTGTATTTTCGTATCGCTTTAAATAATTAGATGCCAGTGGTCGTGCTATCTCTGGAACCTGGAATTTTGACACAAGATGTCATAGCAACCTGGCTATCTATCCCAGGACACAATAGGCTATAAGGAAAATAAAAACTCTGAATATTCATTATATCACGTCCCTCTTCCATCCTGTCCAATCTGAGAGCTTTGTGAGGCGTGACTCCAAGAATATTAGCATTATGAATATATTGTTCACTGCATTTTGATTGCTGACTGCCGACAACGAATTGAAATTTTATTCACTGTTATCCTGACAATGAAGCAGGGCGTCTCCATTAATGTTCCCCTGCATCATTTTTTCACCCTTGGTATATATTGAGTCACAGGGCAACAGAAAACTCTGGTGGTTGTCTCCAATTCGAATGTTAAAGCTTCGGCCTGGTGCACTGTATCAAGTCTGGTTTGCTTCAGTTTTAGAGTGAAATGTGGAGTTTGGAGTTGTACGGGCCTCTGGGCAATGGCGAGACGGAGATAACTCTGTTTCAATAGCGTCCAATCTGCCTTGGGTCAGCTGTCCGAAAAAAAAGACCAAAGCGCAATGAGTCAAAATAGACTCAAGACAGTGAGTGAAAACATACTTAAGATCTTAAGAATGTGAGTCAAAACATACTTAAGCTTTTAAGATAGTGAGTCAAAACAGACTTAAGATCTTAAGAATGTGAGTCAAAACAGACTTAAGATTTTAAGATAGTGAGTCAAAACAGATTTAAGATCTTAAGATAGTGAGTCAAAACAAACTTAAGATTTTAAGATAGTGAGTCAAAACAGACTTAAGATTTTAAGATAGTGAGTCAAAACAGACTTAAGATTTTAAGATAATGAGTCAAAACAGACTTAAGATTTTAAGATAGTGAGTCAAAACCGACTTAAGATTTTAAGATAGTGAGTCAAAACAGACTTAAGATTTTCAGATAGGTAGTCAAAACAGACTTAAGATTTTAAGATAGTGAGTCAAAACCGACTTAAGATTTTAAGACAGTGAGTCAAAACAGACTTAAGATCTTAAGATAGTGAGTCAAAACAGACTTAAGATTTTAAGATGGTGAGTCAAAATAGGCTTAAGATTTTAAGAATGTGAGTCAAAACAGACGTAAGATTTTAAGAATGTGAGTCAAAACCGACTTAAGATTTTAAGAATGTGAGTCAAAACAGACTTAAGATTTTAAGAATGTGAGTCAAAACAGACTTAAGATTTTAAGAATGTGAGTCAAAAAAGACTTAAGATTTTAAGATAGTGAGTAAAACAGACTTAAGATCTTAAGATAGTGAGTCAAAACAGACTTAAGATTTTAAGATAGTGAGTCAAAACAGACTTAAGACAATGAGTCAAAACAGACTTAAGACAATGAGTCAAAAGAGATTCAAGACACTGGTCCCAGGAACGAGTCATGGTTTCCCTTTCCAGTGACATTTGAAATGACCCTATAAAATCACGTCATTATCTTTGTGCGTCCGTTGCGTAACATAATATGTGACGTTTTTGATATTTAATTTTGTGACCATCACAGCCTCACGTTGTCGTCAGAATGACAGCAACCATTTTCAGTCGTGCCCATTTGACTATGAGATAAAAGCATTTAAAAAACAAAGGAAAGAAGCGGATGGTTGGTGGGCGTTTCTGGTGTAGGGTCTTCCCTTGTCGTATCGTCCTGAACGTCCTATTCTGTCTTTGGTCATGGTTTTCCACTGCACATATTGACCACTGTCGTGTCGAATCACATTCTCCAAACCGAGCCTCAAAACTAAAAAAAATGAAGTTTATACGTTATAACTGCAGCGATGAGTAAGACCCCTTTCACACGGCGCGGGTCCACCCGCACCCGCACTTATGTGCGGGGCCCGCGCAAACCTAAGGCTGAGGTTTTCAGTGGAGCCTTTCACACGGCGCGGGTGCGGGTTTTGCTTGTGCGCGGGCGAAATGTTTGCGCGGGTTCCCCTAGGGTACCCGCACCCGCGCAATTGAAATTTCACACCGTATGCAGGAATTTGTCCTTGGCTGCGCTTTATCCCGCATTTCCTTTTGATTCTGCCTTTGTTTTTCTGTAGAAACAGTACAGGTGCAGATATTAATATAGAATTGCTAATATCATTAATGTGCTAGGGAGGCCAGTTCTGTGGTACAAGTTCTTTTGTCAGTCAAAGGATACATCGATAATGTACATCCATGTCTCCTCTTTTGTCGCAAATACAAGATATGGGAGGAGAAAACGATCACTGTCCATATTTCACGACTGTACAGTGTAAAATAGAATTAAAAACTAGAGAGATTTTCACCCGGGCCGTGCGAAAGGGTATGCGGGTGCGGGTGGACCCACGCAAATGTGCGGGCGCGGGTGGACCCGCATCGTGTGAAAGGGGTCTAACAAGAGCAGCAACATATCAGCGACTACAGCAACAACGACGTCGAAAGCAGCACCGACCATAAGAACAGCAATAAACGAACTGATGCCACATCAGTAATAGCAAAGCTTGAGAAAACGAGACTGCCAGACAAAATGACACAGTGATAAAGCATAATGAAGTTGTCTTCACTTCCATATAAATTGCCTTGGCCACCAGAACTTCCTATTCACCGCTGTAATAATGAAAGAGGGCTCAATTTCCTTGGGTCACTCATACTAACGAAGTCTTGAAGTTTACCATGAATAATATTAACACTCCCGGACTAACTGTGATTAAAGGTGATGGGCTGGGTAGGAGGGCAAGAGGCAGCCTCGTGGTCCGTCCCTCCGACAAAACCTCTTTGGTGTCCCATAGAGAACAGAAGAAGCTGGGGGCGTGGTGGGTTGGGGGGGGGGGCAATATCTTGGGGATAAGAGAAAAAATGCATGCTTATGGCCTTCCTCTCTCTCCCTCCTAGCATCGGACAAAGAACTATAAGAAGCTCGGAACAATATAGGGATACGAAAAAATGTCCCCCCCCCCCCCCCCAAATAAAAACCAACAATAGCCTTCCAACATAGACTAGAGAAAAGCTGGAGGCATGGTGACGGGCAATGTCCTAGGATACGAGAAAGCGCAAGACCCCCCCCCCCCCCACACACACACACACTTCAGTTCAAACGAAAGCTCACTCCGTAGGAGGAGAGTATCTTAGGGGTACGGGAAAACGAAATGCATATCCAGCGACTCGTCGTCTTTACAGTTGCGCTTTGAGGGCAGGGAGGGTCGGGGGTGGGGGGGGGGTGAAAAGGGGAGAGACGCGCAGAAATGGTGAGGGAAGGCGACATTATTTTCTTTCTTTCGGATTACGAAGTTGCGGAACTGTGAACCCTGTTGGTATCAGTATTGTGTATGAAGAAAGAGAGGATATTGAGAAATGTTTTTTTGCCACCGGGCCGGGTGATTTTTTTTTCGTACAAGCTTTAGCAAATTCAGGGGCGGGGCAGCAACACACCGCCAAACACAAGACAGCTCCAATACATCCTATGAATTTTCGGTGACGTTCAGAGTCATATCAGGCACAGGTCAGAGATTGCAGCACCCATGGCAGTGTTCGTGGGACGAGAAATCCTTTAGCCGATGACCTGTGTTTTGGGGGTGTGTTGCTGCCCCGCTCCTGAATTTGCTAAAGCTTGTACGAAAAAAAAAAATCATGCCAGCGGGCCACGGGCGGGGGAAAAGAGAGAAATCTACTGGATTTTTAACAGGGTCCTGTTACGAAGAGATCAGAATCTATCCACCGCATAATGGCTAACAGACGATTAACCCCCCTGTGATATCAAAAACGTTTGGTGTGATTGGTTCTGCAAACTAGATAGTCCACTGCTTTGTTGATGGTTCACGCTGTTGTTTATCGAGCCCGATGTTTTGGTTGAAGACCGTTGTTTCTCAGCTTGAATTCCACAGACACATAAAGTTTGCAAGAGATCTCAGCGCCAGATTCCAGGTCACAGAATACATGAATAAAGGTCTGGTCTATGCATGGCTAATGAAGGTGTGGGTGGAGAACCTTGATGTTTGTCACGTTCTATTTTCTTCTTATTATTTTTATCAGTTTGTTCACCCATCTTGTATGCATTCTTCCATCCACTATCTCTTTTTCTCTATTTATCTCTCCGTCTGTTTCCAATCTATCTATCTATCTATCTATCTATCTATCTATCTATCTATCTATCTATCTATCTATCTATCTATCTATCTATCTATCTATCTATCTATCTATCTATCCAAATTTCTTTGTCTCCTTATCCATCTGACTGTCCCATCATAGAATTATTGTTCTTGGTTGCCCAGTATGCCTGGCAATAAGACTATGAAAAGCTCGTCATCCCAAACATTATATCGTGAATACTGTGGATATCTTTTACACTGCCATTTCTGACTGTTCTGATAAAATGTGCAATATTCCGCACTCTGAATATCCCAATATTTTTATTTGTATTTGTATTTACATCTTTAATCCCATTTGAGAAATTTGCCTTGGGGTCATTGCAGCCCAGTTCCAACTGGAGCAGACACGTCGTCGCCACAGTGCAGCGCCGGTCGGATTTGGGGGGCGGGGGGGGGGGATAGAGAGGGAGCGAGCGGTAGCGACAAATTTTGTTTATTTTTGCCCAGGCAACGGCCTGTTCGAAATGCTCCTCGCGATTTCCAACTGCCGAGGTATCTTCAACGTTCCCACGTGCACACGGACCCTCCAAGTTTTTCATCCTTATCAGAGAAGACCCCCACCTACCATAGGATCACAGACAGGAAAATGTGAGTAAAATCCCCAAATCCTAACATGCCTGCGGCGACCGGGATTCGAACCTGCAATATCTTCGGCTTGAGAGGCATGCACCTTGCCTCTAGATCACAGTGTCCCGTGCCCCCCGTATTATACTGGACATCAATATGAATGTGTGTGTGTGTTTCTTTTTCTCATTTTTGAAGAGCCTTCCGAATCAAGAAAACAAAACAAAACCCGGATATTTCAACAGAGTAACGTTTTCACATCATGGCCGAAAACTAGTCTTAACTCTTTGTGTGCCATGAATTTTTCCGCGTTTGCTGATAGAGGAAGAAAATAGTGGGGGAGACGAATGAAGACTAACTGCAGCAGCATGTATTAATAGAGAGTAGACTTTCTTTCTTCCTGAAACAAAATAGCCTAGAATACTTATGCACCGATACATCGGTGATTGGCATAAAAATGACCAGCAGAAGAACTGATATATCGCTGATTGGCACACAAAGAGTTAATCTGTGTACACTGTAAAGGGTTATACCTTTCGGAAAGTGAAGCTTTTGTTGATATCATGAACTATTATCAAATAGTCACTTGTTTTCTTTGTGACTTTTTATATTTGAAAATCCATTGAACACCCGCACGCATGGCTGGACGTACTAACCGATTCGACAAGTAAAGTAAGCCCATGTCGCCAAACTTGAGAATCACTGCAGAAATGCCTCGCGAAAATCGGAGCCTTTAATTCATTAAATTCGACTAGCAAGAAGAAGTTAAGAGCCAGAACAGAACATGTTGAGAGGTCACAGAGTCTGGGAAAAACCCAGAGAGATGAAGTAATTGCGTAATGTTTCCTTCTCCCCTCCCTGCACTTCTCAGATTTCTTTTCTTCTCTTGTGTAAGGGGCTGGCTGGGCACTGTCTGTTTGTATTCGGCGTGTTTTGACTCAGTGCACCATGTCTGTCTTTCCGGTAGGTGACTCAAGACAATTTTGTCGTGGCCGAATTAGTTAGACAGTGCGCAAGGTCCGGTTGAACTCCTTGGTTTACATCTCACAATAGAACTGAGACAAAACAGATTTGATACAATGCACCAGCGCAAGACGCATTTCATTGTTCTTCTCTCAGTCGCATACTCTTACACACACTCACTTTTCTCAAGCAGATTAACGAACATTCATATGCACACAAATAAACACATACAAAATGTACACATACACACATATATGCACATGAAAAACCTACACATTTTTTTATACGCACGTGAAAAACCTACACATGCACACAAATATGCACACACAAAACATACACACACACATACACACATAAAATGCACACATACTTAATGCACACATAATATGCGCATAAAAATCCTACACATTCGCAAAAATATGCATTTACAAAACATACACATACACATAAATATGGGCATACAAAATCTACACATGCACACAAAATGAATATGCACATACAACACTAACACATATACACAAATATGCACATACAAGATATATACATGTAAATCTCCTCATCCGTAGATCTTACATTTGAATAATATGCGCCTCAAGCTGGACAATGCACGTTTCTTTACGCACGGACGGTCATGTCTAGAATATTTTACAGTTCTGCGAGAGAAAGATCCCACGCTGAACTGGCAATAAATGTTCGTACTGAAAATGTGGCGAAATAATAATATAAATAATAATAATAATAATAAATTGCAAGGCCTTACTTCAACGACTCCCCCCCCCCCCCGCTCCCCTATTTTGCCTGGATCCAGTGCCGCCTTAACCTTCCCGTCTTCAGCAATCTCACTGGCCAAAAATACGCTCATGCTCTGACAAAGTGGTCTTGAGTCGCAACATGCCTTTCATTAACTAATGTCTTTTTTTCTAGATCCATCATCGTTTGCAATCAAAGTCCCCAATAACATGGACTGATTATGTGGATTTTTGATGGCCGAAATTTTTTCATCAGTGATTAATATTATAATAAATAAAATAAAACAGAAAATAACAAGAGAATTGTCGATAGATATTCCAGACCTTTAATTCAGCTTCTCTGCGCATTTCCCCTGTTATTTTGTCCACGCGTAAGCGGTAGGGCTGACTCTGAAATACGAAGCAAACTTCAATGATTTCAATACTGACTTCATGTTTACAGATAAGAAACGGTGTCTGCATAAATTTATCTCATTTAGTAGGTATTATCCGGATGGGAAAGATACAACATGGATAATAGAATGAAGAATTAATTTCTTTTCTTTTTTTAATGGTTTACAGAAGACTGAGTTTGAATTCGTGCTTAACAGTTGGCGTGTTATGAGCCTATATCCGCCCCAAACATTTTATTACGGTTGTTGTTATAAGTACGTACGCACCCCAAGCGCTTCGTGCTAGGGCGCGTACGTATACACACCTATAACTTGCCATGTCCTCATTCTCAAACCTAAATGTTCATTTTTTGTGTGATCGAATCCCTAACCCTGCTCCCTACCCGTTCAACCAAAAGCCAGAAGGGAAACAAAAAGAAAATCTGAAAGAATAATTATTTAAGGCTGTTGTTAGGAGGATTTCGGGAGGATTTCAGGAGGAGCTCTCAAGCTACGGAGTCACAAAAGATTTTAAAATACGTAGCAAAAAAAAAAAAAAAAACACCCTGGGGTGCGTACGTACTTGTAACGACAACCATTCTTTTAACCATCAGCTGGCTGGATGGAGTTGGGTTGGAGGGTTAGACATGGGGAAAGGGGAATGGCGATTTGGCACAGTGCCTCCATTTTTTTTTCAACCTCTCCTCCCTCTCATCCTCCTTTAATGAAGTGTTGCGCGGTCCGTCCGACAGAAGACAACACAGAATCTACTGGATTTACTGCTCATCAGAGGAGTATGTTTGCAAGTAATTAGTTTATCAGTAAACTGTTTCAGTGTGTCAGTTCAGCCAATGCTCCTACCATTATGACAGTAGATGGTACTACCTGCATCTGTCCTACTGCCTTGGAGTTGCACACGGGAGTATGAAAGGCTCAGGCAGTAAAAACCCCAACAGAAAATCCGAAGGGAGAGCCCTTAAGGCAGACTGCAAGGAGGAATGCACCAATCATGTCTTCTGGCAGCTCCTGTTGATTTCATGTGTATCGACTATGTCATTCCAAAGGATCAAATCTACACTGTTCAGAGGGGGAAAGTGCTCCATGGGCTAGGCACTTTCTCCATATGCACAGCCTAGGCATGCAGCACAAAACAGCGAGGACTCTGCAAACCAATATTGTATTAACGTTTAAGTAGTTTGCGAAGTGTTTTTTTTTTCTTAATCCTATGTCAAAAGTACAGCCGAATATGATAGGATCAATTTGAACTCTAGATTAGCTCGGTTAACATAATAATTATGGGTTTCCATTTTAGCTTTTCCCTCACCCAAAATACCACTGCTTGCAACTGTTATCATCCTGTAATCAGTGTCACGTTAATCACAGTATTATCCTATACCTGTATTTTCAGATGACTAAAATTGATGTCGTTTGTTACCAGTGCGGGAATAATTCAGTGATTATATAATTATGTTACGTAAGGAGGAAAAATACTGTTATATCGATCTCATTGAAAGCCACCGTTAACAGAGTTCTTGTCGTAAGCGCAAACATAGCCTAATCATTACACATATAAGTATTAATTCTATGTTAAACCTCGATATATAATAACAGTTTTGTAAGGAACTGCCGAGATCAGACCGCCTACTTTGAAGACAGAAATGGATACGGAAATATTGCGGTTAAGACGCATCATGACAATGTAACGTGGAAGAAAGAAGTGATGTTTGGTTGGGTTTATGATACTTCAGCAGATTAGTTCGTTTCTTTACTGAACGAATGACCTCTAGGGGGTTGAGGTCTAGGGGGTTGAGGTCTAGGGGGTTGAGGTCTAGGGGGTTGAGGTCTAGGGGGTTGAGGTCTAGGGGGTTGAGGTCTAGGGGGATGAGGTCTAGGGGGTTGAGGTCTAGGGGGTTGAGGTCTAGGGGGTTGAGGTCTAGGGGGTTGAGGTCTAGGGGGTTGAGGTCTAGTGGGTTGAGGTCTAGGGGGTTGAGGTCTAGGGGGTTGAGGTCTAGGGGGTTGAGGTCTAGGGGGTTGAGGTCTAGGGGGTTGAGGTCTAGGGGGTTGAGGTCTAGGGGGTTGAGGTCTAGGGGGTTGAGGTCTAGGGGGTTTGAGCTTTGTGTTCCGACCATCTCTGCCCTTGGCATTTGCGCCTCTTTTTTTCTTGTTTTTTATTTACCTTGTTCTTATTTTCTGTTGTTGTTGTTGTTGTTGTTGTATTTGTACTTATATAATTGATCCCATTTGGGGGAGGGGGAGGGGGGGGGCGGCTTGTAAGGACAATTAAAAAAAATAAATTCTCCGGGCAGTTTGCCTAGTTAGGCCTGCTTTTCTCGACTTCCAAATTTTAATGCCAAGGTTTCTTTAAAGTGCTCAACGGGCAATGCACACGGGCCATTCGAGTTTTTCGTCCCTGTCTGAAGAGAATAGGTGCTCGATTCTACCTACCATAGAGTCAGGGACAGGAAATCCCCCCCCCCCCCCCACATTTCTAACATGCTAACTACGCCCGACCAGGGAACCAAACCCGGGTGCATTCGACATGAAAGGCGAACACTTTTTTTGCCAACACCTAGACCAAAGTGGGCCCAATGCGAACGATTTTTATTTTGTGGTTCACTTTGAAGTAGAAATTAGTTGCAAAGTTAATGTAATCATTTTTCTTTCTATTCTCCATTTCTCCCACTCTGAATATATTTCCTCGCCCCGTCTTTAGCCCGCCCACCAAGGATTCTGCAAATAAGGGCCCCGGCCAAATTTCTGGGTCAGTCTCCATTCTCAAAGTGAAAAAAATGCCCTGGATTAATGTTTCTTTTCATTTAAGAGAAAATATATCGAAGAGCCAGCTGGAAAATCGATCCGTGTTGTAACTGAGTTAAACTCCGTAATGGATTTTTGGGCACCCAAAGTAGGTCTCCACGTTAGACAGAATCATTTGGAAAGTGATCGCAGTCTAAGACATTGGCATACATCTGAAAGCCTTTTTATCAAGATCAAGTTTAGTATCTTGGGACATTATTTAAGAACAACACCTGTATTACATTTAGAATAGCAAGCCATATTCCCCTAATGAAAAAACGGGAGAAAAGAAGAGAATTGTGATGTTCCACATAAGGGCATTGTGATTTCTAACTTGATAGTTAAGGGTGAAACGGACCCGGGCTGATGTAGGCCCCAGACTGGTGACTCGCTACCCGTGCATTTTGTTTCACACTAACACAGTATTGGGCCAGCCACCAGCCTGGCGGCTATACCAGCCTTGGTGTGTTTCACCTCTAAAGGAAAAGTTTCAGTGTGGTGGAAGCTGCACTGCTGTCACCAAGGTGGTTAAATAATATAATATTGGCTGTTTTCACAAGTATGTGCGCAACCCAAGCATTTGCGCTAGGGGCGCGTACATAACATGTAATATTCCTAACATTGTCTTTATCCTCAACTCTAAATCTTATCGAATTCCTACCCGTGCCCCCCACCCGCTGGACCAAAAGATGCAGGAGGAAATAAAGATAATCTGGAAGAACAATTAACCATAATCAATTAGGGCTGTAGTTAGGAGTATTTCGGGAGGAGCCCTCTAGCTCTGGAGTCACAAAAGGCTTTAAGATTTGTACCCCCAGCGCAACAAACTTGGGAGACGTACGTCCTTGTAAGAACATTCTTAAACATTATCAGCTGTAGGGGAAGAGCGAACACAACTCGATATGTTCTTTGTTCGGCTTAGTAATTATACTGAGATCCCCTAACAATAGCCCTTTTAAATGGTCGTTGAAGGGTATCATTGCTACTACCTGTTGCTTCATCAAAGGGTTATTGAAAGGTCTCATTGCAAACTTCCTGGTGCTCGGTAAACGGGCCACTGAAAGGTATCATTGCTACTTCCTGGTGCTCGGAGTCAAAATAAGGAACATAGCTGGTAACAACAAATAAAAGAAAGACCACCTGTGAACTGGTCTAGATCCCCAGGTGGTCTAGAGGCAAAGGTGCTCGCCTCTCATGCCAAGGGTCCCGGGTTCTAAACCCGGGCAGTGCAGGCATGTTGGAAAGTGGATTTTTCTCGTATTTTCAAGTCCCTGGTCCTATTGGGGGGAGGGGGGGGGTAGGATGGAGTAGTTCTTGGAAATTGGATTTCTCTCATATTTTCAAGTCCCTGGTCCTATTGGGGGTTAGGATCGAGTACCTAGTCTTCTCGGATAAGGACGAAAAAATTCGGAGGGCCCGTGTGCACGTTGCGCACGTTAAAGATACCTTGGCAGTTGGAAATCGTAAAGAGCAGGCCGAAAGGCCGCTGCCCGGGCAAAATTGAAATTAATAGATTAAAATTTATCCATATCATCTCCCCCCCCCCCCCCCCCGCCAGAACAAGAAATAATAAAACAAGTAAAGTGAGGTGTAAATGCCAAGGGCAGGGAACCTCCTAAAATAAAGACCTGAAATCAACTGGTCTAGATCATCACTAGAGTCCCCCTGCAAGTCTTACAGCATTTGGCCACTCTCAATTATCCTGTTTACTAGTTGTTTCCTTGTTTTTACGAATTCAGACGAGATAACTAGCGCCCCACCCACAGTGGTAAAAATGACAACTTAACGCAAGACCGTCGCTGTCAACAGTATCACTATTCTCCTCAGCACTGTCTGGCATTCATTACGGACATACTAACTTTGTTAATATTAGAAAATACAGAATGACGCTGAAAAATTGATTAAGTAAAATGTTGCTCTGACAGACAGAAAGATAGAAAGGAGGAACGAATGAACGAAAAGAAAGAAAGATAGAAAGACAGAAAGAAAGAGGCCACAATAAAATTAAACAAATTTAAGAGAAAAAAAAAGCCCGCTAACAACATGGCAGTAACATCAGCAGAATAATTATTTGTTATTATAACATAATCACTATTATTATCATAATCAACACCATCATTTCACCTTTATTAGCATCACCAACATCGCCATTATCATCATCAACGAAAGCAACAGAGCAACAGGAGCAGCCCTGGCTCTTCACTCGGTATTGATTAAAGGACAGGAGTTACACCTCACCGATTTCATGACACTGAATTTATTCCCATGTCTGACGTAACGATGCGCAACTTATTATTTTGTACGTTTTTCTTTTGGCTGGGCATGCATTAGACAGTCATAATGTGATTTTCCTGTGTCAAAAGATCAATGATAAACAGCCATTTTATCGAAATAATTTCCGTACGATCATTTTCATCAAAGGGCTTTTTTTTGTTTTTGTTTTTATTATATGAAGCCGGACTTAATTCCATCTGTTGGGTTGACATTTGATTAAACAAAAAAAAAAGACAGGTTTTATGTTTCAAAGCCAAACGCTGGCAACAAACAAACTAATAGATAAATAAACAACAAATGCAACAAGAAAAGAATGAATACAAAAATTTCTATAAATGTTAATTTGAACACTATATCATATTGTCATACATACATGAATTTTAGGTGATTAATTAATGTATGTTTTTCTTCTTAGTTGAGTCGTGAGTAAGGTTTTGGAAAATACACTTTTCTTTTGGCCATGCGATTTGTTGGCGAGCGCTGCTGGTGGGGCCTCCTGTCCTATCATTCTGTTATATTATTTTGTCTATTGTATTGCTTCTCCCTAGCACAACATGGCTGTTATCGTGTCGAGATGCCCTTTCCAAACTCAGACTCAATTCTTTGGGCTATATTTCAACTCGACGCCCAGCTCTGTTGCACCCCGAAAGCGTTTCCGTGTCTTAAAAAAAATATATCAATAATTTCATCAAGCGCCTATGTCATTGTGTACAAGGTTCTTAATGTCGATATTGGCATGGCCAGACTTGGCTGTCCGCTGAATCGTTAGAGAGAAGGTAGGTTAAATTATACATTCGTCCATTTGAGTGCTGCTGGTTGGATAGATTCCTAGTATCAAAATTTAATTAGATCTGGGTTAACCGTGCTCTGGCTGGCTGTACTGTGCATGTGTCATGTTGTGGGTGTCATGCTAGGCACATACTTATTTGATTATTCTTAATGTGGCCAGGCTTAAAATGGTTTGTTAGTTCTAAATCAACGAGAGTTTAGGGTTTCTTCTGTCTGTTTCCTACGAACATACTTGGAAAAGGCTTCATTACCAATGGACTTTGGATTAGGTATAGCGAAAGAAAAGAGACAGAGAAATATCATCAACGCTACCGGTAAAGTTGCTGGAAATGGCACATAAATTGAGAGAAAGAAAACGGACTTTTAAGATACAGTACCAATTAAATGTAGAGTTAATTGTGAGCAAGAATCCTCTTGTCATAGAAAGAGCAAACAGAAAGAAGAATTACCTAGAATTTTGACACAGATCTTAAAATTCTTGAGAATCTGCCGTCACCATCTTTCAGTACACGCAGTGTATGAATATGTCAGGAATAATCTGTAAACTGTCTGCAGCGCTACTTATCTAACATTCACTAAAAATCATACCGGCACTTTTTTCTTCTTTCCACCGTGCAAGGCCTTGTGTGTTGCGTCGGTAATTTGGCTTCAGTTGCACGTAATCGAGCGGCATAATTAGTGTTTAAGGTCGTCGAAGTGTTGGTGATTGCGCAATGACGGGGTGTGTAGAGTCGACACTTTCGTTTCCCAAAATAAAATAATGGATATAATTACCCGGAACCTTTCACACTTTGACTCGAGAGTTTTTTTGTTTTTTGTTTTAAACCCTGAGCTGACAGTTTTTTTGCTTTCAAAGTTATTCTTAGAATATAATACGAATTAGCTCTATGTTGCCCGGCCTCTGACGCAAACAACCAGCTATATAATAACAGGGTAAGTGAAATGACATAGAAAAATGTAAGGTTAGAGACATTGTCTTATTAAGTCTGATGTTGCAATGATTATCTAATGAGAGTGCAGCTCTCCCTTCATCACTAACAGGAATCAATTCACCCGCCCCCTGTCGCTCCAATTTGAACAGTACCTGAAATTGTAAGATATTTCTGTTGGCATTGGATATTACTTGGGTTTTAGGCTCACATGCTGAAAATGTCAGATATTTCTTGGGATCTGAAATCATGCAACGTGAAACTGTGAGATATTTCATTTGGCTTGGAAATCATAGTACCTGAAAGATATCTTAGGTTTTGAAATCATGGATCATGAATTTGTAAAATATTAATTCTTTGCCTTTGAAGTCAAAATGCCGTAAAACTGCACTGCATATTTTCTTAGGCTTTGTAATCACAGCACCTGGAATTGTTAGATATTCATGGGCCCGAAATAAGACCCGAAACAATAAGATTTTGTTCCTTTTTTTGTCTTTAGGATCATAAGAATTGAAACTGTTAAAATGTTTTTTTTACGGGTCAGCGTCTGGACGGAGCACTTCCTGGGGTTAGGCGCCATATTGTATTCCACATTTGTAAACAAAGCTCGCCTTCCTACACAACAGCTGTCCAAACTATACACTTATCGCACACGTGGTATCGCTGACATGCTAGGACAGAGGAAGCTTTACCAAGAATTCTATATTTAAGGTACAACGTCACGGGATGTTTAAATTTTCCATTACATTGAAATGGTCAAGGACTACCTTTACAACGTCACAACGTAGGCTGCGTTGTAAGGAAGCGTGAGACGAACTGTGCGTTGTAGGCTACCGTAGGGAGAGGGTTAAGTGACATACCTGAGACTGTAAGATTTTATTATTTTTCTTTCTCTGTCAGCGTTTTGATTCTAGGAGGGGCAAAAAAAATCAAAGAATGAGTCATGCCAGCGTGTTTGAACACCGTTTGTGTAACAACACCGGCGGCTGAGCACGTTATTTTTTGTCATGACTGACAATTACACAAGTATGGATTAGTTTGTACTGAACCCCGTGGCCTGTGCAAAGGTGTGGCAATCATTAAACGCCACAGATAAGAATAGGTGTTCTGATATGGGAAAGTGAGATAAAATTCGCCTTCAGCCAACCCAGTGTGCTTGGATTTAAGCTGCCTTTTTTGGTTTGCTTTGATTTGACCTTTTGAAGGAAAAGAAAATGTGCTTATGAATTAAACCTAACATGTTGAGCAATTTTTGTAAAACCCCTAATGGCCTGGGATTGTCAATGCTTCAGAAAAGAGAGTCCTGTATACTATAGAAAAATCAGTTACGGAACTATGCTAAATAATGCTGCATAGTGGAATGAATCTTGAGCAGTTTTCAGATTTAATTCACTAGTGCTGAAAACTAAGAACTGACAATTTTGTAACTTTAAACATTCTGCATACAAACTAATTTGAAATTTACAATACCCCCTTTTGGGTCCTGGCATTAATTTTTGTATGTGTGGTGTAAAGCGTATAATACTGAAGCGTATTTTAACAGTTATATTCCGTATGTCGTTATGTGAATTTATTTGATGAAGTCAGTACCCCCATTTATTATCTGATCAATACCATGAATGTTGTCACATAGCTGTATTATCGACTGTATCGGATGCAGACATACATCTCGTTAAGACATTTAGGTGAGCTTTCCGGACATTCACAAGTGCATTCATGAACGCGACTATTAAAACACCACTAATCATTATCCTTTCCCTAGAAATATTATGACGGTCTCGGATGCCGAAGAGTATTATGTATTATTTGGTAGTTACAGAATTTTATCAGTAGCTTTCTTTGCTGAGAGGCCATGAATGGTAATCTAAAATTATTGCACCATCGAATAAATAACTGCGATCAGTGAAGGGAGTACTCTGATTGAGGGAATCCTTCGAAAAGGTCGATTTTTATACTTTGAAAGGAATTCTAATTTCTCGCCTCAAATGATTATGACTATGTTATGATTAAATCATCTATTGTACCTATTCTCCATACTAAAAGATTTCAAGTTTTTAAGAAAATGGAGACAGAACAAATTAGAACTAAGGTCATGGCACATAATTAATTTTGGACATGAACTTGTTTCACTTGTTGGTATCTACATAGTGAGATCTACATTTATCTGTATTAAACTTTCGTGGATCTTCTTTAAAATTGTGTGCCAAATGCTCTGCCTTGACTCTCTTTACAATATTATTCTTTACCAACCTCCTCCTGTCGCCTTAACCGCTCTGTTCTTTTTTGCCGTCAACAACAATGACAACTACAACAACAATAACGACAACAGCAACAAAGTCACCATCCTCGTCACCATCATCACCAACAATAAAAACAAATTATGTTTATGTCATTCTGATCTTTTCCTTTGATCTCTTTCTCTCTCATGTTTTTTTTTTTGTTTTTTGCCATTTTCAGTTTATTTGATGTAGTTAGAACCCTCACTGATGATCTGATAAATACTATAGATGTTATCACATAGGCTTTATTATTAACGCATGCAATGAGGTTATTAAATCCGTTTGTGTTTGCACTAACTTGTTCATGTGTAATTACATGTTCATAGAACGAAATGTGGGGGGAAATTTCAGCTCGTAGCTCATCTCTATCGGCCATATCCCAATTTGCCCTGCCCAGTGGCACTTCCCAGTGTAGATGTGAGTGAGTGGGAAAAGCTCTCGCTTGACCGTGCAAATTGGAGGGCGGCCCTTACCAGAGGCAGCAAAGCATGGGAAGCTGACAGAGTCCAGCAGGCTATCAAAAAAAGAGAACGGCGCAAGAAAAGGCCCAGTGGTACTGAACCAACGGAGCACTCTTGTCACTTATGCGGAAGGGTCTTCGGGGCAAAAATAGGACTTATCAGTCACATGAGAAGCCATAAGTCATGAAAGAACAGTCTTTCCATTCTGTCCTCTGTGTCCTTTTGTTTTCTTTATTGTCCATGTGTTGAAATTCTCAACAATTTCTGTTCTTTATTCCTCTGGTGTTGTTAAGGTCATCATCATACCTGATGGACGAACTATTATTATTATTATTATTAGAACGAAATGTGGGGGGAAATTTCAGCTCGTAGCTCATCTCTATCGGCCATATCCCAATTTGCCCTGCCCAGTGGCACTTCCCAGTGTAGAAGAAGTGGAATCACAAAACCAAGTGTCGAGACGCTCTTTCTGACAAGTGAGAAACCATACAAGTGTACTTGTGTCTTGGAGTACCACTAGCCACTCGTAATCTGAGATTATAACTGGTCTTATTGTCAGTCATCTATA
>OZ007582.1:4927086-5157086 GCA_963931925.1 Onchidella celtica | reverse complement strand
TGGTATATATATTATGTCGAAAGAGCTGATTTTGAGAAAAACGGCTTTGAAGTGAAAATACATGTATGGGTCCGACACAAACTTCCAACTTGGCTGTTGTTTAGTGGACCGTGGCATGTTACAGGGTAAACTGTAGACGAGCAATGAATACTACTCACTATGATCTCTATAAAGGCTTTGTAATTAGACTACAGTCTCCTAACAAGATCCAAAAACTTCCGACTTGGCTGTTGTTTAGGGGACCGTGGCATGTTACAGGGTAAACTGTAGATGAGCAATGACCACTACTCACCATGATCTCTATACCGGCTTAGTTATTAGACTACGGTCTCCTAACAGCAATCACTCCAATATTAATGGGTCAATTAGCTATTGCCACTTTTAGGATTAAATGCCGTTTTCTCAAAATCTTGTTTTAGGGGGGTCACTGACTTCAATTTATCAGGAATGTCTTGTCTTTTATTATATGTACAGAACTCAAAATGGCATGTTTTCGACATATTGTGGGTTTTCTCATGCACACTCACATATTTTTTTCCCCCAGAAATTACGTGCTACTGTTCCAGGACGAAAAGAAATATTCTTAAAACAATTTAGAGAACACGGATTGCAGATCAAAAGTTCTTATCTACACCACCATGCGCATTTACTGCGGAACACACTAGTTAAGATATATTTCAAGTCCAGGATAGTTTCGACCAATTAAAAATATATATTTTATAAAAATAAAAAAAAAAGAAACAAGGTTTTCTTTTCTAAAAGTTTAGGAAATTCAAGTAATTTAAAATATTCAGACCGACTTTGAAATCAGGAAGTGCTGCAGATACTGAGATAACGGATTGAAATTTCCCCGTCATATTCTAGCTCTTTTTGAATTAGAAATAAAATTATAATTATGTTACTCAAAAATCTAGCTCAAATTTATCTATTTGCTGACGTGTATCCATCATTATATTCATTCACGAGACTGTCTGGGTGTCTTCTGGGGAAAGCTTTGTCAAAAGATCATTGTGTGCAAAAGAAGTCACCGATCAATAATACACGTAGTCATCATCATCATAAAATTGTAAAAACAACACTACTACTACTTCTACCACCACTACTACTGCTATTACTACTGCTACAACTACTGTTACTACTACTGCTACAACTACTAGTATTACCTTTACTACTACTATTACTACTACTACTGCTTCTGCTACTACTATTACTACTATTACTACTAATGCTAATACCACTACCACTAATGATGTCAATACTAAAGTCAGGAAATTAATTCCACCTGAAAGTCCCTCCCGCAAAATCTGGAAAAACCAGTGACAATGTATATAATTATACATCGATTTCTTAAAAAATGTGGCCAAGAGACCAAAGTCTGGAAACTGGACTCAGTCGTGTCCTAGTCCCCGTCACCAGAAATTCCTTTGTGTCTCAGTCCAATCAACCATTTTTTACCATCTGTCTCGACTTTCTCTTTAAAATCTCAATCTCACACTCCAGCAGTCCTCTCCAACTACCAACACCGCTGCTCCCCCCCCCCCCCCCCCCGTACCCCTTCCAACGGGCCCTCCCTCCCGCCAACAGACATTCTCATGAGTAAATGCCAAGCCTTACTCATCATCCATTATCCACTGTCCGTCTCAGCTCTACATCCAATCAACAACTTAGCTCCCCCCACCCCACCCCCACCCCCCCACCCCACCCCCTTTTTTTTTAAATTCAGGCTTTCAATGTTTCAACTCTCGCTATTTTTAGCTGTATGTGAGACACCACGGAAGAAACTGGCCCATCTTGAAAGTGCAAGACTCCAAATTTTGGATTCCTGGTGAATATGTTACACATCCGTCCCCTCCTCGCACAACCTCTCTCTCTCCTGTCTTTTTATTTTTAAAATGCTTTGATTTTTCTTTCTTTGCGCTGTCGTTTCTTTACGAGGCTCTTGCAGTTCTTCCTTCCTCCTTTTCATTGTACTCCTTCTTTCTCCCACCTCTCTCACTCTTTTTCATGTCTGGCAACGGAATCAAGTTTGTCCTCACGTCACGTTGTGAGGTCTGGAAGCTCAGACACTCGCCAACCCTTTGCACTTTGCCTCACAGACCAGTGAAGACAGAGGAAGGACAAGTTTTCAATTTCATGGTGACTGTGTTTTATTATGATTAGAATCATTGAGATTCTCGCTCATATCAACTGCTGTGAGCTCAGGGCGGACTCAGACCAATACAAAAAGAAATTTCTCATCTGGACACCTCCCTGCATCTCCCCCGCCCCTCTCCCAACACACCACAACACCTTGGACACGTTCCCTCCTTCGAGCTCCAAATTCAGAGCTACCGTCTGTTTATTATCAGATCTTCCTCTCTGGATTTTCCTTGCCCTCATTTCACCCCATACCCTCCTCTTTCTGACCTCACTCCCCCCCCCCCCCATATCACAACCCTCTTGTTTCGACTTTTGACAACCGTCGTCTCATGCTATAGCAGTTCTTCTTCTGTGTAGCTTCTCTCCCGTGCCAGTTTTCAATCTGGGCAAAGATCTCGCAATATCGCACCTGTTTCATCTGTTCCTGTCCATTTTCTGTCCACATGCCGGGCAGAGAGCTCACACTCCGGCACAAGTGTGCTGTCTGCAATCTCGGGAGACCTGTCCCCGTCTGGCACCTGTTATTACATCCACACCTCTCTGTCGATTCTCAGTCTATATTGTTGGCCGAAAAGTCACAGTTTGGCACCCATGACATCTACCCTTCCTTGACCATTCTGTCTACATTCTGGGCAGAAATATCTAAGTATGGCATCTATAACATCTGCTCTTTCTTGTACTTCCCTAAATGCCTCCGTTCCTTGTTTTGCACTTTTCGCAAACTAGTCTCATCCAATACTGCAAGTGTAACAACATCTGCCCCCCCCCCTCGTCGCCCCCCCCCCCCAATCATCTGTTTCTCTCACATCGTTCTTGATGTGTTTTCTCGTTAATGTTTCAATTTTCTGCCCTACCCTCTCCCCCACCCTGCTCTCAAATTCCACCTTTTCCTCCCCACCCATCATCTTGTCAGTATGCCCTCGCCGTCGTATCCTTCAACGTTTTCCATGCCTTTTTTCCATTTCCTTGATGCCAATCTTGGCTCGCAATCACAATCGTGCCGAAGGTCACCCGACTCATACAATTTTGTTTGGAAAATAGTTTCTCAGAGATTGGCTATTTTCAGGTTTCCCGGGCTGCCCGTTGTTTCATATTTCTAATGTTTTTCAGGGGCTAAAATAACTTTTTCAATCTTGGTCGGAGACTGATGTGGCGAGCCCATTAACTTTTCAGATGCAGCAAAAAAAAAACAACAACAAAAAACAACGACAACAACAAAAAACAACTCAATTTTTTTCTCTTTTAACGACACATTTTCTGGGCGGAGAGCCGCTTTTATCTGGAGGTATCAAAGGGTCAAGCTGTCTGACACTCGTGTGGGGCTTAATATTTAACTGCGCAGGATCCGAGATCCTGGAGGCGGAAAAGTGTAAATTAAACACAGCGTGGGGAAGACTCAGTATTTGGACAAGAAGCCAAGAGATAAACAAAACACTCACCTACGCCCCAGGACAACCAACAGAACTTTCCTTCTAATCCTTAATACACCTCTTTCCTCCAACCCTTCTCTATTTCTAATACTATTGCCAGTATTATTATTTTTTTCTTTATCCTGCATTATTCGGTGTTGTCTACAACACTGTGCCTGCAACTCTCCGCTTTTCCCTCCAAATTTGTCGTTTTCCTCAGAGCGCTGCAGGTGCGGATTATATAGAATGTCTCCCTTCTCCCTAAACATATAAATTTATGAGACCTGCTACCTCCCCCCCCCCCCCGGCCAAACCTTGCCCCTACTACCCTGGAATACCAAAGCACGCAAAAAAGGCTTTTCCACAGAGAAAAATCCATTTAGTGGTTATCATGATCTCAAGAAAAATGAACAATCAAAAGCAACAGCAAAAACAAAGGAGAAGAATAATAAACACTAAACACACAGGTCGGTCGCACATGTCCAGACATAGAGACGCTTTGCAACATAATCTATGCATATCACCACCAATCACCCGAACATCTTATTATTTAATATAAAATTAATAACCTTTACTTTATACTCTATGGTCAAAAGCTGTTATTTCGGTAAAACACCCCGAAATTGCCCGGCGCTGCACACGATTATTTGACCAACAGTAGTGACAATCATGTTTGAAACTGATGCATTATGATACTACTCGTGTATAGTCCACACGAAATGTGGCGAGATGTTATATTTCTTTATCAGTCTAGTGCAGTAAATCAATCAATTAAAATACGTTTAACACTGAATGAAAATAATTCTGTATTCATCATGCTGCTAAAACTGTTAACTAATAGAGGAGCCTTCCATTCATAGAGTGTCAGACGTACACAATATAATTTGGCAATTCAAGTGATAGTTCAAATCCTGTTCTCAGACTAAGAAAAACAGAAGTTGGCTCAAATAGCTCTTCAAAAGACACGTTTGTATTACATTGTTGCTACATGTGAAAAGGCCAACTTGTGTCTGCAAGGTCGTGTCTTTCGTGCACTCTTAACATGTCCAGTGGCCAACGGTTGAGTGATCTCCCGTGGGACACATCAAGTAGATGGAAAACGACCATGGTCTGTGGATTCGGTGCGTTGGGGATAAAATGTTTGTTGTTTTGACAAGAATGTCATCATACATTTATCAACTTGCAGCACTACATGGGGAATTTGTCTTTGCTAAAATGTATTCCACATTCTGTTCCTGAGCGGTGGTAGACATTATGCGTATAATGTGTTTTGTCACGGAAATACTAATAAGACGATAGTGGTCAAAGGTGTATCTATTATAATAATTTCAGTAACTTGTAACCTTTGGCATGAGTCACTGACCAAACTATACACTCTTCAGGCCTTAAATTTGGCAGGAAGGTGACAATTGAGATAAGGAAGATGATGGCTACAATTAAAAGTTGTTTACCGTCAAATAATAATGTTTATTGCTATGTAATATCTGTATTTTTCCATGTTTGTTTCGTAATAATATATAGTACCGTGCATGTCATAAAAAGTAACCGTATCAAGCGTTCACTGTGATGCATAGTGTTCTGGTGCATAGTGTTCTGGTGCGCATGTGTTCTGAAGAAAGACTGTAGCTTATTACTTTTATTATATGAGAGAGGGAGAGAGAGAGATAGAGAGAGAGAGAGAGAGAGAGAGAGAGAGAGAGAGAGAGAGAGAGAGAGAGAGAGAAGAGAGAGAGGGAGGGGGCACATGCTTGTTTATTCCGGGCAATGCCCAGTAGGTCATCTAGTATTATATAGTTCACAAGTGCAAATGCCATCTATCACATCATGTCTATACCTGCCTGCCTATTCTATGTTCAAGTCTCAGTATTATCTTTGACAAAATACATTGCACATCCCGTTCCTGAGCAGTGGTAGAAATTAGGCATATTATTAAAAATGGCATGGAAAGACCAGCCACGTGATTGTCTTGAAAGATGTACAGGTGTAAAACTCCGTCATCGTTTGTAACCCAGCTATTTGACTTTTATTGCGCCGCTCCCGCTCTGTCCAATGTGGACCATGATGTCTCAGTATTATTTTTGTTAAACTGTTAGGTGCATTCTGTTTCTGAGGTGTGGTGTGTGAAGTCGAAGACTAGTCACAGACAATGCCTACTTGTACTAGTCAGCAATAAAGAAACTGGACCTTGCCTCAAAACTGTCAAGCTTGTTTAGACAAAATATTTTTAAAACCATCGAAAAAATGTGCGTTCGCAGCAAGGCTATGAGCAATGTCAAAATTTGGCAAAAAGAAAAAGGCTATTGCCGAAAAAAAGGCCATTTTCTGTTTTCTCTTTTAGTTTGCATTTCAGTGTATCGTTTGGGTATTATTTCTTACCGAGGCTTTGCTACATAAACTTTTTCTTTTTTGCCAAATTTTGACAAGCTTGTTTAGGTATCTCATCTGTTCTATCTGTATTATGAGAGTCGTGTTAAAATAAACTTAAACAAATGAGCATTTCAGTCACCAATGAGACTTAAGTAACATTTTGCTCGATTTTTTTTCCTTCGCGGACATTTATGTAATGGTTACGACCATCAAGCAATTACTTAGCGGCCTCTCGTCATCATTATATGATATGGGTAATCTGACTAATATTATATCATTGTTATTATTATTGTATTATTATTATCGTTACTATCATCACTATTATTATTATGTTTATATTTTCAGATCTGTTGCCAGCTTAGGCAGCACAACACATTCAGGTAGGGACAAGACAAAAGAGGACACAAGAGAGAGGACTACAGGGGGTAAACGAAAAAAGATAACGAAATCTACCGTGTGTTGGAGGACCAAACGTATTTCCTGGACAAGAGTATTGGCCGCAATAGCAGTATAAACAGAACTTTAAACGATAATCATCTGCTTTTTATGTTCTTCGATATAATAACAAAGAGAAGCACCAGCAGTGAACCAAAAGTTGCTGGTGCAACGTTGATATTGGACGTGGCTTTCCCTCTTGGCAGCGAAAACCAGACTCGAAGGGAGGAATCTTTCTGCCGTGAAAAACCAGTCACAGAATAAGGGCATCTTAATAAGAGTGCCCGAATTGTTTCTTGTCAGATGAAACAGATGTGCCCTGGACAGTCAAACAGCTGTGGGCTTAGGAGTTCTATCCCTTAAAGAGGTGGGTTCGCCTTCACAGGAAGAGACATAGAAAGTAGGATTAGCCTCACCGGCATCTTGGCGTTTTTCAACTCGTTATGGCAGCATCTGCACTGGCTCTGCTTACCGTGCCAACCCATGAAGCAGGCAGATGACGTCACCCATCCCGGCCCTCAGGGAAATCCTGATGACGTGATGTACCTCCTGAAACGCCTGACGCGGCCAACAGAGGGCAGCTCAGTGAAGGCGGATCTAGACCAGGCAAAGCTCATCAGGAGAGTGGGCAGGAAAGGTCGAGGTCGGGGTCAGTTCGACATGCCTTGTGGTGTCACGGTTACCAAATCAGGTAATACATTTCTTGGTCTGTAACATGAAATTACGAAAATGCAAAACGGGTAGGATTAGAACTTTGGTGGGTATTTGTTGGAATCTCATAATAAGAATTGACCGTAATTTTTATGTTACACGTCTCCAATCCTCTTGCGTGAACGGCTGGCATTATTGAACAGTTTTCCAAAGCGCCAGGAATACTTGTTTCTTCAACAGTTTCTCAGATTTTCAAATCCCTGTGGCATCAAAGCATGCCATTCGTCTCCGTACTTCAGCATTTCATAGCCATATTTAAAAGTAACATTTATAGATGTTGTTGCAAGTACGTACGTGCCCCGAGTTTTGTTTTGTTTTTCACTGGGGATACCTTTAATTAAAAAGCTTTTGTGACTCCAGAGCTAGAGATCTCTTCTCGAAATGCTCCTTGACAACAACCTTAATTAATTATGATTGATTATTGTTTCAGATTCCCTTTTGGTTTTCCTCCTGTTTCTTGGTTGAAAGGTGGGGGGGGGGGGGGGCTAGGTTAGGGATTCGATAAGATTTAGGGCGGAGGATATGGACGAGGTTAAGGATAGTACGTATACGTAAGTGCCCCCAGCGTACATAATTATGACAACAGCCAACACTTAATTTGCTGACTGCCGTATCGCAGTATTTTGTACAAGGGAGTAATCATGTTCTACCACAGCTTTTCCTATGCTTTTCACACTAAAACATTACACGTTTTCCACCGATCTTATTTGGGACCAAATCACCAATGAAGAGGACGCAATTAGAATTTCTTCCCCATCAAAATTGGATGATTAAAAAATGTGTAAAGCTGATCTGGTGATCATTTGAGCTTTATTGGGAAAGCAATTCATACGAAGTCCTTCAAGGTGGTCTCCGATTAGTAAAATAAAATAAATTTTAAAAAAGGACATAAATGCAAAAACAGTCCTTTCAGTGCCTCGGCAAACCCTCACCCCCCCCCCCCCGCCCGACCCTTAAAAAAAGTAAATAAAACACGATATGTCCTTCTTGCGGGGCCAGCCAATAAACCCGACCCGTTTTCTCACCTTTACCGAAAGAAAGCGAGGAAATTGCATCCCCATGAGGTTTTGGCCAAAGAATGAAGACAACAACTAACAACAACAACAACAACAACAACAACAACAACAACAACAACAACAACAAAGACGTTTTTTTTAAAAAAACTCTGTTTTGCTGTAAGTTTAAAAGGCCAACTAGCTCGGGCTTATACATGTATAAAACATCACTGTAGAAATGTGCCATGGGATTTTAAGAATACATATTAGGATGTTTACATGTTGGTGAGAACGCCAAATCTAAACACAAACGTGGAAGATAGTAAAATAGGTACATAAGGCCAATTTTTATTGCTGTTTAGAGAGAAGCTGTAAAGATGGGAAAAACTATACAGGTATCAAGTGAGGAAAAGCACCGTCATAATTATTGTCTAACAGACTGGCATAGACGAAGAACTGGCCTTAAGGATAGCGAAAGTGAGAAAACGTGTAATAGCAGCGAAGAATACAGACATACAAATGAAGGATATGAACGATGAGAAAGTATCGGGGGGAAATGAGATAAATCTGAATGAAATTATCTCCCTTTTTGTTGTCACTATCATTGGACAGATGGACCTCACTTTTAGTTGTCACTATCATTGGGCAGATGGACCTCAATTTTAGTTCTCACTATCATTGGACAGATGGACCTCACTTTTAGTTGTCACTATCATTGGGCAGATGGACCTCACTTTTAGTTGTCACTATCATTGGACAGATGGACCTCACTTTTAGTTGTCACTATCATTGGACAGATGGACCTCACTTTTAGTTGTCACTATCATTGGACAGATGGACCTCACTTTTAGTTGCCACTATCATTGGACAGATGGACCTCACTTTTAGTTGTCACTATCATTGGGCAGATGGACCTCACTTTTATTTGTCACTATCATTGGGCAGATGGACCTCCCTTTTTGTTGTCACTATCATTGGACAGATGGACCTCACTTTTATTTGTCACTATCATTGGACAGATGGACCTGACTTTTAGTTGTCACTATCATTGGACAGATGGACCTCACTTTTAGTTGTCACTGTCATTGGACAGATGGACCTCACTTTTAGTTGTCACTATCATTGGACAGATGGACCTGACTTTTAGTTGTCACTATCATTGGACAGATGGACCTCACTTTTATTTGTCACTATCATTGGACAGATGGGCCTCACTTTTAGTTGTCACTATCATTGGACAGATGGGCCTCATTTTTAGTTGTCACTATCATTGGACAGATGGACCTCACTTTTACTTGTCACTATCATTGGACAGATGGACCTCACTTTTATTTGTCACTATCATTGGGCAGATGGACCTCACTTTTAGTTGTCACCATCATTGGACAGATGGACCATACTTTTAGTTGTCACTATCATTGGGCAGATGGACCTGACTTTTAGTTGTCACCATCATTGGACAGATGGACCACACTTTTAGTTGTCACTATCATTGGGCAGATGGACCTCACTTTTAGTTGTCACTATCATTGGACAGATGGACCTGACTTTTAGTTGTCACTATCATTGGGCAGATGGACCTCACTTTTAGTTGTCACTATCATTGGACAGATGGACCTGACTTTTAGTTGTCACTATCATTGGGCAGATGGACCTGACTTTTAGTTGTCACTATCATTGGACAGATAGGCCTCACTTTTAGTTGTCACTATCATTGGGCAGATGGACCTCACTTTTATTCTGAAGCATATAAAATGTCATCTCACTTTTTAAATTTTCTGCTATTCTATTAGAATTTACCTACTTTATTTGTCCCTGCTAGATGAAGTTCCCGTCTAATGTGAACTGATCTCTCTCTGTTTTTGGTCTGGAAAGCTTCCCATATTCTACAGACTTACTATAGATTTCATTCGCACCAGAGCGCAATCATTTCTAGTAGGGAAATTGTCCCACCGAACTGAACGCGTATTAATAAAAATATCGTTGCCGGTGCGGTGGGCTTCCTACTGGGAGCCAAAACAAAGATCATCATAAATTATTTTTTATTATGTTTACAACTTTTTACTTAACAGTACCTGAAACTTGAATCAACACAATCGGTCGATATAAAAGCGATTGGACTGCATTCTGATTAATTGACACTTTAGAGAACTAATTTTATAATTTTTGATACGGCCACTTAGGGTGTAGCGTCGAGCCAGAGAAGGGCCAAAATTGCACCAGAATGAATTACTCCCGCCACTATTTTTTTTTATAATAGGATATTGCAGACAATACTCACTTATGTTAATTTATATATATCTGTCAGGTGACCTGGTCGTGGCAGACACTGAAAATCATCGGGTTCAGATCTTCAGTTCGGATGGCGCCTTCAAGTTCAAATTCGGCGAGAAAGGTTCAAAGCCAGAACAGCTCTGCTATCCTATTGGCGTTGCCATGACGACCAGTGACCATGTCGTGCTGACAGACAGCGTCAACGCAGCGGTCAAAGTGTTCAATCTGAACGGAACATTACAGAACTGCTTCGTCCATTCAGGAGAAATTGAATTTCCGTATGGCGTGGCGCTGACCACGGATGACCACATGGTGGTCACAGATATATGCAAACATTGTGTCATAGTCTTGACGCCAACAGGAAGTGTTAGCCACAAGTTTGGTAGCTATGGCGACGGGCCACGCGAGTTTGACCACCCATACTGCGTGACGACCAACTCCAGCCGCCAAATCATTGTGTCTGACACGGGCAATAACTCAGTTAAAATCTTTCACTTCCACGGGCGTTTGCTCCGATGTTTTTCTTCCCTTGAATTTCGCTTGCCGCCTGATAACTTCATGTCCCTTTACGGCGTGTGTACTGACCTAGATGACAATACGATCGTCGTGTGTAACACAGGTGTGTACATACTGACCAAAAACGGGCGATTGTGGGAAATATTGACGCAAAAAGATGGCCTGACGTCACCAAAGTGTGTGGTCTATTCCCCATCTGGTCGACTAGTCGTGACACAAGCTGGATACGACGTCAGACACGAACTGTGCATATTCCGTTACAATAAGGATGATTACAAATCTCTCAATACTTTGGTATACTACGCTATATCAATTTAGTCTTTAGGTGTCATAATTCGGGTTTACTATTACTAAATTCTCTTTCTTCTCTCGCATTTTGTATTACGGTAATTGCTGACCAGTTTACCTGGTCTCTTTGACTGAAATGTTTTACCTGTGAATTTTATATTATTATATCAGTAGGGGTAAAGCTGAGTATGGGCGGTGTCATATTATTTCTATGGTAGGCTGAATATGAGTGTTATGATTGTATTCCATGTAATAAGGCTGAATATGAGTGTCATGTATTCCATGTAAGGCCGAGTGTAAGTGTCATGTATTCCATGTAAGGCTGGATATGGGTAGCGGGTGGGTGATTAGGGGGAAAGGGTGGGGGGGGGGGGAGAGAATATCATAAAATATTGAACATGTCAGGTTAAGTGTGGGCCATATAAAGCACCATAGCTGATTGTGAACGGCATTCTTTAGACCTATTCGATGTACAGCTGAATATGGGCGGTATAGGAATGACATAAGACTTTCATTTTATAACTGTTTAGGAACTCAGTGCTTCGAGATAGAATTTCAAGTCTCCAGGCGTGAAAGACATCATAAAGTGTTGGTTCTGGCATTGGAAGAAAGAGAAAACGTTGACATGCAGATTTCTTACTCTTACGATGTTATATAATTATTGGCTTTGAAACCTGATGTTCTTGAGTTCCCAAACTGGGAGTGGCTGAAGGTCTGAGATCAAGAAAATGCAGAATATTTTCCTTTTTTGATGTTAAAGATACTTCAATTGTGTCTCATCAATATCTGTATGCCCGCCATCCCAGGTAGACCTAATCTAAAGCAAAAATCTTCAGTTGAAAAGTCGGATACATGACTATTGTACATTTTAATTAGACAATCAAATAGCCGACGTTTTAAGTGAAATCTGAGATGATGGAAATGGTGCACCGAGACGCACTGAAATAGTTCAGGCTGTTCTCGTGATTTGGCTGAAAAGCATTATCCTCGACATTCCTTGACCCTCCATTGACCAGAAACAGAAAGCAGATAACTCTTGCAAAATAAAATAGAAAGTCGCAGGGCTGTGAGCCAGCGAGGAACTAACACATGGATACTGGTGGCAATTTAATTGCTTTAACCTATTCATTTTCAGGGTTCCATGTCCATGATACAACACAGAGTCACAAATTGCGGTGGGTACCTTTAGCAGAGCAGAACTTTTTAAGTCACGCGGGTATTTTTCAAGACAGAACGAGCATCAGTCTCTGCACATGATTTTTTGTTTTGTTTTGGCCTGAGCGACTCGATGTTTTACTGTAATTACCAGGGTGCCCAGAATATTAAGTTTAATGGCTAACTTTAAGCACGGAGCTAATAACCCACAGATGTGTGAGATTCAAACTGATATGCGAATTAGGGTGAGAGCCGGGAATAGATGATTGAGGTCATAGTCATTTTTTGTCTTCGTTTTATCAGAGAGTTGGAGTGAATGCCAGATCTGTGTCTAAAACACACATGGATTGCAGCATTAATTTGTACATAATTATTAGAGAAAGATAAACTGGTTGCATGGGAGATAGCTAGTTCGGCAGTGTATTATGACTTAACAGTTCTATGAAGAACCAAAAAAACAATACATTGTGTTTCCTGGAAAAAGCATGCCATACTCTTTGTACCCACTTAGTATTCTGTTCACACTGTCGGTTTATATGTCTGAGAGTGAAAATAAATCTAACATGGGGAAGGTGGGGAAGAGGTGCAAGTAGGGGCTTGGCGTACGGGTCTGTTTCACACCTGTAATTATATATATAATTGTATCTGGCTCAAAAAGAAATGAAGAAAACGGCTGTAAAGTATGACTTATGTGAAAGGTTTAATTTACATTAATTGAAAATTGTTACATAGTAAGAGGGTGAATGGTACAATGTGCACATAATTCTAAATATGGGAATGAATGGTTAGTCGTATTTAGGATTCAGTGAAAGTGTATTTTGTATGCCTGTCAGATGAATCAACACTTTCTTCGGCATTTTCTTGTTAAAAACAAGATTTTACTTACATTCATTGGCGTGTGATGATTGCTGTTCGTTGTTGAGCGATGAAAGTGAGAGAATCTGCTGTGATGATGATGAGAATAATAAGCATAAAAGTGATAGAATGATGATGTTGATGATGATGAATATGCTGATGTTGATAATGATAATGTTGTTGATGATGATGATGATGAGGGTGATGATGATAGTGGTGATGATGATGGTGATGACGGCGATGATGATGATGATGATGATGACGAATTACTGCGTCCTACCACGACCTTTTCAGTGCACTGCAGTTGGAGCTTACTAATTAATATTCGGTATTTTTATCTTGTAATGGCCCGGAAAAAAGACAAAATTTAAAAATTACCCTATTATTGACCATTGGCAGAAATAGGGTTAACGAGCAGGGTTTAAGCCTTTACAATGTTTATTTCACACCTGTACTGAATCGTACACACATCCAGACACCTACATAATAAATAAAATTAAAAAAATAATAAGAGAAAACAATATTAATAGATTTTCAGAGTGTTAAAAGATCACTCTTCAGCTGATGGTTGAATAGCCAAAGTAACTTGTTATAGGAGAGAGGGGCATCCTACTAAACCCGAAAAGGTACAATCAGCTGCTGGCAGACAAGAAATGCACACCATAATTTCCTTTATTTTTCTAGTAAATCAGCGGAGGCCTTATCATACTAAGCCCGGTCAGACACAGTCAGCTTCTGCCATTATCTCTTGGGTGAATCTCTTGCGGACAGCAAGTGGCTGTGAAATTCCGGGGTTGGTATGATATCCACTCCCTCTCCCCAGGTGTTAAAAAGACGGCCGCCACTCGGGGCTTCCAAAAAACTGACGTAAGAACACCACGGTTGTGTAGGCAGGTTGCGGTGACCTCCTGGAACTAGTCTGGTACGCGTTGGAATCTGATTATCAACGTCAAGGCGTTATCAAAATGTTGAAGAATTATCGATACCATTAACCCAGTATGCAGCACCCAAAACTTCAGCATTTGCTGGTGCACTAGGTCAGCGGTTCTCAACCTTAGTCAGGCAATGTCCCCTTTAAGGTCCTAATTTTCTGTCGTCGCCCCTTCTCTCCACTCCACTCCCCCGCCCCCCCGAAAGAAAAAAAAAAAGAAAGCAATCCCTAACCCAGCAGATATTTTACAAGATGACAGGCTGGACACAAATTATGATGTTAAGGTGTTCAAAGCCGTATACATGACAAAAAGCGTGTTAATTATTCATCATAAAACAGACAGCGTTCTTTATCTAATGCCTTAAAGAAATTAGGACTTTTCTGTTCATAAAACCAATCTACGGACGATACTGAACAAGTTCATGACAGTCCTCTATTTGCCTCCAAATCGTCCTCCAATCATGTTTACTTCTCTCCTATCGCCACCATTCATCGTTTCCTCCCCCCCCCCCCCCACCGAGACTCAAAATCGCCAACTCCAGGGGGATATCGCCAAGGTTAAGAACCATTGGGCTAGGGTAAAGCACTAAGGATTTTAGCTTATTTCAAAACTAACACTACGACCACCCAGCTGTAGGACGTATGAGAATTAGCGCCCTGTAGAGGAATTGGCACGAAAATAAATAAATTTAAGTAAATAAATAAGGAGGGGTTGAAAGGCATTAACAGTTTCTTTACGAATACGGTGTATGACCTGACTGTTTCAGGGTACTGCATCTGCATCGTTATAATAATAATAATAATAATAACGGTGTTGATGATGATGATGATGATAATGATGATGATGATGATGATGATGATGAAAGCCATATTAATACTAACAATAACGGATTATAAAAAAAATAATCATAATTACTAATAATCATAATGTAGCCTACACAATAATTATTATAGCACTGCTATCAAAGGGCCGACAGACTGGTAAAGCCCTATAATGGCTGCATTCACAAACTATCTGAGCTGATGTCTTTTCTGAGGATTTCCACTGTCATGGACCAGACACATGTTGTTTACACAAAAATAATTCAGTCACGGCCAGGTAAGCCCCCACAAAGACCTCCAGGACCACTCCTGGGTGGTGAATTCCCGACCTTTACACCGTAGTGTCACATTAAACAAATAAACCCCAAAAACACGTTGGCCTTTATCAGCACAGTTGATACGAACTCTGAGTAACCTGAAATGTTTTAGAGTTGATATTATGTGACATGTTTGTCTCATTTCGAGGGAGGATAACGGCGAAAAGATAACGGAAAAAAAAAAATCGCATGTTAAATTTAGAATGTTCAGTTCAGAATGCCTTGACCCCTCTCTTTCCCTCTCTGCCATTTTTAACTCACTCACTCACTTATTCACACACACATACACAAACTACGAGTGTCTGCATGCATGTATTGTCTTTAATCACAAAACAAACACAAAGAGTAGCACACACGATGGACTAGTTCGTGACAACTATATCATTTTGAAGACATTAGTTCCATACCATGCGTAGATTCCCGTGGACTCCAAAACAAACCATTATAGTGGTGTTTAAAGATTGTCAAGTATAGCGTACTCTGTATAAAGCATGTAGAACCAAGGCTGTTAGTATTACAGAGACACCTCGTAACAGCTGAACTTTTCAGAGTCAAAGAGGACATGAACAAAAAAATCGTTTTCCTCACTATCTCAGTGTTAGTTTTTTTATGACTTAGGCACGACATGGAACTAAGCCATTCAATTCCAAAATCGCATGTTGTTAGAGTTGAATACCTTAGTACGTGGTTTTTATGAAACAGCTATCAAAAACAACCAGCAAAAACACATTCAATCTTCACTGTGTCGAAACGTTACAAACAAAGGGGTTTCCCCTGCCTATTATTGCAATCAATATCATTCAGTAACGTGCATTCAAAAAAACATCAACTTATTTTACTCATGTTTAGATTCTCTCTGTAGCCTGCCATTGCGGCACTTTAGATCATCCGCTGACACTAAAAAGTATAAAATTCCTAAGATGTCCCTTCAGACCATGGGTGAAAACCTTTTCTTTTCAGTTGCCTCAGATTTGGAATTCTCTGTCTCTGTCCTTTAGAGGGAATGTTGTGGCTGTTAAACATCAGTTGAGGAACATCTTTTTACACACTGAATGTCCATTTTTGGGTTTTTCCTGATTATGCCTATGTATTGTGTATGTGATTATATGTGCCTACTTCCGACGTTTGATAGAACAACCAAAATATAGATATACGGAACATGTAAATGTCACAAAAGTTAGCTGAAATGTTGAAGTTTTGTATGGCATAGTCAGTCAATTTTCAGTTTTAGACAACATGCTCGATGTAAGCCCCTCTTTGTCCGATGACCGTCTGCAGGCGCGTTGTCATGTTTGTCATCACGTTTTGAAAAGTTTCTGGGGGAATGTTTCGGATTTGACGTCGGATGTTTTCCTTGAGTTGATCGAGATTCTGAGGCCTTGGGTATGCATTTCGCATATGGATGTTGAAGTGAGCTGCATACAGACTTTGTACCTGTCTGACGGATTTGGTCTGGTGCCAAAATTCTGTTATTTTGGTCCGGTGCTCCACGTCCAGTAGTGGCATCTTAGATAGCAGTATTTGGTATCAAACAAAACTTCAGGATCTCTGAAACACAAAAAACAACATTATTATTACGGGAAAACATATTTAGAAGTCACAATACGCATTTAAAAGTATGCACATTTTTTTGGGACACCCTATAAATGTTGTAAGGAGCTATGAGCATGGTTGTTAACGGGAAGAAACGCTCTGTAAATTTTAATGCTGTGCATTATCTTTGTTATTATCAGAGATAACACTTGTAAGCTGTGACGTCGTTATCGTAAGCAGGATGTTTTAACCCAGTATCTAACCCTCAAACAGGAACGCATGCGACGGATGTCCTAATCCTGTTGTAATATTATTTCCGACTTATTGAGTTGTATGGGTAGTTAATATTATATATTATACCAGCTTAAAAGTCGCGCTTCGAGCGTCCTCCCAACTACTGTCCGGCCTGTCACTATCTACCCTCCCTACATGGTAATCCCCGAGTCTCGCGTATTCCTGTGTTCTAATTTTAGCCGAGAGCAAGGTGTGTTTCAATCAGCCGACAGAAGTGACCTACATACTACAGGACGTATTCCAAAGCACGGGTCATAATTACGCTCCTGAAAAAAGGAATCGGAGGCCAGCAGCCAGGGACATGAAGCAAACTCAAAAAAAATTGAAAGACAAAAGCAATTTTAAAAAATCCAAACTTCTGTGCATCCTCCGCAGTATGTGAAACATATAAGCAAAATTTGGTTACTGAAGGTGGCCTAATAAAAAAAGCCTTTTGCATTCAAATGTCGAGAATATCGGGTGATAAAAAAAACAAACTGCCCCAACATTGACACCAAATATCTCGCAATCCTTTTGATGAAACCGTGAGAAATTTTGTTGACTTATGTCCATTACATAACTGTGTAAAATGCTAAGTTAAGATTTCATCAAGATTTAATCTTTACTTTTAACAATATTTTAGATTAAGTGAGTGTCTGTCAAAAATTAATAAAACAAGCCGGCTAATCAAGAATAATGACAATTTTAATGCAAATTCAGCTATCCAGCGCACAACAGTTGATTATTTTTTTCTCCATTTATTTTGTTATTTTGTTATCAAATCCAGTCCACCTTTCCAAACCAACCTTATTTTGTAGATCTAAGTTTAGCAGACGACACTCAGCCAATCATTTTGCTTCCTACATTGATTACCTCCAAGTCGAGTGTATTCCAACTAATGTGAAATCCAGTGGCATTTTAACTTAAACATATTGTTTTGTCTTTCCTTTGAAGTCATAATCATCATTTGATAACATTCTTGGATTATAAGATAGATAGATAGATAGATAGATAGATAGATAGATAGATAGATAGATAGATAGATAGATAGATAGATAGATAGATAGATAGATCGATAGATCGATAGATAGATAGATAGATAGATAGATAGATAGATAGATAGATAGATAGATAGATAGATAGATAGATAGATCGATAGATCGATAGATAGATAGATAGATAGATAGATAGATAGATAGATAGATAGATAGATAGATAGATAGATAGATAGATAGATAGATAGATAGATAGATAGATAGATAGATAGATAGATCGATAGATCGATAGATCGATAGACAGACAGACAGACAGACAGACAGACAGATAGACCGATAGATAGATAGGTAGATAGATAGATAGATAGATAGACAGATAGATAGATAGATAGATAGATAGATAGATAGATAGATAGATAGATAGATAGATAGATAGATAGATAGATAGATAGATAGATAGATAGATAGATAGATAGATAGATAGATAAATAGATAGATAGACGGTTAAATTGACATTAGGATTAATTAAGATTTCCATTTTGCTACCAATAGACACCATTGCGATGGTAGTGGCAATTATCATTTGTCTGTGATTTTTTTTTTAAAGATAGATACATACATACCTACATACATACATATATACATACATAAATATGTTTTGAATCTGTATTGTCTTTGGCGAATGTCTACGTCTCGATATTGCTGATTACAAAAATGGTCCAAACAGAAACTATGTTCTCTATGGCCATGTATTTCTGACAATTGCCCCAGGTAGAGCTTTCATTTTTACTTTTACCTCAAAGCGGGTGTTTGTCCAGAATGGCAGTCCTAGCAAAATGACATCCCACAATACGAACTAACTTAATACAGGCTTAAAAATAGATTTTAAAAAGGCCAGGGGAGGGAGTGTGTAGATTGTTCAGAGGCTGAGATAATCCAGATTAATATTTTATCATGGGCTACAACGATATGTAAATTTTGGGTTGTGTTAAAAATATGGAACTACTATTTCCCGTTAAGGACATTATGTCAGAGCCATAAAGAAATTATAAAAAGTCACCCGAACATTGTAAAATAATGACAATATTACGCCCAGGCACATATTTTCCCAGTCCAAAAACATGATTACAAACTAAAGTAACATTCAAATAATGCGGATGCTATGCTGAATTTCGAAGATGTTCAAACTCTATTGAGAATGTGGAAAATAATATCATCACAAAAGAAAAGTACATGTACATTATTTTCATAAACTGCTTCCATTACGTTGATACCTATGTTATAAGGTCGGAATTCAAAGAAGTTGCTCCTCTTTAACTGAAGACAACTTTATTTTTGTGTTGCCCATCGCCATGGACACATCGAAAATCAGAAAATTCGAAAGAATTAAAAGGATATTAAAAAAATATAACATGTGCGAATCTCTGTTTAAGTTCAATGAAACGAGGAAGTAAACTTTGCAGCATGACTCACGGAGATTATCGTTTTCTACCTAGCTGTGTAACGACGCAGTGGGGTATAGCAAAGGGAGGGTGTTAACTAACGTCAGCTCCATACGGAAGGACAGGTGCTAATTGCCCATCCCAACGACAGGTATTATCAGTAGTCAAAACTGATATGGGTAATGGTATTGTCACATACGGTATCAAAAGCCTAAAAGAGGCATTTCAACGGTGTTTGTAAAGGATTTTCTGAAAGAGAGAAATTAACAAAGCCAGGCTTGAAGATCTGTTTGAAAGAATTTGCTGTGAATTTTGTCATGGTGAGTTTAGTAACAGCTTTCTTTCCTTTAAGATTTAGATAGGCAGGTAGTCATTGAGACTTCTGTAGGTATATATAATATATAAACAGACAGGTAGATGGATAGACAGACAGATAGATAGATAGATTAGATAGATAGATAGATAGATAGATAGATAGATAGATAGATAGATAGATAGATAGATAGATAGATAGATAGATGGATGGATGGATGGATGGATGGATGGATGGATGGATGGATGGATGGATGGATGGATGGATGGATGGATGGATGGATGGATGGATGGATGGATGGATGAATGGATGGATGGATAGATAGATAGATAGATAGATAGATAGATATATAGATAGATAAATAGACAGATAGATAGATAGATAGATAGATAGCTAGATAGATAGATAGATAGATAGATAGATAGATAGATAGATAGATAGATAGATAGATAGATAGATAGATAGATAGATAGATAGATAGATAGATAGATAGATAGATAGATAGATAGATAGATAGATAGATAGATAGATAGATAGATAGATAGATAGATAGATAGATAAAAATTCTTTATTTCCATGTGAATACAATACAGATTGTACAGATATAATATCGAAACATTACATCTAAGTGGAAATTGTGCCATGGTGGGTGGCTTTACTTTATCTCTTCTATGGAAGGGATGGACAAAACTGGAACATGTTTTTAAATAGACTTAATAATTCCTAGTATACGACCTGCATCTTTTATTCCAGATTTTGAATGATCCAATAACTGAACTGATACTACAGTACTTAGATATGAACTTACTTTCTGAATTGTTAATGTTTAGTTTCTTCAGCCCAGTAATAAATCTTCTGTGAACATTTCCCAAACTTCCAATTATTAAAACTATTATATCACATTGGTATACCATAGCACTGATCTCAATGGCTAATGAGAAATATTTGTCAAATTTGCCTTGATAACATCTATCAATGTAACAGTCGTATGGTACTGCTACTTCAACGATCTGGACTTTCTTATTGGTATTGTCTATAACTGTGATGTCAGGACGTGTTGCTCTGGTGGTAAAGGATGTTGCATCTGATCCAAACATTGATGGGTTGATGAGTCTGTCTTTTAGTACTTCTTTGTTACGATCGTAATAAGTGATAGATAGATAGATAGATAGATAGATAGATAGATAGATAGATAGATAGATAGATAGATAGATAGATAGATAGATAGATAGATAGATAGATAGATAGATAGATAGATAGATAGATAGATAGATAGATAGATAGATAGATAGATAGATAGATAGATAGATAGATAGATAGATAGATAGATAGATAGATAGATAGATAGATAGATAGATAGATAGATAGATAGATAGATAGATAGATAGATAGATAGATAGATAGATAGATAGATAGATAGATAGATAGATAGATAGATAGATAGATAGATAGATAGATAGATAGATAGATAGATAGATAGATAGATAGATAGATAGATAGATAGACGGTTGAAATGACATTAAAATTTGGATTAATTAAGATTTCCATTTTGCAACTAATAGTCACAATTACCGAGAGTAGTGACCATTATCATTTGTCTGTGACTTTTGTTGTGATTTTTTTTTAACTTCTTTATAAATGTCTTCATCATTTTAATCGACCCATCACTGTTCTCTTCTTCCCGAGCTATCGTTCATACATTTTTTTTTTCTTTCTATTTTTATTTGTTTATTTGTGCTGATCTTCTTCAATGGGAGAGTGAGGGGGTGGGGTGGAGGGGTTAACTTCATCGTCCGTTTTTGTCTTCTCATCACTATTGACTTCCTCCTCCTCTTTTTTTCTTCTACCTGCCCTCCCACCCCATGGTATTGTCAGTGGCTAATGAGGAATTATACTGTATAATACTGCCATCTGTTTAATAATGTGGTTTTTATACTATATTTTTTTATAATTTTATATCCGTCAGTGTCTTGATTTCAATTATAACCTGATTTATAAGGGCAAGCAAGAAACATGGCGGGTATGCTTGGTTCTATTTGTCTTCATTGGTTCAGTAGAGCTTTGCAGCGGGAAAGGTAAGTTGACATCTGAATTCTGGGTTTATATTATGTAGACATGACTTGTGTCGGCATGTATGTGTATGTATGTATGTATGTGTCCCCAATCGAGGAAAGGGTTTTGAATTATAACAAATTGCCATCATATTTAAACAAAACTATCTTTGAACAAAACATTTTTTAAGCATAGACGTAGGTGATAGTGTCAAACTACAACACATTTGTACGCCGCTCTTTGACCAGCCCAAACTGTTATCTATTTTTTTTAAGTGGCATGCATAATTCGATACAGTGGTGAGATATTTTAGCGAAGTTAAGATGAAATGTGTCGGCCCTCGTCTCAAATGCTACAAATGCAGGCGACTTTAGTGTACAAATAAATTTTGTTGGGCCCTGTCAGTGCTTGGACAACGTTTTAACACACAACACAGAGTAAAATTGCGTGTCACCCAGATAATGTTATAAAACAGTGTTGTGTTGGATTCTATTATTTTTTGTGTGACGCTCTCATTTCATGTCACATCCTGTTTCCACAGAGGGTTTAAAACAACAACAACAACAAAAAAAAAGTAATACAGATAACTCCATGTCTGTTGGAGAGCGGGTAGAATAGTTAAGATAATTTTTTATTACTGTTCTGGCTTACATTCGTATAGAGTTTTCTCAGAAAAGTAAAATTGTTATCTCACTATAATTGAGCTAGAGGGTGAACCTATAAGCAGCTAAAACTTCGCGACTACGCCATAAAAAATTATGAAACTTGGTGTACTGTATCAATTTCTGACGAAGAGTTACGTGGACATATTCATTTTGGACAAAAATCATTCTTTACTATTATTTCTATTAAATTTTTTTTGAGCCGCAAAAACAGACGCATTTTCTTCGGTCAAAACCGAAAAGTGTGACCGGAAATTGCGCTCTACGTCACTATTGACACATTGCAGGCCGAAAGTCAACGCAGTCATATCTGTGTATTCCTACGTACGCTCTGTTAGTCATTGCATCGAATCCAAATGTTGCTTTTAATGTAGCCTAGAGCTAGAATACGACTGGGCTTCAATATTTTATATTTTAAAAATTTGAGTCGCAAAAACAGAGACACATTTTCATCGGATGCAAACGAAAAGTGTGACCGGAAATTGCGCTCTACGTCACCATTTACCCATTGCCGACCGGAAGCCAACTTAACACATCAGCGTAGTCTGCAAGGAATTGTGGTGTAACAAAAACATCTATTAGTCCTTTCGTCGAATCCAAGTGTCGTTATGAACGCGACCTAGATCTAGATATACAGCGGGACTTAGGTACAAGGAAAATTTGCAAGATTTATCTTGCCCTGGTGGGCTAGTTATGTGAATGACACATGAAAGAGAAAATAAAACACCAGGAATAAACGTGTCCGTGGTGATAAATTCAGTGAGTCGCCTTTGTCTGTGATGTCAGCTTTTCATAGTGTCATCTACCCGTGTGAAAGTCTGAGGTGCAGAGCTGCACAGTAATCAGTCAGTATTGTCCAGCTTACCGGGAAGAGGGAAGATAGTGTAAGGATGGGCATGAAATGTACAGGACGTGGATAGTAATACACGCAGTTTGAAATCTAGTCAGCAGGTGCAATAACCCTGAGAATAGAACCTTGTACTGAGTCATTGGTTTCGAATCCGTCTCGGGACAAAAACCAAGGAGACCAATCTCACACGGTGCATATTAATTAGTTACCCATTTGGTGTCTAATTAGAGTAAGTCTCTAACTATAGCGTCACCGTATTGAAACGGACTGAAATCTCCCCGTTCACCAACACCACAAAACGTGGTTGTTTAGTAGTCCAGTAAAAAAAACAAAAAACTTGTTTGCATCAAAATCTGGTACTTTACCCAGGTCTAGAAAAGTCATAAAGAATTAATAAAGATAAAGACACTACCCAGAATGGTTTCATACATTCACATTCATAATAATTATGCCGATTTGGTTTCATGTCATTACTGCCAGTATAAGTAGGTTTTATAATAATATCTTACCTTAACTCTAATGTATTCACTCAGTCTTCAGTAGTTCACATTACCTTAACTCCTTTATAGAAAAGAATCGCTTTGGAAGAGTAAACAATGGTAAAACTGACAAAGAAAATCAATGAAATATAATGGTGAATGTCGTTGCCTATTCAGATCGCCAAGAACGTATTTTGACACACATGAAAAGTGATTAATAATTATCCAGACTGAGTACGTTCACATTTCCTGACACTTTTTTCTTCGTTTCGGAACTTAACCTAATAATGAATAAAAACATTGGCCGAAAACAGTTCAAGTTTATTTTTATAGAAACATCGACAGTCTTAGTTTATATTAAACTAGTTGAGTACCCGTTCGATGAACAGGTTTGTGTAGTTTTTTTTTTTAAGACGCCTGTCAACTAAGAAAGGCATTAATGCTGCATAGATAGCTTATAAGAGAGATGCAACAACAAAGGACACCACTTCAGACCGAAAGGAATAACAAAAGCCGAGATGCTTAGGGTCATCCCCAAAACTCAACGATAGGACAGTACACAGCGTGCAGTGGTGCGCACCGAAAATTTTCAGGAAGTGATGATGTCATAAAAACCTACAGCATGTCAATGAGCCTAGTGAAAATTGGGGAAACAATAAATTTCCAATAAAAAAAATACACCGATTTGAGACTTCTATTAAAAACTGTGCACCCTTACATCCATTCTGATGCACGATATAAAATTTGAAGTCTGAGTGTTGAGTGGTTCAGAAGCAATTGACAACGAAAAATCTCAAGTTCACAAATATATATAGAATAGCTTTTTTTCAAGAAATGTTTGTCTGGTAGTAATATTTTGGTTCACTGTCTTCATCTTTTATTTCTTAATGAAAAAAAACAAAACAAAAAAGAACAAAGAAAACAACTTTCACCTATAAATCTCTCATCAGACTTCTGGTTGGGTGTGGCTAGAGTTCCTCGCCATGATGACACCACGTCTTCATTTAACTGCAGCAGCAGAGGGAATTCTTTTCCTTTCAACAGTGAGGATTCTTCGAACAAGGAATTTGGGAATTCATCTAACATGAACAGGGGGAATTCCTCTCACATGAATGGTGGGAATTCGTCTCACATAAAGAGTGAGAATTCCTCTCATGTGAATACTGGGAATTCGTCTCACATGAACAGAGAGAATTTGCTAAACATGAATATCGTCAATAATTCATCTCACGTGAATAATGGGAATTCGTCTCACATGAATATTGGGAATTCGTCTGACGTGAATACTGGGAATTCGTCTCACATGAGCAACGGGAATTCGTCTCACATGAATAGTGGGAATTTGTCTCACGTGAGTAGTGGGAATTCGTCTGACGTGAACAGTGGGTATTCCTCTCTCGTAAGTGGTGGGAATTCGTCTCATATCAACAGTGGGAATATGGCTAACACAAATAATAGAAATTCGTCTCATGTGAGAAATGGGAATTCATCTCACATGCATATTGAGAACTCGTCTCACACGAACAGCGGGAATTCCTCTTTAGTGAATAATGGGAATTTCTCTCACATGATCAGTGGGAATTCGTCTCTCACGATCAGTGTTAATCCGTCTCACATGACTGGTGGTAATTTATCTCACGTGAGTAGTGAGAATCAGCCCTACATGAATAGTGTAAATTCGTCTCACGTGAATAGTGGAAATTGGTCTCACATGAATATTGGGAATTTGTCGGACATGAAGAGTGGGAATTCGTCTCACGTGAACGATTGGAATTCCTTTCGCGTAAATGGTGGGAATTCGTCTCATATGAATAGTGGGAATTCATCTCACGAAAGTAGTGAGAATCCGTCTCACCTACATCTTGGGAATTCGTCTCATATGAGTAGTGGAAATTCGTCTCACGTAAGTAATGGGAAATCGTCTCCCATGAACAGTGGGTATTCCTCTCTCGTGAATAGTGGAAATTGGTCTCACTTGAATAGTGGGAATTCGTCTCACATGAACAGCGGGAATTTGTCTGACGTGAGTAGTGGGAATTTGTCTCACATGAGTAGTGGGAATTCGTCTCACATGAGTAGTGGGAATTCGTCTCACATGATTAGTGGGAATTCGTCTCACATGAACAGTGGGAATTTGTCTCTGTCATGATTCGGATGTTATTAAAACTCACGCAGAGAGTGAGTTGTTTTTTTACCAGGGCCATGAGAAATTGGCTGGTGGCCTTGAACGGTCCTCGCCAAATTATAGTTGGTGAGTAAATAAATGTAAAGTTAAACTGTTAGATTCACGCTTGTGGGTTTTAATGTTCGTGATTAATAAGTAATGGAGTAGGGGTGAAACAAGGTGGGGACAGTTGACATTGTTAAGTATGACTAGACAAGTTTTTGCACGTTAACTGGCTGGTAGAATAGTGCAGACGTATTACTACAGTTAAAATGGTGGGAGGTTTCGACCTATGAGATAGCTGAACTAATTGGGCCAGCGGACTAGCACGCTGGGTAGTTAGATAGTATATAACATCGTGTAACGTTCAGATTTAGTGAATACAGACGAGAGAAGCATCGTTTCGTGAAGTATCTCCGGTTGGCCAGTACCTGAACTGTGTGGTCTGAAGACTAAGAAGTCCTTGCTAACGGACTGACTGAGCTCTAGAAAGAAAGGTCTGAGTGGGCTGACCTTTGAAAGCCCACGCTGCGCTATTTTGATGTTCGCGCCTCTCAGTAGGCGTGAGCAATGGTAATATATTTTATTTATTCAAGTATAATAGAGATCGGAGATAGAGAGAGAACTACAGCCTCATAGGAAGACTAAGGAAACCCCAGCTGGCACTCGACCACGAGTGTCCTGTATGATAGATCTATTGCCATAGTATGATTGGAATAATATAGCACATTGTTGATGAATTGAATAGTGATTGTGCATAAAATATAGTCTTTTGGCAACTGCTTAAATTACCTACAAGCCGACGAGTGCTTCTGTAGGCTTTGAACGTACTGGGCTCTCCTAACATTTAAGCCCATATGATTTATGGAGAGTTTGCCTGGCGACTGGCCAGTGGCGACTCAATGTCACTTTAAATTGATATCCAGTTTCGTATAATATACCTATTTACTATTGATTGCAGTACCTCCAAAGTTACATGAATATCATTGGTTAAGTTATTAATTAGAGTTTTTGGTTTGAATATATACCTCTATTGTCTTTTGTTTTGTTATTAATATTTATGTAAACTATGGCCTGACCGGCCTGACATATATACGCTCTAGTTATTTAGTACTTTTCTTGTGTGGTTGTGTCCGAGTGTGAGTTAGCTGCCTCTCGTGCAGTCGTAACATCCCCAAGACCCTAACTCTGCTCGTGACAGTCTCACATGAGTAGTGGGAATTTGTCTCACATGAGTAGTGGGAATAAGTCTCACGTGAGTAGTGGGAATTCGTCTAAAATGAGTAGTGAGAATTCGTCTCACATGATTAGTGGGAATTCGTCTCACATAAACAGCGGGAATTTGTCTGACGTGAGTAGTGGGAATTTGTCTCACATGAGTAATGGGAATTCGTCTCACATGAGTAGTGGGAATTCGTCTCACATGAGTAGTGGGAATTCGTTTCACATAAGAAGGGGGAATTTGTCTCACATGATTAGTGGGAATTCGTCTCACATGAACAGCAGAAATTTGTCTGACGTGAGTAGTGGGAATTTGTCTGACGTGAGTAGTGGGAATTTGTCTGACGTGAGTAGTGGGAATTTGTCTGACGTGACTAGTGGGAATTTGTCTGACGTGAGTAATGGGAATTTGTCTGACGTGAGTAGTGGGAATTTGTCTGACGTGAGTAGTGGTAATTTGTCTGTCGTGAGTAGTGAGAATTTGTCTGACGTGAGTAGTGGGAATTTGTCTCACATGAATAGTGGGAGTTCCCCCCAGGACAGAAATTTGATATCTTCTACTCCCCCTTACAACGGTTCTGTGAATTCACCATCACCCTCCAGGCATAACTGCAGTATGAGTTCGAAAGGACTTGATTGTAACAGCAGCGTGGACCCTTTTGTCGAAATCTGCAACAGAGACGTAGCTAATTCCACTTCATTGTGTTACGTAAACTTAACACGCATGTTCACAGATCAGGTAAGGTGATACTGATTGCATTGTAGACAGACAAACATAAACTGTCACTTGAAAGTAACAACCAATAGTTAGTATATCAACAATGATGTTAATTTAATGGATTCTGTATAAACTCAGCATAACAGACAGAGGCGTTTCTTTATCATAATTTGGGTCTGTTTCAAGGACATTATGTGTTAACTTATAAGTAATACGTGGTATAAGGTTATGAATTCTGAAGAACTAGCAAAGCATCAAAATCATGATTGTAGATATTTGTAATGAACTTTGATCTTTTCACTGACCTGCCGAAATATTAATACCAGTGGATCCGTGTAAGCGATTTTGATCCTTTCAATGATCGATGTCTTTAGAGGAAATAACTGACTTTGTTCTGCTTTATTTATATATTTTTTTCTTTAGATCTCTAATATTACCGGCCTGCGTGTCTCCGTTACTTTAGGGTAAGTGGTGGAGTTTTTTGTCAAAGTGTTCTACGTGATACGATTAGACAGAACATGTTTTATGTCTGCCTGTCTGTCCGTCCGTCTGCCTGTCTGTTTTTGTCTCTGTCCCCCCCCCCCCCCTCTCCCCTCCCCTCCCCATTTCCTTTTGTCCCTGTCGCTCACTCTGTCTCTTATTTTTTGTTGCATCTTTTCTTTGTCTTCTCATCATCCATGTCTCTCCCATTCTCCTCACTCCGTCTTCTTTTTTCACCTTGTTTTTCGCTCCTTTCATTGCAACTTCACTGTAGATGAAAATACAATGATTCACCATTGAAATTCCATGAGCTCAATGAAACTTGTTATCAATCCGTCATCGTATCTAATTTAAAAAGAAAGAAAAAATTTCAAACTTCATAACTTTTTTCCCCCAGTCTTTTGGTATAGAAAACTTAATTCAAATAATCATTTTACTTCATGGATCAAAAGTATGAACAGCAGAAGGCCAAAAACTTTTACTAAACAAAGAAGCAAAGCTTGGATAGAATCGCTTAACCTGTCGTAGAGAATGGGTTCAAGTCTGTGTATCTCGGTGTCAAATGCATACTTCGTTCCCTTAGAATGAGAAGGTTCTAAGTCTCTTCTCTTCCCCCCCCCCCCCAAACCAATCAACTTTTCAGCAATCGATGATTGAATCTTCATGTTCTAATGGCTTTTGGAGATACGGATTTTTTTTCTTTTAATCTTTTTAGTAGCACACATCGAATCCGCTTGATACCTTGGCACACAGTGGAGAGGGCCTATAGAAGTAGTGTGTAGTGTGTAACTCAGTTCCGCTTAAAAAAAGTGGAAATAGAACCTTGTCGTCTATGGGGGACAGCATGTCTCGGTATCTCTTTGCTTGTCCTAGACACACTAGAGATCTTCGAGTACAATTGACTGGACTCGTATTACCCACGAAAACATGGCAGACAAAAATAGCATAGAAAACTATGCACGTGAAAACAGTTTTATCACCAAGCTTTTGAGAATGACTGTTTCATTTCAGGACAGAGGACGGATGTCTACTGAACGTCACCTTTAACCTAACAGAGGACGCGGCAACGGCATCACGTACCATGAAAGATCTTGTGACCACAGGGTTAACATTAGACAACAAACCATTGCCTCTGGAATTTTGTCTAGGGAAAGACGAAGACTGTTTTAAAGGTATCAACAGATTCACCCTTATGAATTCACCCATGGCGTCTTCTCGACTTGAGTGTTCAGAAAAAAAAAATCTCTTTCAGGTCATTCTGGAGCGTATTTTCTTCTCTGCAAAGTCCATTATTCTTTCTGTTTTAACACACTTAGCGGCTGTCCTATGCACACAGTTCGCGTTGTTAACACGATTGTTCATCCTGTTACAACACAACCGGAGGCTTTTCTATGCATAAAGCTCGCTTTGCTTAACTTTGTTGGGCATCAAATTGGACACCAATTAAACAACAATAACAACAACAAAAACAATAACAACAATAACAACCACAACAACAACAAAGCTGGACAACCCACTGTGATGTAAATAAATATTCCAATGTCAGTTTTCAAAGGTCGCAGTGTCACATTTATTACTGATAGTACCATGGCTTATCATCTTCACTACATGTTTGTTATAATCAAATCACTTTCTACATAATCTACAGGGTGATTTAAGTATTCGTGATTAGATTTTGAGAATTAAGAGTTTGCTTGTGGTAGGTTCGTGTTTGTAGGGGGAATCTGATAATTTCTTAGATTATGAGGAGTCAGGCAAAATCTTTCTACCAGCGTTTGTTTTTTCTTGTACAGGGGAAAAATGCAGATAGAAATAGGATCGGTAGATAGGTAGACAGACATATATTATATCAACTGATACACTAGTAGACAAAAAGATAGACAGAGTAATAGACATACACACATAATTATGGTAGATTTACGACAGGCAGACATGGATATATAGCAAGACAGACAGACAGACAGACAGACAAATAGACAGACAGATAGATAGATAGATAGATAGATAGATAGATAGATAGATAGATAGATAGATAGATAGATAGATAGATAGATAGATAGATAGATAGATAGATAGATAGATAGACTGAACTGATTATTATGTGGTTGACGTCTTTGCAGTGCTGAGCAACAATAGTATTTGTGACATAAGACAAACAATTCTACCTTGTGCTGAATCGGAATATTGTGACCACAAAAATGGAAAATGTAAACTGAAACCAGTATACACGTAAGTCGTTGCTATGTTAATGAACTGGGGGAGTTGTGCATGCCATTAATGCTCTACGCAAGTGGCCTATGTCACTTTTTGACACTTAAGATAATTATTAAGAAAAAAATGTTGTTTTTTTCCTGCCATTTGGTGACTTAGCCTGTTATGATTCTTTTGGATTATTATATTCTCCTTTTAACACGTTTTTTCTACAATATTGTCTGATAGCCCTCATGCTCAGGATCTCGATCAACCGTCATTAATTGCCTTTTGGCATAAGTCCGACATAATTATGCCATTATCGTAGAGCAGTGACGATGTTAAAACTGGAGTCTATGGAGTGGTAACACGTGAATTGCTTCACGGCTGGAAATCCTGATCGCTCAGCCGAAAACTAAAAGTGGTTTGGGTTTCATCTCTTAGATACTGGCCTTATACACAACAGCTAGTTTTAGAAAGCTACGCCAAATTGCATAGAATTATCATATTTTTCCCATCTTCATTTATGTAAATGTTACCCATTCATTTTTACTTAGCCCTAAAAATGCCAGCAGTGAATGACGGTGAGGTGAAATGTGAAAGTCATTTCTAGAAAACCGATAGTTCTATCTCATTATTTGACATTCACATCGGGGATTTGAAAAGACCCTTGTGATTCCATCTAAAAGTAATAACAAATAATTATGAATATTACAACTCTCCAATCTTGGCGTGAAAAGGTTTAATCTACCCTGTCCAAATCTGTCGGCTTGCAGTGAAGGCTAGTTTCAGGTGACCCGGTAGTGGGAAGAGCCAATAACGACTATCCATTAAGTTATTGTCGCTGGCTGGTCAAAGTTTTCTCCCTTCGAAACAACTGCCGTGAATGACAAACTCTCATCGATACTCAGGTGTCATTTAAATTGTTAACATGAAATGTACTATTACCCTGAGTTTGCTAGAGTGTAGAACAGGCGAGGGTTAAGCCTGCCTACACCATGTTTCAACAAAACTTCAGTAAATACCGAAGTCTAGTTTTCAAGTGGGACTGACTTATATTGAACCAATTTAGAGGGTAAGACAATAATTATTATGCTCGTCAGGTATTGTTCTTACAGAAAGTATAAGAAAATGGGGCCTGTTTTCCACTAACTGTCCAGGCATCCAAAAGATCAGAAGGACAGTGTCAATCATCGGAAATGAATTAAAGAAATAGGTTGTGGACTTCTCTTTGTCAACACTGTGGTCATTATGACAAGATGGATGCGAAACAATATTATTTGGTCGTTCGATTATGGTTGAGATATAAAACAAAGTTAACAGACAATTGCAAACATTAGCACTGTTCGTTTAAGAGAAATTGTATTGCTAAAATGGCCGATCATGTTTGTTTTTCACAATTATTTATAGACTGCAATATTATTTATTTCAGGGATTTCGACTTCGGTAAGTTTGCGTTCCACACACTGTACAGGAATTACGTAATAAGAAATGAACGTGCGTGTGTAAGTGTGTTTGTGTGTCTATGTGAAAGAGAGTGAATGAGTGAGTGAGTGAGTGAGTGAGTGATTGAAAATAAGTGAGTGAGTGAGTGAATCAGTGAATGAGTGGGTGAGTGAGTGAGTGAGTGAAAGAAGGAATAAGAGATTAATGTAAGCTTGAGTGTGTTTGAGCGTGTGTGCTTGTGGCTGTGTGTTTGACCTACATAAATTATGCATCTAATAAATTTGTAAATAAATATCCGTTGTAAGTGCTGTAAAATAATTAGTTGATGGGAAGTGGCCATGAAAGTTTTGACAAGGGGAACTCCATTTCCTCCTTAAACTCAGTGCGCATTCTGCAGTTAATTTGATTTATCAAGTCACGTTTGATTTTTCAGTGGCTTGACATTTGTTCCACACCCAAAAAGGTTTTGCTTATACTTTCTTTTTGTCCCCGTGTTGATTTTTTTTTTATTATGATTATTATTATTATTACTATTATTATAATTACTTAATTAACTCATGAATGAATCAGTTTAATTATTTTGTTGCTTCTTTTTTCATGTTGCTCATGTTTATTTGCCTTCATGTCATTGTGTCTTTTGGGACTCCCTTATAAAACCTCCGGTTGAGTTTGCCATTTGAAAGATCCATTAGTTATATGTTTTAAATTCTTGACAACCCTTATAGTGGCAATTTTTTATTTTTTTTTTGGTTATGTCTGTTCCCAGGATTAGGGACAACTTTGGTACTGGCAGCTCTCCTGGTGGTTTCCTTGCTAGTATTTCTGGTTATCTATTGCTTCAGGTCCTGGTGGCATGGCAGAACACACTGTGAGTTGTTGCTGCAAGAGTTTACAATGGTTTCTGACTTCTTGTTGTTGTCATTTTGTTGTTGTTGTTAGCGTCGCTGTATATTTGCCGCGGCTCCCATATCACGACCTTAGTGCTGGGTTATTCCAACTCCACTATTTGCACAACTGAGAAATTCGACCTAAATTGCGACTTTAATATTATGATAATCAGTTAGGATAAGCCGGGACTGTGGAACGGCTTGATAAGTGCTACAAAACATTTTTCTCATAATCATGTCAAAGTGTGCATTTGTTATTATACTCTTCTACCTAGGAAAGGATCTCCAGTTTTTCAGAAAGTTACCTGTCAACAAGTAAGTTACAAAGAAACTATTCAGGAAAACAATGCATGTTTAGGACGTCATGCCAGCCTTTAATTTTGCAGCTATTCTTTTTTTTTGTTCGTTAATTTAGCAATCAGGATACATCAATGGCATTCATATGTATAATATTCGTGTTTTATGTGCGTATTGCATGAATCGTATAATTTAATTCAGTCCTGTACACAACAAATACACTGTCTGATCTGGACTTCATTCAGTATTTATTGTACAACTTAGGGGTTAAACAGACCTAGGCTGTTATAGGCGCCAGACCGGTGGCTCGGCGCCCTTGAATTTTGCTTCACATTAGCGCCATAAGTACTGCCCGCTGCATCATGTTGGGTCGCGGTGTGGGCAGTGACTATTGTGCTAGTGTGAAGCCAAATTTATAGGCGGTGAATCACCGGTCTGGCGCCTACACGAGCGTAGGTCTGTTTCACCCCTAAATTTAATGCATGAAATTGCCCTCCTCTCGATCAGGTGTCAACGGCATGGAAAATGTCGTACGAAAGTATGAAAAAAAGTAGATTATGATATTTTTTTTTCTCATTCACATTGATAGTGACAGGCAGTAGCGTTCCCCCCCCCCCCCCCCCAGAAGACACTAGAAAAAAAAAAAAGACAACACAATGTGGAGAATTTATTTTGCGCATAATTTTTTCTCCACAGCCAAAAGTGATTCCAATGGATGTCAGTGTACAAAGTGGTGTTGCGCAAAGATCTGGACCTGAGGAAAATGTCATAGATACTTGTTTTGTAGCAGTTTGTTTCCATGTTGAGATTGCGGTAGATTTTATATATTATCCTTGCTGACGATTCGTAATAGCTGAACTAGATGTCGAGTGTGCACGTTAGGTATGAACTGAGGTTGAATGGAGAGCAAGAGCTTCAAAGTATATGTGTGCCAGTTTGTGTATGTATGCGGTGTGTCTGTGTGCGTGTGGGAGCAAGAGAGAGAGACAGAGAGAAGGATGGACAGATAAATAGAAAGAGAGAAAGAGCGAGACAGATAGCTGGATAGATAGACAGTTAGGGAGGAGGGAGAGATGAGAGAGAGAGAGAGACAGACAGACAGACAGACAGACAGACGGAGAGAGAGAGAGAAGGAGAGAGAGAGAGAGAGAGAATTAAGAACTATGATCATAATCTGAAGACAGACAACGACCAAGAACATTTTCTGTGAAGACAACTGAAGAAAATTAAATGGAAGGAGTTAAAGAGACTCAAAGAACAGAATGGCAGACTTACGTAAGCTTTTGTCTCACATACTTTTTGAATAGCAGCAGGTAAATATGCTTATTTTTTATGACCAAAAAAAAACAACAACAACAAAACGTTTTACTTTTCGTTACTTTATTCGTGTTGACTGATCTGCTAAACATGATTAGAATTCCCAGGAACATTCTGAATCAGGGCATTTCCATTGTCTTCCTATGGAAACAGCAACTGGTGTGCGTCAAAAATGAACTAATTTGGGTGCGCCTGCGCACAAGCAATAATAGTAATAATAATAATAATAATAGTAACAACAATATCAAGAAGAAGATGATGAAGAGTAATTAACACGTATACAGTGCCTCTACCAAACAAATGCAAGCTCTAAGGCCAGACATAGGCAAGGCAACCGACGGCCCCCGATCCAAATCTGGCCCGCCAAGCACTTTTTTCTGGCAACCGAGGCTGATTTAAAAAACAGCAAAATTACTGAGCTATAAAGACAATAAATAGTAAACATACAAGGATTTTTGAAAAGAATATTAAGTTAATCCTTTTTCTATAATACACATGCCCCCCTCCCCCCTCCACCCCACCCCAAAAAGAAACAGGCCGCAGCCCAGCACAGTTAAAAAAACAAAATCCCTACCACTATCGTGCCCCTCCCTCCCCTCTTTCCCAATCAAACAAGAGATTCTTATATAAAAATCAACATCCACATGAATAACATGCTATTCTAAAGGCGGAGTTTCATGTGTACGGAAACGGATACCGAAACGGCAAACGGAAACGTCAAAAACCCTTCAAGTAGTGAACTAGATTTTTTTTTTTTCATTTTTTTTGGTCTCGGCACACATAGAAAAACTTTTTTTTTTTTTTTTTACAGCTTTATGAATTTCTGACGTTTCCGTTCACACGAAAACACGGCTTCGGAAGGGCGTTGATAGTTATGAGGCGAGAGTATCCGGCTCTCTGCAGCATCACATTTTCAGGTCTTACAGTATGGAAGGTTGCCGTGCCTTCTTTAAGCGCTCTCAGCCGTCCTGCAATCCGCATTAAATTCATCAATAAAGAGAGAACATACAAAACATTTCTTGAGTAATTGGTATGGCATTGAAGAAGTGTGCATAAAGGCAACCCAAGGGAGACAACCTAAGAATCCTTTTGTCAATAAAGAATTTTGATTCACTCCTCTTGTTTTGCCTTTTTGTTGTCTTGTGTTGAAATGTTGAGCCAAAAACGACGTTTTGTGGAATTTCCAGCTGTCTGCTTATTTGCTTGTCCTTTCTTCTGTATGTCTGTACACTTCTACACCCGCCCCCCGCCCCAATGCTGAATGCGATGACAATGATGAGGATGCAGTAGAAGAAGGTGACTACAGAGGATGATGACTATGATCAAACTGATAATTCAAAATAATTATTTAGAGAAGTACTTTTGCGCTGACAGCAGGTTTGGCTGTTAATACTCTGATATAATTATGAGGCCTTTTGTTTCCCAGGGAGAATGAGAATTACGTATCTTATCCTATCTTATTATTAGAGAAAAAAAATAGTGCCAGGAGTAATTCACTGTGGTTCAATTTTGGCCCTTTCTTTGTCTAAGTTACAGTTTCAAAAATTATAAAATTAATTTCCTTAAGTGTCAACTAATCCAGTCCAATCGCTTTTGAATCCATCAGTTCTATTGATTCAAGTTTCAGGTATTTTTTCAATAAAAAGTTGTAAACATGTAATATACAATTATCATTGTTTCGGCTCCCTGTAGTTAGCCCACCTCACCGGAAACGGTATTAATACGCATTCAGTTCCGCGCGCGCATTTTCCCTTCCAGAAATGAGCGAGTTGTGCTCTGGTGCGCATGAAATCTGTAGTAAGACCCTAGGATAATACTGTGGGAAGCTCTCTGGACAAAAAGGAGAGACAAAACTGTGGGTTTGCAAGTTTACCCCGGATTATGCCGGTTACCTCATCATTCTAGTCTGTATATAAAGATGGACTTGCGAGACGTTCTCCATGCTCCACTTCACTGTCTTAGTCGTAGAATTAGGGAAGTTTTAGGACCAATAGATATTTTCTCAGGTTTGGGTAATGAATGGTAATCTATGCTTGTTTTCATTTTCTTATGGCAGTACAATAGTCAAGGAAGATAACTTGTTCCAGAACAAAGACAAATGAATAGCTAAAGGGAATAATTTGTTTTGCAGTACAATGTTTGTTCCCTATGTACTGTGATTAAGTAGATTGTTGTTACTTGTACGTGCACACCCCATGTGTTTTGCGGCAGGGGTACGTATTGTAAAGCCTTTTGTGACTTCATAGCTAGAACCCCCCCCCCCCCCCCGAGATAGCCGCAACAACAGCGTTAATTAATTATTCGACTTTCTTTTTGTTTTCCTCTTTTTTTTTTGTTGTTGTTGACCAAATGGGTAAGGTCATGGTTAGGGATTCGATAAGAATTGGGGTTGAGGATAAGGACGGGATTAGGGATAGGTACGTATACTTAAGTGTCCCCACCTCAAAACGCTTCGGAAATGTACGTACAGGTAACAACAGTTCAAGTATGCTCTCTATGTCTGAACGGGTGAAACTGACCAAGACTGGTGTAAACCCCAGACCAGTGGCTCGCCGCCCACAAGTTTTGCTTCACACTAGCCCAGTAGCCATTGCCTGCTGCATCCCGCTGGGTCATGGTGTGGGCAGGGCCTTTTGTGTTCGTGTCAAGCAAAAGTTATAGGCGACGAACCATCGGTCTGGGGCCAACTCCGATCTGGGTCTGTTTAACCCCTAATCGATTCTCGTGGAAAAGACGTCAACTCTCCAATTAATGACATTTATGTACATGCCCACTGGTATGCATTTGACTGTGAGACTTGTATGCAAAGCATTATGTAAATTATGTAAACTAATTTAGCCTATTGACTCAGAGAATGCACAGACGTGATATTGACCTAGGCCCAGCAATATGTAAAGAGAGACGAAGAACGAAACTTTCGTTCACAGCTTTTGATTCTACTCGACGGAAATGGGTCTCTCCCCTACTGGACGGAAATGGGTCTCTCCCCTCGCAGCTGGAAAAAAAGTGCAAATAAATAATATTAAAGTCTGAAGTTTGTCTCACATGGCTGTCTCACAGTAATCTCCCTCCAAAAATTGAGGCAAGATAGAAAGTTCCATAATTTCTGTTCGCGTGGCGGCCACAAAGTTTCAGATACTTACATGTTCACCCTCTAGCTCCGTGCATGTGCAAAATCCTGTGTAAATAAATTTTGTGTGAACTGGTCGATAAGAACAATTTGTTACGGTATTCATTACTACTGACATGAATGCAGTGAGCGGAATTTAACAGGCAGCCACAAGACCTTAGCATATTTATTTTCTACTTTACTTATCTCTCCGAGCGTATGCTTGCTGTCAATAATCTAGACTGCCAAGCATTTATGAGCTTGTGCCATATTACTGTTCAATACAAGTCCAACATAGATGCACACCAAAGAAGAGGGAATCAGAATTTGGTGCAGGGTTGAACATCCTCATTTAAAGACGATCGCCAGGAGATCAAAACACACAAATCGCATTATTGCTGCAGACAAAAGACATTGGCATCACTACCAGTCGTGTCGGATCGACGACAAACTTTTACAACCTCTCCCCACTAACCAAAGAATTATCCCGCTCTACCCGCAAATTCACATACTAATGGACTGCATTGTTTTTAAGCCATGATTTCCATCGTTCTTTGTGTCTTTATCGATTGGTCGATTACCTTTAATGCGTGCCAACATCGATTATTCTGTACATAAAGCATTACAGTATCGTACCTTGGAGACCACTAAAAAAGCACCATGCATTAGTGTCTCTGTCAAGACCAGATTTAATTCATAAGAGTAAATTTTTGCGAGAGCAGTAAGTAATTTTTAGAAACGTAATTATTGTACGAGCCAGCATAACTTGGCCTTGAGCTGGTCTCGTAAACAATGTGTTTTGAACAGTTTTTTCCCTGATAGATAGACAGAAGGTGGGGAAGGATAGAGGGACAGCGTAGGTGTGCATGACTGAGCACTTGTTGTATCTCGTGTTTTGAACTAGGGGTAGTAAAGAGGGAAGGGGTGAGTAGGAATTAAATGTTATTGAGACGTCTGTTGACGTACAGAAAAACCGTGATCCAGAGTAAAAGCTCGGGGTTTTGAACATGTTAAGAATTTATTGCTATAAAATTTATATTATATTGTATTGAAGTAATTCGACCCTTGATGTCGACCCAAGGTCGTTGCGTAGGGCTGTTACTTAAAATAACTCAGTTCGGCAGCTGAGCTAGAAGTGGTTGCACCAATCACAATCCAGGAGTTAGACGGTAAGCTGCAGATGCAGTCCAGTATTTAAGGCCATACAGAACTTAGTTCTGGGCCACATGTAGAAAATCCATTTACGAGGTGGACGGCGATAGTCCTCAGCCAGATGAGGGACATGGAGACGCAGTTGAGCAGTCCATTGTGAGGGGCCTGATTTAAAGCTCCAGAGCCTAAGCTACTTGGTTTGATATAAACCCACAGCGTTTACATCCAGCGCTCTCACTCCCAGTGAGAGCCGCATGGTGAGAGTCTATACTAATTTGTAATGATGAAAGTGAACCGTTCTACTTACTTTTGAAGACAGTTTCAGAGCTACCGCCAGACAACGCATGGTTGTACAAGCATTCTCCATGGCGTGTCTAGAGGAAATGTCCACATCATAACATGTCTCATTGAATTAATAGAATTTAAACTGTTAAATCTGTCGCCACGTGCGCGGATTCTATTTGCCATATAACTCATATGACCTGCAAGTAGTTAGATTGAATTCGTTAGTCTTTATAAAAGCTGTAGTTCCATTAGTTAGATTCAGTTGCCTTTGAATTAATATATATATTTATAATTATATTTGTTACATTAATTCCTGTAATTAAACTGCTCTACAGTTCTGCTAAAATTGAAAGCAATTGATTTATTTAGTTTCTAGAGTGCAAGTATTTATTTTTGTGTGTTCGTCGATTGTGGGAGCGGACCTCGAAAGAGTGTCAGTCGAAATATCCCCATGTAACCCACATCGCGACACTGGAGGGGACACTACACGACATTGTTTAGTTTATAGGTTATTTAGATTGGAGTATAATATCGGTTTTCTCTTTGATTAACTTTTTTTTTTTTTCAGTTTCAGTGCTCACGTGGTCTTCACGTTGAGCTACTTTAATTACTTCATTGTATTTAGTTTTGTATACTGCTTTCTTTCATTATTTGTTCCACATATTTCCGGCTCTCCCATTGACCCGAGGATCGAGGCCAAGGAGACTTCAACATAACTAAACGGTGAAAGACAAAAAAGACTGACTGTGGTGTACGCAAAGGCTAAAGGAATCTCCACCAGTTCCTTGAGTTAAGTGATTCCATCCTTAATATCGTCTGCGTTAAGGAGTTGAGTGTTCCTCCTTCTGTTTTACAGGCTCATTTTACTTTTTCTCTGTGTTTAGGAACCCACGGGCGGTGGCGAGGGCGTTCTTACGTGTGCGTGTCCTCTGTGCCAAAGTGGTGGCTTGGTCGCCGATTTTGCCGTTTCGACGACAACGTCTGCGGTCTCGCAACAACCAGTGGTGATTAAAACAGTGAGGATTCGCATTCGTGAGAATAGACTTTGATAGGGATCTGTACATTTTGTTTAGATTGTAGCGTTTCTATCTTCCTCGTTGTTTTAGGAAGACGTCTCTCTTGTCCTCTTCTTAATCCTATCTGTAAATATGTTCAGACTGTAGAGTTTGTTATTGTCCGTCTTTTCTTGTTAGTCTAGCGTCGAGTTTCGTGTTTTTTTTTTTTATTACACCTTACGTACATTGTAATTATACATTCCTTTTCTTAAATATATTGCCTGTGTGAATCATGCGTCAATGTTGACGCATTGATTACATTCTCTGGTTGTTGTGACGAGTAAGGCTCATAGGCCGGAAGTTAGATATATTGTTGGGAATAGAGATTCCCCATTCAAGCGCAGTTGTGCACCTGCCTTGAATCTTCAGTAACTAAGTACTGAAATAGTAGTTCTTAAAAAGAACTTCAGGTAATAGAATTTACCTCGGAATTTAAAATATACGATAGCTATATAAAGATAGCTGTAATTTTAATCAACGAAATAAAATTGTCATTGATTTATACGTCATAAACATTAGTTACGCAGTGATAACAGTAAGGACACTGCAAGTTGTATAACGAAGGAACAGTGTTGGTAATTCGTCGTTCTTAGTAGCGGCCACCCGACGAGGTCAATTGGCCTCAGGGATAATTGATAACTTCAGGTTAATAATTAAGATTGTTATTTTAATCGGATAATCGTAAAGAATACAGTGCTAACATAGTTCACTGTACGCAGGTTATCGCGTGAAGGATCCGGATACCTGACCTTTATCAATACTAGATCTCATATAGAGACCTATTCGGAGTCTTAACCATAATGACTGATTACTCTGCCTATATTAACGCGGCGAAGCTGTTGGGCGTCCCCGATGATCAGCTACCCGCTTGGTGCGAAAGGAAACAAAAGGAAGACCAAGAGCTGGCTCGAGAGGAGCGCGCCGCAGAACGAGCCGAGAAGGCCGAGGAACGCGAACGAGAAAGAGAAAAAGAACGACACGAAAGAGAAAAAGAAGAACGAGAAAGAGAAAAAGAAGAACGAGAAAGAGAAAAAGAAGAACGAGAAAGAGCTGAGAACGCGGCTCAAAGAGAGCATGAAATTTTTCTAAAGAAACTAGAATTGCAGGCCATCCAGCCCACCGCGGCTCCGCTAGCATCCGCGAATAACGTTAAAACTAAGCCGAAGCTACCGACCTACAATGATAAGATCGACCACATCGATTCTTACATCCATCGCTTTGAGCTCCACGCTGTAGCCGCCGGTTGGGACCGCACGGAATGGACTTCGTGCCTTGCAAATTTATTGACTGGTCGTGCGCTTGAGGTATTTCATGGCCTCAATATTGAAGATTCTAAAAACTATGATGTCCTTAAAAAGGCTCTTCTCAAAAGATTTCAACATACAGAGGACGGGTTTCACCAACGATTCCGGACGTGTAAACCGGACCCATCCGAAAACTTCTCTACGTACGTTGATCGATTAAAGCACTACCTCGACCGCTGGATTCAGTTAGCCGGCATCGCTGACGGTAGCTTTCAAGGGCTGTACGAGCTAATATTAAAGGACCAAATTTATAACGCGTGTCACCCTGATCTGGTGTCCCACCTTAAAGAGTGGGCACCGAAAACATTAATAGAAACCACGTCGTTGGCGGAGCAGTACGCTTCTGCCCATCCCAATCGTTCGCTGGCGAAACCAAAAACAAGCGAACCCTTTTATGCCGGAGTCAGTGGTGCTCCACCTGCGGGAAGTAGAAATTCCCGTCCTACTAATCGCCAGACACCGTCTCCGAGGGCATACTCCCAACCGCCACCGAATCGATAGCGCGGTTTTCCGCGACGTGCTGGACCACCCACTGGACCACAAGCGCAAAATTTTTCTGGTCCACCGCGTCGGGATAATTGCAAGGGCTTCCAGTATCAAGGCCCACCATGCCCACCTCCTTGGGCATATTTTACTACTCCATATAACGCGCCTCCAATGCCACCCCAACGTAACTTGAATATTATCAGGTGCTATCGGTGCAATAGACCTGGGCATATATCAAAGGATTGTAAAGTAAAATTCGAGGCTGCGAATGCTTGCACTGTCGTAGTTCCGGCTGCACAGAATGTCAGCCCCGTCGAACTCACGTCGCCCATGACGGGCGCCGTCCCGGTGATGTCGGCCCTTCATCGGCACGGGTCATTGACATTATATAAAGGTCATGTAAATGCCATACCCGCGTCCGTGTTACGGGATACAGGATGCACCACCATAGGTGTCCGGGAGTCTTTGGTTCGACCGACCCAACTTATTGAACAAGAGGCAACATGTATTACTTTTGGGGGCTCCGTCGAGCGTTTCCGACTCGCGGAGGTCTACGTCGCCACGCCATTTATTACCGGTGTCGTAACGGCGTGTGTTTTACCGAATCCGCTTGCCGATTTAATAATTGGTAACTTACCACAGGTGAACGATACACCTGACGGCGACTTGAACATCTGGACAGAAGAAGTTGCGTGTGTAATCACCCGACAACAGTCAAAGCGTCCACCGGATAGTAATTTAGCGACCCCCGTTTTTGATTTCAATGTCACGCCTTCCATTTTTTACAGAGAACAACAAAACGACTCTTCACTTCAACCGCTGTTCGCGAGGGTTCAACCTCAGAATGGAAATGCCTCTCCATTCCTTATTAAGAATAAATTACTTTATAGAAATTTCAGAAATAAACGCGACGCCGTCGAACAGCTGGTAGTTCCTAAGTCGTTCCGTCGTGATATTTTGCGTCTCGCGCACGACACTTCCTTTTCAGGCCACCAAGGTTCAGCCAGAACCAAGTCACGAATATTGGCACATTTTTTTTGGCCTGGAGTATACGCGGACGTCAACCGTTTTGTGGCGCGCTGCGATGGGTGTCAAAAACGTACACCCAAAGGTAAGGCATCGCGCGCGCCCCTACAGGAAATGCCTCCAGTCTCAATCCCATTTCAGCGGGTCGCGATTGACTTGGTGGGCCCTCTTACTAAATCAGATAGGGGCCACCGTTTTATTCTTTCGGTCATCGACTACGCGACGCGCTGGCCTGAGGCTATTCCCTTGAAAGACATTACGGCTGACCATATCGCTGAAGCGCTTATGACTATTTTCTCGCGAGTCGGATTTCCCGGCGAGATTCTTTCCGACAGAGGTCCACAATTCACCTCTGAACTATACAAAAAGGTGCTGGAGTTAGCGGGCATTAGGCAGAAATTAACGTCCCCCTATCATCCGCAATCAAACGGTTGTTGCGAGCGGTGGAACGCGAGCATGAAGGCAATGTTAGCCCGCGTATCTGCCGATAGACCAGGAGACTGGGACCGTCAGCTCCCCGCTATTCTTTTCGCCTATAGGGAACTCCCGCACGCGTCCACGGGTTTCTCCCCATTTGAACTATTATACGGACGTAAACCACGTGGCCCGATGGCCATTCTTAGTCAATTGTTCACCGGTTCGGAAACCGATGATTATGATACGCGCTCCGCGTATCAATATGTTGTCGATCTCCGACAACGAATTATTAATGCATGCAAAACCGCTCTGCAATTTGCATGCGCTAGAGCGAGTTCTTCAAAATTTTATCGCGATCAGGGCGCCCAAATGCGCGCCTTAACCGTCGGAGATCTGACACTTGTACTTTTGCCTCAAACGCAAAATAAACTCCTTCTAACGTGGAAGGGACCATATAGAGTCCAAAAGAGACTCTCCAGAGTCAATTACTTGATAGACATCCGCGGGCAGCAAAAAGTATTCCATATTAATATGCTCAAAAAGTACCTGCCTAGCGATGATCGTCGTCGAGGCGACTCCGTTCATGTCATCGCAAGGGCCAACGCGGCTTTAGTTACTGTCGACGACGAGGACCCGTTAAGTATCGACAGATCCTTGCCCATATTACAAGCCTCCGAGAGCATCAGTGATATTAATATCAGTGATGAGCTTACGCCGTCTCAAAAACAGGACCTTACGGACCTGCTCCAAGAATTTGCGACAGTGTTCACTGACCTGCCCGGTTGTACGTTTTTAGTCCAACATGTAATCCGTCTCCAGACAGACGTGCCTGTTTTTGTAAAACCGTACCCGTACCCGCTGCACGCTCACGAAACAATAATCACCGAGGTACGTGCAATGTTACAATTAGGCGTAATAGAGCGGTCTACAAGCCCTTATTGCTCGCCCATTGTGTTAGTCAAGAAGAAAGACGATACCGTGCGCTTCTGCATTGACTATAGAAAGCTCAATGCTATTACCATCTATGATGCGGAACCCATTCCCAATCAGGAGGACCTTTTCGCGCGGTTATCTAACGCCACTATCTTCTCTAAAATAGACTTATCCAAAGGATATTGGCAGATTCCTCTCGAAGAGGATAGTAAACAGTATACAGCCTTTCAAACCCCTTTGGGTTTAATGCAATGGAAATATATGCCTTTTGGACTGGTTACTGCACCAGCAACTTTCGCGCGCATGATGAACATCTTATTAAATGAACTGCGCTGCGTGTTATCCTACTTCGATGATATATGTATTTTTCAGACCGATTGGGCTGGCCACTTGATGGCCCTTCGTGAAGTCTTTGCCACTCTTCGCCGAGCTGGCCTTACCGCGAGGCCCAGTAAGGTCTTCTTGGGCTATTCCCACATAAACTTCTTGGGTCATACCATAACCCGCGGGGTTCAGACTCCAGACAATCGCAAAATATCCACTATTTTGAAACTTCAACCCCCTAAAACTAAAAAACAAGTCCGTAGCTTGTTGGGACTTTTGAATTACTACAGGAAGTTCATACCAAATTTTTCTTCCCTTTCAGCCCCGTTATCTGATCTAACGAGGAAGAATTTTCCAAATAAAGTCGTCTGGACGCCTCAGTGCGCTGATGCCCTTCAGACTATTCAGAATTTATTTTCTACTTTCCCCCTGCTTGTTTTACCAGATATTCGCCAGACCTTCGTCGTCCGTACAGATGCGTCGGATAAAGGTATCGGCGCCGTGTTGCTCCAAGAGCATGAAGGTTCCTTACGTCCGTGCTTTTACGCAAGCCGGAAGCTACTTGATAGAGAGACTCGATATGCGATTATCGAACGTGAGTGTCTCGCGATTGTTTACGCGGTCGATGCATTTTCTCGATACTTATTAATGTCCGAATTTATAATTGAAACGGATCATCGTCCATTACTATTCCTCAAGTCGAACAGAGCGAGAAATGCGCGACTTACCCGATGGAGCCTTGCGCTCCAGGAATACAAATTTACCATTAGAGCTATACCTGGGAATGATAATCTACAAGCCGATGTGTTGTCCCGGTTAATTTAGTATCATTATATAGTCTGTAAACATTGAGGTTGAGCATTTTTCACCTTATTCGGAGACCGTGGATGGTTTCACATTATTTGTCCTACAAGTTATGGGCATACTTTCTCAAAATTTATGTGATTCCTTTATCCACTAGCGTCCATTCTGACCAAGACCTGAGTTCCAGACAACCTTGATGCCTTTGTCTGCGGGTCAATGAGATGAGGAAATGGCAAACCAAGGGACCAGACCTACTGCTGCCAGGATACCATTACGTTAGATTAACCATTGTTTGTACATGTTATATATGTCATAATTACGCTCAGTGAAGCTATGAGCTAGATGCTCAATATTTTAAGTCTTTACAGTATGTCTTTGTGAAATAGGTTATCACTTTAATTGTAACGATATTGTTACATTACATATATTACACTATACACAATTACCACATATATTATAGAACGTCGCATATGTCCTTCAGAATGCACGTTCTCAACAATTTTTTTCATGACTTTCAGTTAACGCTATAGTTTTTCCATATGGCTTCCAAATGTATTCTGACTTAATGACTTTAGTACACATTGTGTCGTTCAAACCCTAAGTTTTCACTGGGGTGGGGGATGTGTCAAGACCAGATTTAATTCATAAGAGTAAATTTTTGCGAGAGCAGTAAGTAATTTTTAGAAACGTAATTATTGTACGAGCCAGCATAACTTGGCCTTGAGCTGGTCTCGTAAACAATGTGTTTTGAACAGTTTTTTCCCTGATAGATAGACAGAAGGTGGGGAAGGATAGAGGGACAGCGTAGGTGTGCATGACTGAGCACTTGTTGTATCTCGTGTTTTGAACTAGGGGTAGTAAAGAGGGAAGGGGTGAGTAGGAATTAAATGTTATTGAGACGTCTGTTGACGTACAGAAAAACCGTGATCCAGAGTAAAAGCTCGGGGTTTTGAACATGTTAAGAATTTATTGCTATAAAATTTATATTATATTGTATTGAAGTAATTCGACCCTTGATGTCGACCCAAGGTCGTTGCGTAGGGCTGTTACTTAAAATAACTCAGTTCGGCAGCTGAGCTAGAAGTGGTTGCACCAATCACAATCCAGGAGTTAGACGGTAAGCTGCAGATGCAGTCCAGTATTTAAGGCCATACAGAACTTAGTTCTGGGCCACATGTAGAAAATCCATTTACGAGGTGGACGGCGATAGTCCTCAGCCAGATGAGGGACATGGAGACGCAGTTGAGCAGTCCATTGTGAGGGGCCTGATTTAAAGCTCCAGAGCCTAAGCTACTTGGTTTGATATAAACCCACAGCGTTTACATCCAGCGCTCTCACTCCCAGTGAGAGCCGCATGGTGAGAGTCTATACTAATTTGTAATGATGAAAGTGAACCGTTCTACTTACTTTTGAAGACAGTTTCAGAGCTACCGCCAGACAACGCATGGTTGTACAAGCATTCTCCATGGCGTGTCTAGAGGAAATGTCCACATCATAACATGTCTCATTGAATTAATAGAATTTAAACTGTTAAATCTGTCGCCACGTGCGCGGATTCTATTTGCCATATAACTCATATGACCTGCAAGTAGTTAGATTGAATTCGTTAGTCTTTATAAAAGCTGTAGTTCCATTAGTTAGATTCAGTTGCCTTTGAATTAATATATATATTTATAATTATATTTGTTACATTAATTCCTGTAATTAAACTGCTCTACAGTTCTGCTAAAATTGAAAGCAATTGATTTATTTAGTTTCTAGAGTGCAAGTATTTATTTTTGTGTGTTCGTCGATTGTGGGAGCGGACCTCGAAAGAGTGTCAGTCGAAATATCCCCATGTAACCCACATCGCGACAGTCTCCATCCAAGTGAACCTCTAAAATTAATTAGCAGTCCTCAAAATGGTCTCCACTGATACCCATAGGTCGAAGAGCCTAGAAATTACAATACCACACGTGTATTTAAAAAAACCACAGGTAATCTGCTAGCGTCCATTGGGGCCTGGCGCAGAGGTTACAATAGAGCAGTTTGTTGTTGTTGTTGGTGGTGGTGTTGTCGTTGTTATTATTTTGTTGTTGTGGCTGTTGTTGTTTGTTCCTACCGCAAGACTTTGTCGCGGATAGTTTTTCCTTTCTCTACGTGGATTAACTTCATGCCACATGACACATTTTGGAAAGACCAAGAAATTAAATATTATCTGTGCCGCTAGAGGATATTCTTCATTGGGTGTGTATTGTCACCGGGTTCAGCGAAATTCCGACTTTGTTACAAAGGTTTCCCTTGCTCCCAGAGTTTGGGAGACGCTGTTCTAAAGAACCGTACAGGCGTGTATGATGTGAGATGTAGACCTGTCAACAATCAAGACACTGAGGGAAAAAGTGTGTGTGAAAGACGTTTTACGTGTCCAAAGCTGCTTTAACGACGATCTACGAGACATCGCCAAATTCAAGAAACGTTTTAGTACAAAATGTATGAATGCAGTGCTTTTGAAAATTTCTTCGGCTTATTTCTTCCAATATAAATGAAATAGTAGGCGCTGTTGATGGCTGTTTTCTTTCATTTGGACTTTTTTATATAGATAAATAAATAAATAAATAAACACATAAATAGACAAAGAAAGAAAGAATTTAATGCTTGCTTATGATAGTTTTTGTGAAGTTAAGTATTTATTTATGCAGATCGGAAGTCAATGATAACAAGTGCAGTTTTGTGTTCTTTATTTAATATCACGCGATCCACAGACTTAGCGGATGTGATAGCTTCTTTTTATTTCAAACACCAAATCAGTTAGAAATTTTAGAAGCAACACTGAACCTTTGATTCCGATTTTTCTTTAACATTTTGTGTTTTCGTTTTTTTTTTTCCATTGGTAAATTATATTGTAACAAAGGGGCCAAGGAAATGAAAATCTTCTGCGGTGATTCGTCGACTTGAAATTTAGTTAGATCTAACCAAGCTGCAACTGAAATTTGACTTTCGTGATAACACATTTTTTTTTTCCTCAATATTCCGCTCGCCCTGTCCTGAAAGCGCACGAGTGCGAAGGGCTTAATTTTACAAGAGAGGAATAATAATAATTTAAAGAAAACAACAAACTATTTTCTTGACAAGTGATCCTTTCTTGAAGAAGCATTTGAGTATTTCCTCCGACAATTATTCAGCGGAAAGAAATTGAATTCCTTTCATCAGTTCAGTGAATATTGTAAACAAATGACAGGCTGTATGTGTGTGTTTTAAGAAATCACAGGTTGTAAACATGTGTTTTAACAAATGACAGACTATTTGTATGTTTTAACAAATCACAGTCCATAAACGTGTGTTTTAACAAATCACAGGCTGCAAACGTGTGTTTTAGTAAATGACCGGGTGTAAACGGGCATTATAATCAAAAGACAAGTTATAAACTAGAATTGTTAAGGTACAGAATTTCAGTTGGACATGATGCTGCTCGTGATTGTGGCTTTTTGCATGTACCTGGTGAGGGAGACAGTTAGTACCCCCGGGCTTCTGGACATTACAATGACCCGATTGACAGTTGGTGTCACCAACATGGACACCAGATGTCAGCTGACACCTCTAACTACTCTGACGATGAAACAATGCGGTATGCATTGTGCAAGGGATGCGACATGCATGTCGGTATACTGGGAACAGAATGCTCAGTCTTCCAGATGTTGGACGTGTCCATTTGTGGCTCATGTAGCAATGCTGTCTGGTGGTAATGGGAACTACACAGTTTGGCAGGTTAGTATCAGTTTCTTAATTCCATGGCCATCTACGAGAGGGTGTGGCTAGATGAGGGGGCCCAAGCCCCATGGAAGTTATGTATATGTAGCAGGGGAGTAGGAGGTTTGGATATTGTATATAAATGTCGGGCGTACCCATTTGTGGCTAAGGACGAGATGGTCTAGAGGCAAGGCGCTCGAAGGCCCCGGGTTCGGATCCCGGTCGATGTAGGCATGTTGGAATTTGTTTATTTTTTTCTCATATTTTCCAGTCCTTGATCCTATAGTAGGTACGACTGAGCATCTAGTAATCTCGGATAAGGACGCAAAATCGGAGGGCTCGTGTGTACGTTGCTCACGTTGAAGATACCTTGGCAGTTGGAAATTGAAAAGAGCAGGCCGTGCAGGACGCTGCCCGGGCAAAATTCTAAAAACAAAAAAAACGGACCCCTATGACAACAAGAAAATAAAAAAAAAATAAGAAAAGTAAAGTGTAAGTGCTAAAGGCAGCGAAACCTCCTTAAATAAAGTCCTAAATACATTTGTGGCTAAGGAAGGGCTGTTTTCTTGCAGTTCTGGGAAGTTTTTATTTTGTGTTGGAATTTGGAGAAAACACGTGGTCGGCCCTACAACAGTCACGTGGTGCTAGTAAAAAAACAACAACAACAAGATCTAGTAGGGGGGGGGGGGCAAATTGCTCTAGCTCTTCAAATAAGCGTTGAACCTTGCACTAAAAAATATACTCTTGTTTGTTGTATTTTCGTTTAAAGTGATGCCCTGGGCATAAGAAACTGCCGGATATTTTTATTTGGTTAAAGGGTGGCATTACGTATTCACTTCACTTTCGTCTGTGATCCCTCCTGGAGATTTCCAGGCATCCCGGTCCTGGGCCAGTCGTTCCAGCTGTCCCCAGGTGCCACCCATCTTCTTGGTGTCTACCTCCAGGTCCCGGCGCCAGGTGCTTTTCGGTCGGCCTCTTTTCCTTTTCCCTTGATGGTTCCATGTGAGGGCTTGTCTTGTGGTGCTGGATGCAGGTTTCCGCAGCGTGTGACCTATCCTTCTCCAGCGTCTCTGTAGGATTTCTTTATGTACGGACTGCTCTTTCGTTCGCTGCCACAGGTCCTGGTTGCTGATGACTTCAGGCCAGCGAATTCGCAGGATCTTCCTAAGGCAGTTGTTGACAAACGTTTGGATTTTCTCCATGGTCGTGATGGTGGTTCTCCACGTCTCTTCGCCGTACAGTAGAACAGGCATTATGGTGGTGTTGAACATCCTGGTCTTCTTGTTAATGGTCAGGTCCCTGGTGTTCCAAACGTTGTTCATTTGCTGGAAAGCTGCCATTGCCTTGCCGATTCGCACTCTTACATCTGCGTCCGTCCCACCCTGTCTGTCTACGATGCTGCCGAGGTATGTGAAGTTTTCCACCTCTTCTAGTGTTTCGCCTTCCAGCTTGATGGGGGTTTCGCAGAGTTGTCTGCCACAGTGTTGGTTTTCTCCTGCATCTGTTGTTGGGTATGGGCAAGGAGCGCAAGGTCGTCAACGAAGTCGAGGTCGTCCAGCTGTTGCCAGAGTGTCCACTGGATGCCGTTTCTCTTCTGGGTTGTAGATGTCTTCATTGTCCAGTCTATGGCTTGCAGAAACAGGAAAGGTGAAAGGAGACATCCCTGTCTCACTCCTGTTCGTACTTGGAAGGCGTCGGTGACCTGTCTGTTGTGTATCACTCTACAGGTCATCCCTTCATAGGAGTTCTTGATATTGTTGGTGATTTTCCTCGGCACTCCATGGTGTCTCAGCAACATCTAGAGGGTCCGCCTGGCCACGCTGTCGAAGGCCTTCTCGTAGTCAATAAAATTGATGCAGGGCGGTGAATTCCATTCCAGTGACTGTTCAAGAATGATGCGTATCGTAGCGATCTGGTCTGTACAAGATCTGTCTTTGCGGAATCCGGCCGGTTGGTCACGGAGCAAGGGGTCGACCGCCTCCCTCATCCTGTATAACAATACTCGATTAAACACTTTGCTTGGTACAGACAGTAGTGTGATCCCTCTGTAGTTTGAACATGAACCAAGGTCGCCTCTCTTCGGGAGCTTGATGAGATATCCCTCTTTCCACTCTGATGGGACTTGCTCCTGTGTCAATATCTTCCTGAAGAGGGGGTGAATCATCTCTATGGTGGTCTCCAAGTCTGCCTTCAGTGCCTCTGCTGGTATGCTGTCAGGTCCTGCAGGACCTTTTTAGTGGCGGTCATCTTGGAGTTCGTCATTTATTGAAAAATGCTCAAATTCTCACAGGTGGCATCGATCGGATCTGGAACCGAAATTTAATTTTCATTCAAAACCAGCAGGAACTTTTCAACACCCAGTTACGAAACAGGGTATACTTAGGCCACGCCAAGACTGATAGTTTGTTGGAGGTTGTCTGCAGATCGCACTGGACAGCACAGAGGGGTTTGTTATTTGACTTGTTTCTCAAGTCCTAACATATTGTTTCTACAGCACATTCCAATAAAATTCAAAATGAATGAACCTGGCTTGAATTGCCGTAATGAGGCAACTAACTCTTGCTAGCAACATTGTATACATATCTCAGCATCAACAACAGAAGTTACCTACTATTACTAACATTTCTAAATATGTGAAGCAGTTCAGAGCGGATCCACCAAACAGACGTATTACTGTAACTGCTATTATTAATAATTTGATCTTGAAATTGTTGCGTTATGTTTTTCAAAAACTTCTATGGGTAATTGTCTATGATAATGGGCAGTCAAGTTCAACCTTAGCCATCTGGTATAGTTTATAAGATTTTTTAAAATATTGGACTCGCAATGTTTAGCGATATAAGGGGTATAGTTTTGATTTTGTGCAATAGATTTCTTGTAATAAACACAAATCAGTACGAATAACGTTCATGTGGTAGGAAATTGGATTCCTTTTAATTTGATGTATATTAAGCATGGGCATCTCTTTGATATTTGGCTGGGTACAACTTTATTTCTGTCATTTTGTCTGAAAAGAGCGCTAATCTATAATGTCACGTAGGGGGTGTTTTTGACGAATTTCTTAGCGTTGCCACCCTTTATCTCATTATATCTGGCATTTTCAGTAGCCCAGAGTGGTTATCCTAACATTTATAGCAAAATCAGGAGTATATATTTTTGTGCAAGGTTCCCGGCCATTTGACGGCTTGCCCCCCCCCCCCCCTCTATAAACAGAAAATAACAGAATGATGGGACAGCAGGAGACCATATCTGAAGCAGCCACCAACCATCCGCTGGACGGTATAGTTTCAAATTCATCAATAAATCAGGCCTGGACTGACCATTAAGCAAAAAAAAAGCTCGTGTTTAGGGCGATTCAGCTGAATGATTTGCAGTTATGCAACGTCTGATCTATCTATCTATCTATCTATCTATCTATCTATCTATCTATCTGTCTATCTGTCTGTCTGTCTGTCTGTCTGTCTGTCTGTCTGTCTGTCTGTCTGTCTGTCTGTCTGTCTGTCTATCTATCTATCTATCTATCTATCTATCCTCCTGTCTGCTTGCATGTAGATCGATCTGTCTGTCAGTAATACTGAAACGAAACATGAATTTTGGGCAAAATCCAGCTTGTAACTTTTTTGTGTGCCAGAGAGCTTTGAAGTCGAATTTCAGAACTGGATGAAAAGGAAAATATCCAAATCAATTAAAAGGATTGGTTATTTGCTATGCCAAGCCCGCACTGAATGGATCTCTTCATTTGTCATACTCCATAATTAAACAAAGGGCGGCCTGGCAAGGTACAATAGCTGTAAATCTATAATTGATGAGAGAGTAAAGAATACATCGGCCGCGACGTCAGCATTTACTTGCAACTACTGACGATTTTGTTTGGTGCTTAAGCCATGCCATTTCAGTTGTAAAATAAAAACATAAAAAGTCAAAAGCCCGAACACATCAAAGATCTAAAGAAGGAAAAAAAAAAGGCGGGGGGGGGGGAGGGTGGAGGGGGAGGGGGGATATGCAGATGTTATTTCGAAGGTAGCGTAGTAAACGTATCTTAATTCGATCTTATTTTTAAAAAAATGGTGGTAAAAAATTGCTTCCTAGTTACCTGTGTACTTTCAGAATTGATATCTTCCTTATTCCTTTATCAATCGTTAATGAATTTTTGAATGAAAATATTTCTTTTGTATGTTGTAACAAATTTACAACTCTAGTTCTGATATTCTAACGGAATTTTTTAATTTTCTTTTTTTTTTAATTTTTTTTTTTTTTTTTTGTAGCTCGGAGTCTATTTTTTTTCTTTTGGAGTTTCGTTTTGCATGTCCAATAAAAAAAAGAAAGTCGTAAACAATCAGTATCAACCTGAGCTTGAAAAACAATTGTAGATATTTAAAAATTATCTCGAGGAACCTGTATGCAACGATTTAATAAGTATACGCCTAGTCAAGTAGATTTTGAGATATGATTTGTTGAATATTCCAACATGGCCGATAAATATTATTACGTGATCATAGAAATAATGAACAAAATTTGTTGGAAAGACTTAATGTTCAATTCCTACATTGTAAGAAATAAGTCGATCTAGTTATTTTATCTTTAACAGCCCAAAAAAAAATAAATAACCAACAAAAAATGAAGTTACTGCCAGGTACCCCCTTAACTTTAGTCTGCCATAGAACATTATTCACTTTTAGGCAACTCCTGATTGTCTTAATAATAATAATAATAATAAGTCATTTCTATAGCGCCTGATTCCACAGAAGAGTGCTCTAAAGCGCTTAACAGTTCTCTCAGTCACACAACACACATTTTCATCAACCTATACCTAATCACTGTCTCAAGAATGTTACATATCCTGCGTATACGCTTTTGTAAACAACGCTGTTTTAAGTTTTCTTTTGAATTGGATCAAGCTGTTTGAATGTTTCACATGATCAGTCAAGTCATTCCACATTTTAGGTGCACACACTGAAAAAGCTCTTTCTCCGATGATTGTTCTTGATCTGGGCACTACTAATAAATTTGCTTCTGCTGATCTCAATTTCTTGGGTGGGATGTATTTTTCAATGAGCTCTGCAAGATATTCTGGTGAGCTTTGATTGAGGCATTTAAACACAATGCATAAAATCTTAAATCGAATACGCTCTCTAACAGGCCACCAATGAAGGTTTTGAAGAACTGGTTGAATATGTTTTGATGTTTTTGATAAAGTAACAAGTCTAGCAGCCTTGTTCTGGATCTTTTGTAATCTATAAATAGTTGCCTCAGGGATACCAATGAGCAAAGAGTTGCAATAATCTAGATGACTGACAATAAATGCCTGGACCAGAATCTTTGCGGTCTCTTCATCAATACATTTTCTGATCTTACTGATATTCCGCAAGTGAAAGTGCATTGTTTGGCAAAGTTTTGTAACATAGGTTTTCATGGACAGGTCATGGATAATCGATTTGCGATGGTTAGTCATGTTGCCCTCGAATGTGTTTAGCGCTTTTTTTTTTTTTTTTTTGTGTAGGTTTCGCTGTTCTTGGCATTTACACCTCAACTCTTCTTGTTTTTACTTTCCTGGTTCTTGTTTCTGTGTGTTTTTGTGGTAGGGATTAGGTTTTTTTTCAGAATTCAGCCCCGCCTGCGACCGTGTTCGGCCCGGACTTCTCGACTTTCAACCGACTTTCAAGTGCGCAACGTGCACCAAGGGCCCTATGAGTTTTTCGTCCTGATCCGAGAAGACTAGGTGTTCGAGCCTGCCTACCCCAGGATCAGGGACAGGAATCCACCCTCCTCTCACCCCCCCCCCCAAAACAAAAACAAAAACAAAAACAAAAACAACCCACCAATAATTGCAATATGCCTGCACGGACCGGAGCTCGAACCCGGTGCCTTTGGCATGAGATGGGAGCACCCTGTCCCTGGACCAGCGCGTCCCCTGATTGGGCCATGGAACAAATACATTTCCAACAATAGGATTTTCTTTTTGTCACGAACTTGTGGCAGGATCCCAAATATTTCCCTATGGCTATGTAACCAGAGAAACCGTAAATTACTTGTGGCCAATTAGACAAACCTAATTCTACCCCTAACACTAATCTTAAACTGAGGTTGTTGTTAAAAGACTGTAGTATTCTACACAGTAAGGTACAGCTGGACAGTGAACACAACTCAGTATTTTCTTTATTTGGCTCTGTAATTAGACCAAAGATACTAGAAACGATAAGATGAGACATTTCCCTTCTTTGTACCACTAAAAAAACCGTGCACATTATTTCCACGCTGATCGGGATCGGGACCATGGCGCATAGTATTCTTACTATAGGTAGGATGCATATATTTCATTTTACTTTCGGGTCCTCCATCTTGTTTGTCCGGTCCTGCCCACAACCACGGCAATTGTTGCATTGATTTTGATTCTAGATTGTAATCAAATCTACTGGTAGTGGTGATATAATTAATATAATTAATTATGAAATGAGCTTAGCTAAAGTGTTTTATTTTACCAGCGTTGTGTATGTATAAAGAGGCAAGGGAGGCGCCGCGAACCAGCCGGCGGCGAGCTAAAAGCTGGTGGCTACAGTAAACAATAACACACAATTATGTACATTTTCAATGGGAGAAAAAAGCTACCTTCACGGTATAAAATGGGTAAACTGTAAATCACCCCCCTCCCCACATAATACATAGATCTAGATCTAATTATATCTCATCCATCGAGACCACTCTCACACATTGCTGTGGTTAGACACCTGTGTGGTATAAATTTAGATCTAGATGTATATTTAATTGTCATGAGATATCTCATGCTCATCACTCAAGGCTCACACTCTCAGATCTGTGTGATAGAAATCTAGATCTAGATTTAATTATCCTTGCATATTTCATCACTCAAGACTCATACTCTCATACCTGTATGGTATAAATCTAGATCTAGATTTAAATGTCACTACATATATCTCATGACTCAAGGCCCAGGCTCTCATATCTGTGTGATATAAATCTAGATCATGATTTAATTATCATTAAATATCTCCTGACTCAAGGCTCACACTCTCATATCTGTGTTATATAAATCTAGATCTAGATTTAAATGTCATTACATATATCTCATGACTCAAGGCTCAGACTCTCATATCTGTGTTATATAAATCTGGATCTAGATTTAAATGTCATTACATTACATATATCTCATGACTCAAGGCTCAGACTCCCATATCTGTGTGATATAAATCTAGATCTAGCTTTCATCATCATCATTGCCTTTCTCACCCTGGATCAGGGTATAGGCCACCAACAAACACTTTCCATCCCTCTCTATCATGGCCCAGCCTCTTTACATTATTCCAAGTCTTTCCGCTTCGTTGCACATCATTCTTTAATTATCATTAAATATCTCATGACTCAAGGCCTCACACTCTCATTTCTGTGTGATATAAATCTAGATCTAGATTTAATTATCCTTACATATCTCATGACTCAACTCACCCTCTCACACCTGTATGATGCAGGTTATCAGTTCATATCTCATCACTCAATGCTCACCCTCTCATATCTGTGTGATGCTGGCTAGATCTAAGTATAATTTTATCTTTCATCGCTCATGGCTCAATCTCTCATATTGCTGCTGGTCAACAGCTCTGTGATAGATTAGATTTAATTAGGCCTATGATTTCATATTTTATTATTCATATCTGTGTGATACAGATACATTTAATTATTATATTGTATTTCATAATTCAAGGCTCGCTCTCTGTCTCTCATATTGCTGCAATTCAACATCTGTGTCTAAATCTAACTGTGATTCCATATCTCATCATTCAGGACTCACTCCCTCATACTACTGCATTCTGGCTATCTCTGGTGAATTTTAATCAATAGTTTGCCAGTGCATCATCTTCAATTCATTCGTAGGCTACAGTGTGAATCCTACAGCTCTAACTAGCCTACAGCGTGGAGCAATGTAAATTGCACATGCCTATCTGATCTAGAACTAGATCTAACTCTTCTGTGACGGAAATGACGGGCTTACTTTTATCACGTTATTCATAAACGATTAAAACTGACAACCACCTGAGATGAAGTGCTCGGCACAACCAGAATGGGTCGATTTCAGTTTTTAGTGTCTAGATCTATGAAAATCCTGCTGGTAGCTTGTCAACCACACCACAGTCGGACGACCTTCGGTCAATTCTTTCACTTCCATTCCTTTGTTTACAAGAATGGTGGGGGATCTGATCAACTTTTATCCATCCTTTTCACTCCTGTCGCGCGTAGCAATCAACGACAATGCAGCTAGCAGGCATTTTAATTAACAAAACCGCTTCGATATATCTCTAAGTTACACTAATCAGCTGATCCACCTGCCAAACAAGATGGCAGAAAAACAAAACAAAGCACTCTGTGGCGTCATGCGCATTCTACCTATAGGGGGTATTACACGTACAGTCAAACCCGATCAGTTTTTCAGACCGGATCAGTTTTGGTCGACAGTCGGCCCGCAGTCCACCTTACGACAAGGTTTGCTATAACACGTTACGGTCCAACTGCAGGCCGTCCACATACAAGCAGACGCGTGGTGGTTGAATAGCAGAAACACGGCAACCAATACATACAATGGGTGACAGACAACTGCTTGATAATTTAGCAGTTTATGTTATGTTGAAAAATAAGAGAAGAAAACAACGTCATATTTGGTCAAAAGATTGGCTTTTGAAGAGGAGTGTGTTCTCACATACTAATCCACTGGAGGAGATAACTTTTTCTGAGGACTTCAATAAATTCATTAGGATGGACGAAGGGACATGTTTGCATCTGTTGTCCCTTGTCTCGCCTTTGACTGCAAAGCAATCGACCGTTATGAGGGCATCAGCTCCAGTACCTGACAAAACTGACTGCTCTTGTTTTTTTTAGTTCTTTCGAGAGTTTATGAAACGGTGAGTCTCTGTTCGCATTGGGATCCAATTGTTTGCAAACCTCGACGAGTTTTTCGTAGGCCTTTTCTCTTGAAAATTTATTGCTATAATATTTAATTTTCCACAAACACTCTGTGGAACGATAAATTTCAATAAATTGAAGAACTGTTTCTTTGGACCATGAAGACATAATGGAAATCGCCGTGTTTGAAGAGAGAACAGCGAAACCGAGCATCACACAACCCTGCACCACAGAGAGTTCATGCATACATAATTCCCCAGGCTACACACTACATCTCCCATTCAATAGAGCAACAAGGGTGATCACTGTCATGACAAAAACAACACACCCACTTCCACAGTGAACAGTGAAAAATATCATGGAAAAAATAAAATAAATAATGCGGCGATAAAATTGGTCACTCGCGAGTATTTTTGCTAATTTTGATACGCTGATTCCGGATTTGATATCCTTTTTATGCTCAGACGCCGTTTTCGATAACTTTGTATTAATGCTGGCAGAGAAAAGTGCTGACACGTGGGCTCTGAATTTTAATCACGTACGCCAGCAAGGCGGCCGGATCCCAAATATCAGGCAGCGCCTGATATATTCAGGACACGACCGTCGGCCAGGTCGAATGTCTACGTTTTTCGTCCGGTTTCCTTAGTACACGTTGCAATTCGACTGCAGGCCGACTGACGACCAACGTAAATCCAAAACTGATCCGGTTTAACTGTACGTGTAATACCCCTTTAATTGAGCTAGAGGGTGAACCTGTAAGCAGCTAAAACTTCGCGACTACGCCATCAAAAATTATGAAACTTGGTGTACTGCATCAATTTTTGACGAAGAGTTACGTAGACATATTCATTTTGAACAAAAACCAGTCTTTACTATTCATTTTCTTTTAGCCGCAAAAACAGGAATGTATTTTCGACGATTACCGGTAGAATCAAAAATTGTGATCGAAACTTTCTCTCGGTGCCTACTTCTCCCAGTCTTCGTTCTTCGCCTTTCCTAAGCCTTTCTTCACATATTGTTGGTCGAAAATCAACTTTAAATATCACACCCATGTATTTTGTAAGGGTCCGTAGTGTGAAAATAAGTTTATTGGTTTTTGCCCTCAATCTAAGTTACGTTATTAACACGTGAGCTAGATCTAGATCTAGAGTTGGGCTCAAGCAGCCAGTTTCAGTGTATGTTGCGTAACGCACGAAAAATAATTGTTGAACTAAGTATAAAATGTGTTCAGGTTGTTTCAAATAGTTACTGTTGCAGCTTTGTCAAGTCGCCTAACTTTGGGGAAGCTATGAGCACATCTGGCATCAGAGCATCTGTCATGGAGAGAGCGGGGTGGGGGCGGGGGGGGGGGGGGGGAGGAAGGGGAGATAGACGAGATGGGCGGGTGTTGAGGACAAAAGTCGGATGGAGAGGGGAGGGAGAGAAGGGAGATGGGGGAGGCTCAGGGTAACGGGGGGTGGGTAGATGGGATGGATAGGAAAAAATGGTTGGGGGATGGGGGTCGGGGGAGGGAAGGAGGGCGGAGTCAGATTTATCCCCTGGCAAGGCCTCACCTAGACCTGCCCAGATTATCTCAAAATATGCCCATAGTACCGTTCGTAGAGGAGCGCTTTAGCTTGTGAAAAGAAGATTTGATATAATGGTAAAATGATGATGCAAAATTGTAACAGTGCTACTGCGGCTAAAAAGGAAGAAAAAATAACCAGAGTTTTCCCTACAGCGATTGAGATTATAATTCCACAATAAGTGACATCAATCAAGGTCTATAGCGATAGCTGAACAGTGAACAAATTTCAATATTTTCCCTATTTGGCTTTGTAAAGTACGGAACGTTTCATGAGTTCTGCGCGTTTGTCGCTAGGTGGCGGTGCTAAGCCTGTGCACGCTAAACAAACGGTCAGAGTTTCAGGCTATTGTTGCTAAGGAGCAGCCTGACATCATTTGTTTAACAGAAGTTTTACCCAAAAAGTTTTAGGTTTGCTTTACAAAAAGTTGAGTTAAAAATGGATGGATATGACTGTTTTTCTAAAACAGACAGAGAGAATGCAGGAAGACAAGTGGTTATTTTTGTGAAGAATTGGCTGAAGGCTCAAGAAGTATGTTTTAGAGAGCAAGACAGTGTGAAAGATACAGTATGGGCTGAGTTACATTTGACATATGGAAATAGACTACTAATTGGATGTATCTACAGATCTCCTAATAGCACAGCGGAAGCAAATGAGGAGCTGTATAAATTAATCAAAGTTGCCGTCAAGGAAAAATCAAATGTATTACTCACAGGGGACTTTAATCATCCAGAAATAGACTGGGAAAGTGAAACATCACCACCAAATGAAAACCACAAGGCATCAGTGTTTCTTGAGTCAGTGGTCAGGGACAATTTCCTGTGTCAGCATGTCACAAAGCCGACTCATTACAGAGCAGAACAATCTCCAACCCTTATTGACCTGATTTTGACGAATGAAGAGGGCATGGTGAAGAATGTTATCCATAGTGCCCCAGTTGGGAAGAGTCACCACCAAGTCCTTAGCTTCAAGTTACAAGTTTACACGGAGGACAGGGAGCAAGAGCAAGAAGCAAGTTTCAGTTATTCAAAGGGAGACTATGTAAAACTCAGAGAACGATTTAGGGCTCAAAATCTAAGTGGAAGAATGCAAAACATGAACCTAACAGATGGCTGGAACCTGTTACTAGATACCTACCATCAGGCAGTGGAAGACTGCATTCCCAAAAATACATGGAAATCCAGAGGAAAAAAGAAAAAGAGGAGGCCCCCAGTGTGGATGAATGATAACCATAGACTTACATGATAACGCACTTCACAAAGTCAAGGAAAAAAAGAAAGCATTTACTAGTTATATGAAGACAAGAGATAAAAATGACTACCTAGCATATACCAAAGCCAGAAATCAAGCAAGTACAGCATGTAGAGATGCAGTTAAAACCTATGAAAGAAATGTAGCTAAAGAGGCCCAGCATAATCCAAAAGCATTCTATGCCTACGCCAATAGTAAAATAAAAACAAAGGATGGAGTTGCTGACTTGGTGGATGAAGAAGGGTCTACAGCCACTGAAAATGATGACAAAGCAAACATTTTGAACAAATTCTTTTGAGGTGTGTTTACACAAGAAAACCTTCAAATTATACCCAATTGTGAGAATAAGGAAATGAATTCAGAACTTAGAGACATTGTTTTCAAAAAGGAGATAATACAGGGAAAACTAAAACAGCTGAATCCGTCAAAATCACCTGGACCAGATAGACTGCACTCACGCGTTCTAAAAGAACTTGCGGATGTGATTGATGAACCAATCGCAGAGATTTTTAAGAAGTCTTTTGAAGAAGGAAAGGTTCCAGATGTATGGAAAGATGCTAATGTCACCCCCCTGTTCAAAAAAGGAGATAAATCAAATCCAGGCAACTACCGACCAGTCAGTCTTACCAGTGTTCTATGTAAGGTGATGGAGTCAATAATAAGGGATGAAATCATAGAGCATATGAACCAAAATAAACTCCTGTCGTCCTGCCAACACGGTTTCATTCCGGGAAGATCATGCGTGACGAATCTGTTGGAAGTTTTTGACAAGTGGACGAAAGTAATGGATGAAGGAAAACCTGTGGATATTGTGTATCTCGATTTCGCGAAAGCTTTCGATTCTGTCCCACATCGGCGATTGCTGAAAAAGATTGACACATATGGTATCAAGTCAAAAGTACATAAATGGATCACTGATTTCCTTACTGGAAGACGGCAAAGAGTATATGTGGGTGGGTCTTACTCCGAGTGGTCAGATGTAACAAGTGGAGTCCCCCAGGGGAGTGTTTTGGGTCCTCTTTTGTTTGTGATCTTCATCAACGATCTACCTGAAGCACTCAAGTCTTGGTGTCAGATGTACGCAGACGATACCAAAGTATCATCGAGAGTAGTGACGGAGTTGGAGAGACTAAAATTACAAGAAGACATTGACAGGTTGGTGGACTGGGCCAACAAGTGGCAGCTTCATTTTAATGCAGAAAAGTGCAAGGTCGTACACCTGGGAAGGAGCAACCCAGAGCAGGAATACACAATGGGAGTACAGCAGTCGGAGGACAGAATGAGATTGATAACATCGAATGCTGAAAGAGACCTGGGGGTGTTGGTGGATGTGGAGCTAAAATTCAGCAAGCACATCGAGTCACAGGTGGCAAAAGCGAACAGAATACTGGGACTGATAAGACGGTCTTACCAGTATCTTCAGGGCGAGAGCCTTAAACTGCTGTTTACTGCACTGGTCAGACCACATCTTGAGTTTGCTAATGTCGCATGGTCACCCAGATACCAGAAAGATAAAAACCTTATTGAGAACGTTTTGAGACGAGCCACCAAGCTAGTACCAGGTATGGCCGAATTAAGCTATGGGAAGAGACTAGAAAAGCTCTTTCTCCCGAGCATGCAGTACAGAAGAGACAGAGGTGACATGATAGAAGTCTACAAGTTCACACACAAACTGTATGACGTTGAACCATTACTTGTATTGGACGCAGACACTAGAACCAGGGGTCACGCATATAAACTGAAAAAGACAAGAGTGAACTCTGGAATAAGACAACATTTCTTTACGATTAGGGTAACAGACACCTGGAACAATCTGCCAGCCAATATTGTCAGTGCCCCATCTGTCAACAGCTTCAAAAATAGACTAGACACTTACTGGAGCAACCGCAAGTACTTGTATAAAGTGTAGATAGGGGAGACCACAAATTTAGTGAGGACTAGACTAGCGATGATCAAAAGATCGGACAAAAGGCTAATAAGCCTACGAAGTCCGAAACACTATATCATATCATATCATATCATATCAAAAGCACTTGCTGTCTTATCTTGTCAGTTCTAGTGGTATCTTTGATCAGACCCAGGGTCGCGCCCTAACAAAAGTCTAAAAACAAAAGTGTCAACAACAACAACAACAACAACAACAACAAAAATAATTCACGACTCAACAAAAACGCTGTCTGGCCAGAAGTCAGAAATATTTTGTACTTCTTTCCCGCCCTATCCTATGTACAGTAACTCATATACTTCCTAACTTTATCTCTGAGCATTTTGACACAAAGATTATGTCGTAACTTCTGTTTTAAAACCACGAAAAAAATCTTTATCCGCAGCATCTTAGTAGAAAAAAATATGGTATGATATATATATATATATACTGTAGTTTTGACACAAGGCTTGAGAAACCCCAACCCAATCATGCTGAATGGCTCTCCTCTGGAGCAAGTGGGAAAATTCTGCTACCTAGGCTCAACCATCAGTGGTAGCACAGACATAACAACTGAAATAAATGCCAGAATAGGAAAGGCGGCCACAGCTTTTGGCAAACTCTCAAAAAGGGTGTGGAACAATAGCAAGCTGACCATCAAAACAAAGGTACTCGTGTACCAAACTTGCGTCCTAAGCACCCTGCTGTATGGCTCAGAGACATGGACCACCTACTCCAAACATGAAAGATCCCTCAACTCTTTCCACCTGCGCTGCCTACGCAAAATTCTCAAGATCAAGTGGCAAGACAGGATCTCAAATATCGAAGTTCTGAGCCGAGCCAACATTCCATCAACTCAAGCTCTCCTAGGCAAAAAAAGACTGCGGTGGCTTGGACATCTCCACCGTATGGAAAATGATCGCATCCCCAGACAAATTCTCTACGGGGAACTTGCTACTGGCAACCGACCCAGAGGTAGGCCACATCTGCGATTCAAAGACACTTGCAAGGTCACGATGAAAGCATTCAACATCGACCCCAATGAATGGGAGAACCTTGCAAATGATCGAAGCAGATGGAGACAAAAATTGCGCAGTGGCACGCTCGCAATAGACTTCAAGGCAAAAGAAACATACCTGACAAAACGACAGAGGCGGAATGAAAACACTCGCCAAAGTGAACCCAAAAGACTGACCTGCAATCACTGCCATCGCACTCTCGGGTCAAACATTGGTAGAATAAGCCACGAGAGAAGCTGTCAGTCAAAGTGAAAGTGAATATTCTAGCTGCTAAGACCGTCTGTAAAGACGCTAAAGGCCATAATATATATAAAAATGGAAGTGAGAGGTGGGGATTATCATTAAAGTATAATAGTGTTGCGCAGATTCTGAAATGGAGCCTCAAAAATAGCAATAATACATCTTTCGCGTAAATGGCGTGGCACCATCGACAGCGAAGTAGCCATTCTGTCAATTTTTAATTTATTTCAGAAGTGGATCCACGAACCTGCCCTTTCCTGGTAAGGTCCAAAAGGGAGCTATTTCCTCTTATTTCAATTGTTTTGGAATTTCTTGTACATTTCTTTTTGTAGTTCTTCTTGCGACACACATGGTTTTTGTGTGTGTATATATATATATATTGTTTTTTTTTTGGCCACATTTGAACCCCAATACAATAATTTCATCATAATTATTACAGGTGTCTATTTAATGTGAGGTATTGAAAATAACAGTTTCACTATCTTACAGGTGTCTGACAATCTGGCGGTCTTGAACCATTCACTGTCCAATGTGACGCAAGAATTTTTAAGGAAAACACCCGGTGACACCTACCGAGGTCAATTTCAGTGCCAACACACCAATGTCTCGTTTATCACTACATTCCCGGATGTGCTATCAGGACTTTCTTCGGACGACTGCACAGACAGTGAGTTTAGTCTCTCCTATTTTGCACCCCCCCCCCTCCCCTTTCTAAATTTATGTCGTGTTCGTGTGACAATTCCTTATAGTTTTTCATGCTCAAAATATACTATTCTGAGAGACCTGTCACAAATGCTATTCTGGGTGGCCTGTTAGTAATACTATTCTGAGTGACCTGTTACATCATGTCTTTTTTGAGTTACTTATTATAACTATCATTTTCAGTGACCTGATTTACAAAATAATGCTGTTCTGAGTGACATGTCACGAAAAACCTTATAAAAAAAAATTTATTATTTTGACGGAAAGGTTTCTCAACTGACACAATCATGGAAATGGAAATAAATGAATGGGCCTATGGCTCTTATCTATAGCCGGCTTGACAGACGTATGATTATTTAACAAATATGCCAAAATTACTTTTCGAGCAGAAATGGCCGTCTCTTTATTTTCGGATTGGTTGTAAATCTAGTTCATGCACTGAGTTTCATTTTTGTTTGCGCAGTGAAGTTTGGGAACGGGCAAGGGTTAGGGTTCTAATGAGAAGGACCTTTGACTGGCTCTCTATGGGGATTTTTTTCACTGGTGAAATGGACAGATTAACGATTTTGAACGTTGGTCAGCATTTGGTTCCGGAAACGGCTGTTGTGGTCTATTGCTACATGACCTAAATAATAATAGTAATAATAATAATACACAGCATGTACATAGTGTTTCATCCCGTTTACAACTGGGCTCTAAGCGCTTTACAACATTTGTATCAAATAGTCACAAACACAATACAAAGACATACTCAGGAGAAAACAAAAAATGGACATTCAGTGTGTAAAAACTTGACTTTTTAAAACTGATGTTTAAAAGTCATAAAATGTTCAGTCTCTCTCAAAGAAGGAGGCAGAGAATTCCAAATCTGAGGCCATTGAAAAGAAATATATTTTTCACCCATAGTCTTAAGGGACATCTTAGGAATTTAAAACTTTTTAGTATCGGCAGATGATCTAGGATGTGATGATAGTGCAGAGGGAGCCAAAAGATCAGTTAAATAAGTTGGTGCGTTATTGTACATACATTTGTGACACACGGTAGCCAGCTTAATATACATTATTCGTTTTTCTACCGGTAGCCAGTGCAAGCTCTGCTATAGAGCTGATGCATGATCTCTTTTCCTTTTCTAAAGGATTAACCGTGCTGCATTATTCTGTACTATTTGTAGTTTTTTTAACTTTTTCCTGAGGTAGTGAGTTACAGTAGATTAGTCTTCACCGTGCCCTGATACTGTAGTAACTCAAAAATTCGAAAACGTGATTTTTGTATATATAAAATATCTTCAATTACATTCAAATCCGCATCGAATGATTTTGGTTTTGGGCTCCTAAGCAGAAAAATCATCGAATGGCAAACTTCCAAAAACCGATTACGTGGAATAAATGGACTTCGATGTGTAAATTTGGTGATTTGTCGTGTATCTTAATTTCTGGGAACGAGAGGCCTACTGAACGTGAAGTCCCCCCGACCCCCCCCCCCCCCCCGGCATCTAAATCCGGCCCTGATCTGTCGTCTTTATTTCAGCTTACCATTAAGAGATTTTGCTATTTTATCTTTATTTGACTATACTTTTCTTCAGATTTCTTTTCCTGTATACTTGTCTTTATTTGTACAGTTTTGTATGTCCTAAACAGCCCTGTGCCAGGTACCTTCTGAGAGATACTGCGATAACATCCTAACCCATGACCCCAACACAGGAACCTACACACTGTTAGCCGGAGGCTCATCCAATTTCTATAGTGAAGGGGACATGACGTGCATGAAATCTGATGGCATTTGGATCGACAGTGGTTACAGGTGTAACTTCGGTAAGTGACGACATTTTGAAGAAAGGCGTCTTGAGATATCGACAAGGGCGAATTACTTGTAAACTACATCATACATTTCCTCACTGTTAGCCGGTTATGTAAATATTCTTTAGGTGTATTTCTTATTACCATCCTGAATGAAAAATAAAATAATTATGAGTATTCATTGTAAAGTGCCGTATTGTGTTGTTGTTTTTTTGTTGTTGTTGTTACTGTTGTTTTCTGAGTATTTTGTTTACATTTTGGAGTACTCCTATGTTTCATCGTGTTAAACATTTCCTTTCCTCCTTTCTGGTTGGCTTTGAATGCAAAAACCGTTCTTTTCATTGTGTGAACGAACGAAATATTTGATCCCTCATACCATTTACCATGATTTTCTGATAACATTAACACAATTGACACAAAAATGTGCCATATTCAAAATCACCACATTGGTTATTTGTTTCTGGAAACTGCACTTAAAAAAAAGGACTTTTTCCTTGTGGGTGAGTAACGGAACGACAAGATACAGCTTTGGTCCCAAGGCCTAGCATATGTGCTTACGTAATGGCACGACGCATGGCTTAAAGCCTTCAGGAAAGCGAACGTATGGAAATAAAAGAGATATTTTGTGGTATAAAGTCGGCGTGTAGGTCATTAACGCGGTTGCGACTGGCACATCGCATGACGTGTTGTTCTGTTCAATTGACAGCTTGATTTCAACAAGCACAAGAAGTATCTTTGTAATTTTGGCCTTGGCCTGACTTGGTTGGGTGGGTGGTGGTGGGTGGGTGCATGGTAAAGGATAGCTTTCTTGAGAACGGGGAGTGTGGCGAAGTTTCCAGGTGATGACCAGAATTTGAAAAGGGTAAAAACGCCCCCCCCCCCAACCCCTACCCCGAAAAAAACAAGTGTGAGTGCCTTTGCATAATATCTATTTACTGTGGTTTGCTCATATTTTTGGGTTGATTGAAAGTATTTAGAGCCCCTACCCTTACGCCCTGTGGAAATATACAAAAGAGTATTGGTTACCGTCGTGACCTACTTTCCGCTCCATGCTAACAATAGTTTCGCGGAGCCTGTCCGTTTTTGCAGTGCAGATCGACCATAATGATATTATCTCTTTTTATAATACAATATATAAATGCATTATACTCTCTGGTGACTTTACAATCAATACTTGCAGATTGCTACCGAGTGATTGGTGGGAAAGTCAGCTATACAGGCAAAAAGAACACTACCTCCGATGGAACTACCTGTCAAGCATGGAGCGTGCAGTCTCCTCATGGCCATACTATGACCAGTTCTAGATTCCCAGACGACGGCTACGACAACAGAAATGCTGCCAACTACTGCCGTGATCCAGACGGAGAAAGATTTCCCTGGTGTTACACGGTGGATCCCAGTCGCCGATGGGAATCGTGTGGCATACCTTTGTGTCCGTGAAGAAGATTGTAGGAGAGGCGAGAGAGAGAGAGAGAGACAGAGAGATAGAAAGAGAATGCGAGAGAGAGAGAGAGGGGGGCTGACACAGAGAGAGTGGGGGCTGAGACAGTCAGCGAGGTAGAACGAGAGAGAAGGAGGGAAAGAGAGGGAGAGGGAAATAAGGAGGGGAAAGAGAGAGAGAGAGAGCCAAGGGGAGAAGAAGATAGAGTGAGAGTGAAAGAGACACAGAGAGAGGGGTTAAGAGGGCAGAAGACTGCGGTAAAAAGGAGATTCATTGAGATTACTTAAGGGAAACAATCCAAGAAAGCTTTTGTCAATAAAGAATTCAGCTAGGTTCACTCCTCTTGAATTTGTCTTGCTTCCGGTGTTGTCTCTTTAAAATGCTGGGCAACAAAAAGTATGTGAAATTTCCATTCGTTTACTTCTCTGCTTGCCTTTTTTTTTTCTGTCTGTGTGTCTACAGCCCTCCTCTCCTCCAGTCTCACCTCGTTATTACAGAAACATTGTTGTTGTTGGCTTGACTTCGCGCACGAAGGTTTAAGGAAGGTTTGTTGAGACACGTCTGGTGCAGGCGCGTTGGTGACTGGTGAGTCCTATTCGGGACAGGCACACTCTGCCACAGCTGCTGCAGGGGAATGTCTGATCTGGATTAGGTATGTGACTCTTTCGCCGCATCCTTCGTTCCGATGCTCTGGCTTGTATGGCACGTTCGAGCTTGGCGGTGGCCTGCCTAGTTTTTTTCCTCCAGGTATCGCGGTCAGCTGCGAGTTCTGATCATTGATTAGGATCAATATTGCAGCAGATCAGGGACCTTTTTAGAGTGTCCTTGTAGCGTTTGCGGGGAGCACCTCTGGTGCGGTAGCCGGTAGAAAGCTCTCCGTAGAGCACGATTTTTGGGAGTCTGTGGTCTTCCATTCTTGAGACATGTCCAGCCCATCGGAGCTGGATTCCAGAAACATAATTATCTACAAAATGACCTAATTTGCATACATCAGCTAGCATAATGTAAAAATTGCCTTACTGAGTGACAGTGGTGGATCGGGAGTAGGACGAAATGGGAACAGACGAGAGCGGAGAGATATATAGATAGAGAGAGAGAGAGGGGAGGGGGGAGCAGACAGACAGACAGACAGACAGGTAGACAGTCAGACAGACAGACAGTCAGAGAAATTGTACATGATTAACTCATAGAGATGAATTAATTAACTGGGAATGGGAGAAAGTGTTCATGTGTTGATGTCTCTATTTGTTTTTATAGCTCTCTAATTTTCAATCAACCTCGTGGGCCGGCCAGAATTGTCTGGCGGACTGCAAATTGCCAAAGTCCGGTTAAAATATCGAGAAATCGTCTTGCACTGAAAAGGTGGGACAAATAAGAAAACATCAGTTTCATGAGGTTTACTGTGAAGTGTGTGCATATGCCAAATTTCAGATAAATCCAGCACAATGTTTTCGAGAAAAATCGGCTCTAATTCCGCCCCTTCTTAAAAAAAACTCCCTATGTTGTACTGAATTTGATATTCCCTGTTCAGAGATAAATTGTTTATTTTGAATAATATCCCGCATAAACGGCACAAATATAATTACAATTGTTCCTTGTTCTCTCTCAATACTTTTGTTTTCTGTACCTATTTTTAAAATGCTTTGTTTCTTTAAACTATCCAGCCTTTTCCTCCTTTTTTGCCACAGACATTTGTAAGCTCATTTAAAATGGGTAACAGGCTCTGGCCAGATGAGAATTGTAAATCCACATTCCAGTTTAAATACCATCAGAAGACATTGTGCTTTATTTTTAAATATTTAAACGTGCCAGCCCCAGAATATCTTTCAGAGCGAATGGAATCGTACCAGCCATCACGCGCTTTAAGATCAGTAGACGCGAAGCTTCTTGAGACATCCACAATCAGATTGTCGCTTGGTGAAAAGGCGTTTTCTATTGCCGTGCCTAAATTGTGGAATCATATCAGCGTTAACACGAGGAAAAGTGAAAACATCGTCACATTTAAACATAGGCTCAAAACCGAACTGTTCAAGACTGTTTTCATTGAAACTGAATGATGTCCCTTTTTGGTCTCAGGGGTTTGAGGATGGGAGTAGACCAAGTGTTGGTTAATGTGTGTGAGTGGGAGCATGATGGATTGATCTTTTGTTAATCCCGCTTTTAATTTTATTTGATTGTCCTAGAGTATATCATTTTGTATGTGTGTGTGTATTGAGAGCTATACTAGTTAGTCATAACATTACCTCACATCAGTAAATTACAAAACCATTTCAAATAAGATGTTCAACAGAGACATACAGACAAACTTGGAGAACAGTAAGTAAAACCCACACTGGAGTCTCCAACTGGCTCAGTAGAGAAAAACAGCAGTTTGATAAAGGCAGGTGATTGCTTGGGGGGAGGGGGGTTGGGGGGAGGGCTTTGGGGGAGGGAGACGGGTGCTAGAAATATCACCCGGAGTGGAGTTCCCTGCCAAGCGTGGGCCTCAGGCTACCCTATTGTCCATCGATTTATTTATGGTCACTACATGTATTATCCCCAGGACTAACGAGATGTTCAGGAGGCTAGCAACAAATGCCGTGAGCCAGACGCAGTCGGAGTTCAGTGGTGTTACGTTAGAGATCTCGATGTCCGCTGGGAACAGTGCTGTATAGCCGCTTGTCCATAAGAGAGACTGCAGAGACAGAGAGATACATACAATTATATATAATAATATTTTAATATTTAAATACATTTTTGTATTATTTCTAAATAACTCATTTAGAAATTATTCTCTCTCACGATAATTATGTTTAACCACAATAAGTCTAGTTTATCTCTGTCATGATTTTTTGCATTGTCTTTAGCTGTCAGTGTATAATGATCCAATTCACATGTTTACATTCACAGGCCTTCGCTAAAAATGTCTTTGTTTGTACATCATGTCAGTTTATGTATATTTCCTATAGTAATTTACTGGTCTGTATTTTATGTGAGTGTAAAAAAAATGTTGTGAAACGCCTTGACATTCCCTAGATGAAGGGATAATCACAGGCCAAAGTGACGAGCAGCACTTAGAGAATCTGAAAAATGTCCTAAAACGACTTCAAGAATTTGGATTGAAAGCCAACTTAAACAAGTGCAGCTTCTTCCAAAAGCAAGTCATTTTTTGTGGTGTTCGGGTCACCAAAGACGGTCTGCATAAAACGGCTGACAAAGTCGCAGCTGTCACAAATGCACCTAGTCCTACAACCAAAACACAGTTACGATCATTCCTAGGTATGGTCAATTACTACCACAAATGGCTCAACAATGTGGCACAAGTGGCCAAGCCTCTCTACGATTTGATCCAAGACAGCAAACAGTTCAAATGGACAGACCAGTGCGAAAACGCATTCCAAAATCTAAAGGATATGGTAGCATCAGACCAAGTACTGATCCATTACAATCCTAAAATGCCACTAAAACTTGCATCAGATGCTTCACCTTACGGCATCGGAGCAGTCTTGTCACATATAACGGAAAAAGGTGACGAAAGACCAATTGCATATTATGCTTCCCGCACTCTCAACAACTCAGAGAAAAATTACTCACAACTGGACAAGGAAGTACTCTCCATAGTCGGGGCTGTAAAGAAATTCTTCAATTACTTGTGTGGTCGACACTTCACTCTGGTCACAGATCACCAACCATTGAAATTCATCTTCAGTCCTTCTAACGGTATCCCTTTGATGTCAGCAGCCAGACTACAAAGATTATGAAATCGAATACCGCAATTCGAAGGCGAACGCAAACGCGGATAGTCTCTCAAGACTACCACTGCCTTTATCAGTCTCATCAAGAGACATTGACATGGCTGATGAAATCTACTATACAGATATCATCGACTCCTTGCCAGTCAACGCAGCTATCATAGCAAAGGAATCTCGCAATGATCCAGTGATCTCTCATGCCATGGCTTTTGTGAGAAACGACAACTGGCCAGGCACAGTTACGCAGGCACTGCAACCATTCTTCACTAGAAAACAAGAGTTAGTCGTGCCCCAAAAATTGTTTACTTTGGGGCTATCGCCTCATTCCACCGACAAAACTGAGACACTAGATTCTAGCTTCTCTACATTCATGACATCTTGGTGTGGTTAAAATGAAAAACATGGCTAGAAATAATTTTTGGTTAGCCTGGAATGGATAAAGCCATAGAAGCGACGACCAAAGGCTATGATGGATGCGCAACTACACAAACAGATCCAATCAGATCGCCTCTACACCCATGGCAATGGCCATCCAAGCCTTGGCAGCGCGTGCATATAGACTATGCCGGTCCATTCATGGGATTCATGTTTCTCATAGTCGTAGACGCTCAATCAAAATGGGCAGAAATCATTCCTACATCAAATTCAACAACCACATCCACCATAAACTTACTGAGCGAGACATTTGCAAGATTTGGGCTACCAGAACAACTAGTCAGCGACAATGGTCCTCAGTTTGCTTCAGAAGAATTTAAGCTCTGCATGAAAGGCAATGGCATCAAACATGTCCTCAGCGCACCCTATCATCCAGCTACCAATGGATTAGCGGAAAGAATGGTCAAAACCTTCAAACAAGCAATGAAGGCAGCAAAGGGCGACAAAGGTAATTTGCACACAAAGCTTTCAAGATTTCATGTTCGCCTACAGAAATGCTCCACATTCAACAACCAACGAATCTCCGGCAACACTTATGTTTGGGAGAAATTTACGATCTCACTTGGACATCATTCGTCCGAACATAGAGTCTACAGTGTCTTCGAAACAACAAAAACAAATGAAATCGCACTCACAAGCCAATTCTCGTGATTTCAACATCTGTGACAAAGTACTCGTTCGCGACTATCTTGGGCATCAGAGATGGCAACAAGGTACCATATCAGCCTGTAAAGGTCCACTCTCATATGAAATTGATATAGAACCAGGCATTCAATGGCGTTGACACGCTGAACAGATGGTTCACACTACACTGTCTTCAGACGCCAGCAAGCCTCAGCTACCATTGTGGGTACCACCTCCAACATTCGAAGCTCAAGCAAAATCAGCTCCAACACCAAGCAGCCAAGAAGGAGATACACCGCGGCTGCAGGTCGAGCATCATCGCTCACCTGTCATGAATGAGTCCCAGAACTCAACTTCAACTCTCCCTGACTCACCGTCTCGGAGTGCGCAATCAGACACATGCACAACATACGTAACCAGATGTGGCCGCGTTGTTAAAAAGCCCGACAGATATCAATGTTAAGAATGTTTAAAAGGGGCAGTGCAGTGGTCACTAACACATGCAACACACGTTAAATAACTACAATAGACACTAAATTAATGCCCTTTTAGCCGACTAGTTTCTCTTTTCATAACATGTTTAGAATATTTATCATAAACACACAAAAAAATATATAAAAAAATAAAACATTTTTTTTTACAAAAGGGAAGGAATTATGGTATACTCTCAAACCCAACGGGTTTCCGAATTCCATGCGTCATTATTAATAACCGCGTCACGGCTACTTGCTGTGTAAATAAATCCGGGTACTCTTGTACCGGACCACCTAAGAGTAAGAGATGGCTGTGTTTGTTAGTGTTACTTCTTGCATGAAAGTTTAACTGATTCACGAGACACCACAGTGTACAAAAAGTTTTCCAATGGACATAATTATAAGTATGCTGAATTCACTGACTAAATATCATAAAAACCACAGAAAACCTGTGGGGTCGCAGCAGGGCTATAAGCAAACATACCACGTTTTCTTTTTGCCCAATTTTGACTTTGAATTCACTGACTGTGCGAGCACTGGTAAGATGGCACTAAACAGTACCACAGGAAAAATCCTTGGTGATCTTGTGGGTAAAGGCTGTATTGTTACGTTCTCTGTGAATAATTAGAATACTTCATTCTTTGGAGCGTGAAGAATCAGCTTTAAATTAATCATTCACTGGTCATAATTTTTTTTATATTTTTTTTAAATTGCCTTTTTGCCTCTGCCACACCCTCCCCCCCCCCCCCCCCGACTATTTACGCCTTTTCAACTTCTCACTGACCACAGGGTGACATTAGCATGCGTCTAAACAATTCAAAATAATTATATCAGTCCTTTTAGAAAAGGAAGAAATAAAGAAATCTCGACATAACATAGAAAAATGTAATATGTAAATGTAAAATAAATATAAAATGATGTTTTCTCTGTTTTGGTGCAGTTGAATATTTTGGGGTCATTTCAAGATTGTCTATTTAAAGGACGGCCCTGGCAGTTGTAAACGGTCCCCAGTGTATGAGGGAAATGATACAACATAATAATACTTGATATTAAACATATAATAACACCAGAATGTAAGTCCGATGAGAAAGGGGCAAAGTTCTACACACATTCACATACACTAAAAGATGTAGAGAAACGGACCGAAATATAGACAACCAGTAGAGGCGGAGAGAGAGGGAGGGAAAGGGAGACTAAGCGAGAGACAGAGGCAGACAGACAGACAGAGACAGAGAGAGATAGAGGCATTGTGGGAGAGATACTTCTAGTCAGGCAGAAAGAGAGAGAGATATAGTTTAAGAGGCAACGAGAGAGACGGAGAGACATACAGAGATAAAGAGCGGGAGAGAGAACGAGAGAGAGAGAGGAAAGAGAGAAAGTGAGACAGCAAGAGAGGGAGAGAGAGAGAGAGAGAGAGAGAGAGAGAGGGAGAGAGACATAGAGAGAGACCCACCCAATGCTTCGAATACTGTACAAGAACTCAGTAAACAATTTTAATGAAACTGTCAGGCCGATAGTGAATGAGAAATGGTTGTTTCAAATACAGTCTATAAAGTTAATAGTTTGTTTCGTTCTTTTCGCCTAAATGAGATTTTGACTGTCAAACAATGCTCTGGTCTAAAACTTTGAAGCAGTGGACCTTGCCTGTTGTAGGCCTACGTACCTCATCTGGTGTCCTTTCATTGACTGCCAGCAGAAAAGCGCATTTTGTTTAAATTGACCACATTATGTTACAGATGTGTACATAACAGCCCACCATCCTATTCTATCGAATTACTGAATTTATAATAATTAATATTTTTCTAAAAACTAACTACGGTCTTCAGCTGATATAACAAAATAAAAATGTTCCAGTATGTTTCTTAGCTCACTCGGTGAACGGTACTTTTCTTTCTATGGCCTGAAGTCCTAGAATTCCCAGTCCCAAAACCAATACATAGAAAAAAGAGGAACTTTTCATGAAATATCTTAAACCACAATTTGTTTGCCACCTTTATCTTTATTTATTTATTTTTTTTATGTTAATGCATTTATACCGATCTGAACAAGACTTGACAGCCACAAAACCGGAAGATAAGAAACTCCAGGAGGCCAAACAGATTAAAAAAATATCGAACCCACAAGTGCTGCACAAAGAAACGGCTATCTACTGTTTGATAAAAATAAAAGAAGCAAAGATCATGACATATTATTAGACTGACAATAAGAGACAGCCGGCCAAATAAACACCGTCTTACTTCCTAAATGAAATAAAGCCAGACATTTTGCTCATAAAAAAATGTGCACTGGCGGCCAATGTTTGGAGATTTATTCTGTAAACTAGCTGAGGTCCCCGGCCCTGCCCGGGATAAATCGGTTTGAATATCAATTTCAGTTCTGGGTGGTTATTATGGATCTGCTTCATCTTGCCTGAGCTGTTCCTATTTGTTTATTTTATTTTTGTTTGTTTGTTTTTAAATAAGTCTTACTGCTCTGCCTTTGTGAGTTGACACTCTGCGCATCCCGTACAATAGCATGCTTGAGCACCGGTTAGTGTGTTTGATAGTGAACACATCGCAGGAAGTGATAACGAAACCTTAAAATGGCGAACCATGACTCGAAATAGATCTAAATGATGCCGAAACAATGAAAAATGAAACGTAGAAGCCTGAACATTTCATAATTTCTAATATAGCCCATGTTAATTTCGCATTGATAATTAATATGCTGCTGTGCAAAGTTTGAAGCCTGAGTGTGATGCGGTTCCTGAGCCTTAGGTGACCAAAGTTTCGAGTTACCAAAATATATATTATATAGATAAACGGGCGGAAAAAGGGGATCAGCGTGACACTAAACCTAGCACACTCTATGTAACAAAAACTAAAGTATAGACAGACTAATGTTCAGATATCCAGACTGACAACCTGAACTCTAAAAGTGCAGTTTTCAAGAAAATAATATCCTGTATTCGCAAAAGACTAATAATAATTAAAGAAACAAGGATGTTAACAGACACAGTATGGCCACCATAGTGGGGCTTGAACACAAGTACGGAATTTGTATTTGTATTTGTATTGTATTTGTATAACTCTTTAATCCCATTTGGGAAATTTGCCTTTGTGCCATTGCAGCCCAGTTATAACTGGAGCAGGCCCGTCGTCGCCACAGTGCAGCGCCGGTAATGAGAAGAGCCGAGGGAATAATACTTCACACTGACATTTTCTCTACATGTCGTCACTTTAAAAAAAAATTGCATGCCACAATAACCATGAGGAACATAGCTGTAACTGGTGTAACTTGCTCAGGTCCATTTCCCCCTCGGGCCAACTAAAAGCGAGACAACTGAGGATAGCGGTGTCGCAGAAAAATACAGTAATTTGCTTCCCTTGTCGAGTAAGGCATTTTTTTCCTTCGTCATTTTATTCAGTGGGCACATAACATCACCATGGTGATCACTGACATACATTCCAGGTCAGAAAAATGTTACTGGAGGCCAAAAAGTTAGTTTCACTTTATCAACTTTAATAAGTGGTCCTCTCGGCATTTTGGGAGGGTAAGAATTCTATGCCATTTCTCCTGGCATGGCACAACGACACTAGGAGGTCAAGAGTAAGACAAAAAAATCCCCCAAAAAACGGCAGGCGCCAGACTCGCACGACTTTCCCGTACTCTACATAACTTCTCATTCTTTTTTCCAACCGATTCACAGGCTTGCTAAATTCAGGTGTGCCGTCAGTACTAGGTTATCTCTCTTTTCTTTCTCCCCACTGGTTAAGAATGTTTGACTGGTTAGATTTTTCTTCTCAAGCTTAAGGCTCATTTTTCTACAGTACTACTTAAGCCCCTACCACAATAACTTTGGGATTTCTTGGATCCTATCGTGTAAATTTTATTTAAAATTTTCACTGGGGTGGGGGATATGTCAGGGTTAGAATTTGAATTGCCGTGCTAGGTCACGCATTGTTTATTACATGGCATCATTGATTTTAGCCAGTCCAAACGTCCTTGAACTATTCCCGTGGACAGTTTGTTTTTGTAACGCTTTTCTTAGAGATGGAAAGAAAGTGGGGCAAGATAGAACGAATGGATAAATTAACAGTGACGATGCAGTTTTCGACCCCGTGGTTTGGGTGTACTTTAACAGGGAAAGACGGGGCGAATAAGGAGTGAATAAATTCGTACATAAAACGTTTAGGGTGTAGAGACTTTGCGAAGGGTTTTGATATAGTTTAGTGACTTTGTCTGTTACTATTAATAGAATCTATTGGCGCTGCGAGCGGAGCTCGAAGTGGATGCACCAATCAAATTTGAGCAGTCACGTGGATTTGCAGCAGAAGATAAGCGGAGACATGTTTATGCTACCTCACTTCCATGTAGACCTTCCATCTACGAGGGCGGTCGGCCAAAGGTTCAGCCAGAGAGAACCAACAGACTGTTAACGTCATGTCTATGTCCTGGATAGACAATGAAAATAATCCACAGCTATTTTCTCCAGTTCCCTGAAATCGTTTCAGGGAACCAATCGTAAGTGTCGTCACCATGATTCGAGATGATGTGAATCTGACCCTAATTTTCCAGTAGAAGTGCGACCAAAGGAATGCAAGACCATAAAGTTTTACTTGCAATTAAGATCTAGAATGAGTGACTGATATACACATTTGTAAATTGTAATTGATGTGTCTGGATGAGGCTGGGGATTGCCAGCCCATCCTAGAACAGATCTAGATCTATCTTAACTACGTCAGTGTGTCTTGACGGTTTGATCCTTTATAAGCAGTTAAATGAGTTAATATTGTCGTCTGAGACCTAAGTATATCATTTGTGAGATAGTAGGCAGTCTATATTTCTGAAGATAAATAATTACTAAGTAAACTGTGAATGAGTCAGAATGATATAGAGTTTCTAATCTTTAAGAACCTAGAGGAGACTTCTAGTTATGTATTATACTATTTTCATTTGATGCTGCTGATGTTGTCTTTTTAATATGTAAGATAGACGAAATTGTTAGGAATTTTAAGTAATAAATTTGTGGCCCTACAAGGTCCTTGATATAACGTACTCGAAATTGTTATTAGTGTATGTGGCATGGTATGGCAGAGTAATTTCTAAAACCTCTCGATATTTTATTAAATGCAGTCGAACACGTAAATTCTATAATTAACCATTCCCATATAACACGAGTCTAGTATATCCCCCACGTAACACTTTCGTAACACTCGAGGACCCACCTCGTAACAGATTCATTGTGCTGTCCATTTGGTGTATTTTTCTAGTGTTTTCGACCGTCTTGTGCTTTTTGTGTCAGTTTAGTGACATCCTGAAAACCTTTAAGTTAACACACACATTTTCTCTCTCTCTCTCTCTCTCTCTCTCTCTCTCTCTCTCTCTCTCACACACACACACACACACATATACACTTTAAATGACAGTCAGATGTCCTAGTCCCTGTCCTCTGAGTAAGTTGAAAAACGAGATGAATATCATATAAATGGTATTTTTATTTTTTTATTATCATTAGTTGTCAGCAAAATAATTTTATTTCGTCAATTACTTTGCTTTAACACTTTGTTTCTTGATTTCATTATTTTGGTTTACTGTTCCCCGACATGTTGATCAGTGCATGTATTGAAAAATCGCTTTTCTCAACATACAGTTAAAAAAGAAAAAAAAAAGACAAAATCTCTTATTCTATTCAACTTTATTTGATTTATGACCAATAGGCAAGATCAGGATTTTGAGAGGTAACTCTTGCGGTATCTCAGGAGCTGTTCCGCTGTATCTCCGCAGACCAACATGATTAAAGCTTTCTTCTGCTCATGGCTCGTGAACTGCAAACAGAATGACTTTAGTTGAAGTCAGTGGCGTAGGGTTACATTTTGGTTTTCCATTCGTACATGACGTCACTGCTGCCCAGTTACAGACCCAAAATAAAGTCAACAAAACCAGTTAAAAAGTCTGTCACTATCTGCGATGAAGATACCATGGACCAAATCCAAAGCTGTGTTGGGGTCTTCAATGATACTGCTACGGATATCCATGCTTTAACGTACATCACTTCCGGATAATAATAATAATATTTTAAATTTTGCTAAGATTTAATTTTGAATAAGAAAGAAGTAGTGTGTTTCCAAAATAATTAAACCTGGGTTAGCAAGGAATTGAAACTAATTTTTAATGAAAAGAAAAGAGCACTCCTAGAAAAGGATGAATTTATGAAAAAGAAGGAAGTCCAAAGAAAAGTAAAGAAAAAGACAGAAGGATGCAGAAATCAATACAAAAATAAACTACAACAGCAGTTGACGTCACACAAAACCAGACAGGTATGGGGCTGTATGAAAAAGATTGTTGGGTATTTACCAAAACAAACACTAAGTGATGTACCAAATGCCAATACATACATAACTGATCTGACTGGTTTTTATTCCCCGTTTTGACGTTCATGATTTCTCCGCTAATATCTATGATTTGAACCATGCTTCCTTGAATGATTTCGTCAATGAAAATTTATTATTGTCAGTGAACAAGACCTTGTAAAACAGTTCACAACATGAATGTCAACAAGAGTTTTGGGCCCATTGGTATTTATAAAGTGCAAGACCCTGAAAATGTGCTCACAACAAAAGTTTGCTTGCAAAATTTTTTATGCCTATTTGTAATGTATCGCTGACCAGCCATGTACTTCTCTTGTGTTGGAAAACCTGTAAGATAATATCTGTATGGAAAAGAACAAACCAGTAGAAATGATATGGCCAATTGAATAAACATCTGTTGTAATGAAATGCTTGAAAAGCAGTGTTTTGACACGATTCTTGCCCCATTCAGAGTGTCACCAAGATCCGATGCAATTTGCTTACTATGAGAAAAAGGATGTGGAAAATGTCATTCTAATCTACAAACACCTTGACTTTCCAAAGAACTATGTGAGAATACTTTTCGTAGATTTTTCCAGCGCTTTCAGAACATTCAACCACACCTCCTTGTTTCAAAATTGTTGGAAATGAACGTCAACAAAAATATTGTATCGTGGGTAATACATTTTCCTACTAATCGACCAGAGTATGTAAGTTTGAAGGTTGGATAGAGCATTTTTACATAATCAATCCTCAATACGAACATATGAGCGCCTTGAGGCTGTGCTTTATTTCCTGTCCTCTTTGCCATCTACTTGTCAGTGCAGAAGTGAGTTTGACATATTTTCTAATAATAAAATTTGCAGATGACACCACCATCCAAGGCCTTATTACGAACTCAGTCGATGAAGACGCTTATCTTATGGAAATTGCCAGATTTGTACATTGGTGCCATGATCATTTTCTTGTACTGAATGTGAAGAAAACAAAAGAGATTGTAATTGACTTTAGGACAAATACGGCACCTTTACATCCATTAAATATTGATAATGAAGAGGTTGAGCGAGTTGTACATTACAAATATTTGGGGATATATATCCAATGCAATCTAGATTGACACACATATATTTGAAATGTTCATTCAAGAGCCGGCCAGAGAATGTACGTTTCACGAAAATTAAGATTTTTTAATGTTGATAAAACACAGCTTTTCTTGTTCTACAAAGCTGCCATCGAAAGCATAATAACTTGTTGTATTACAGTATGGGGGAGGCAATGCAAGAGAAAGTGACAAGAATAAACTTAACAACACAGTCACCAAGAAAATATGGAACGTGACTTTTCCTTGGCTGTGCTGGTTTGTAAATGTCAAGGTTGTCTAAACTTGCTTAATGCAAAAGCCGTGTAGGATCAACGTCAGATGTTCGAGAGCCACAGTATATGAACAAAACATTTACAGTCATCCTTTTGTTGTTGCAAACACATTTTGTTACAAAAATGTTATACAAATAATTAGAAATACACACGCATGAAACACTGTTTACTCTTGTATGCAGTTTTTTAACTGTTAATTTGTATGTTTCAGTAATCACAAAATAAACATATATACCAAATGTTCTGAAAATCTTGACTGTTGATTGTTTTGACTCTAATGAACGTATTAAATACGGCAATGAATGTGGGAACATATTTCCACGAGCCGCATATTGAAGGTCAAAGAGCCGCATGTGGCTCCCGAGACGCGGTCAGGCCACCTCTGGTATATATGGTACAATATGATTGATGAGGCATCGCGTGTGGTTTCTTTCAGATTCCAAGTTCAATTTATTCAACCCGATTTGGTCATCCTTTCAAATTAAAAGCTAAAATCACACCAGACACAACAAAAGTGCAAAAACCTCTATCCATATACTACACAAACAAAAAGTTATGATTATCACAGCTGTAGATTCTCAAGTTTTTTGTTTTTTTGTCTTGGCACTGGATTAGAAAGTAGATTGATCTAAACATGGAACCTCTAGTACTCAGGTGGAGTGACCTTTATATGGATATTGGCCCAGCAACCACGTGGAAGAGTATTTTTGTTCTGTTTGTTTATTTAAAAAAAAACATTCGGCTACAGTTGATTGTCAGGCATTAGTATCAAAGAAATTAGACCCTTGCTGACTTTAGCACTAGATCTGCTCACTGATAAATTAATTTTTTTTAAAATCAGTAGTAATGGGCCACTGATCTGTGGTTTGCTCTCCCGCGCAGGGTTGGTTGCATCCATTCATTCCTTAATAAAAGTTTCTTGGCAAAAACCTTCTCTAAAACATTATTTCATTTGTTAAAGGGTATTTCAGCTCGACAGAGATGTGATGAAAACTTAGCTTATGTTGACTTATACAGAAGTATCATTCTTTTCACGATCCATTTTACAATTTTGTTGTTGTTAATTTCTAGAATTGATTGAGCAATTACATTTTTCATTTATTTTGTTTTGCTTGTTTGTTTGTTTTCTTTTTTCAACACATTAACATTTTATCAGCCTTATGTTTCCATATTATATCTGTATTGATCTTTAACTTCATTTCTGACTTTTCGTCATTTGACGAACCAAAACAACCTGAGCTGAGAAATTATCGAATTACACTTGCCAGAAAGTCCTTAATTAAATAATAGTAATAGTAATAATGACAATCAGGATAATAGTAATACATTTTAGTTAATGAATCACCGTGCTTGGTGTTGCATGTTTTGAATTAAAATGTTTTGCATGAAGGCAGACCCTAAAGCTGAATGGCAGTGAAAGGTCTTGGGTGACGTCTTGTTATTTCGAATCTTGAACCGAACCACAAACGTGTCAATTTCCATCACAAAAACCTCGCAGAAATTGCTAGAATTAGCATGAAACAGGATACTGGATTTGAAGAAATCAAGGAACTTAATGACCGCTTCCCTTCAAAAAGAAATTGTAATTAATAATGGAATTTAAGGCAAGATAACCGCACAGAAAGCAAAATGAGTACAGAGTGCACTGTCCAAGTTTGGGACCCTCAGACGTAAAGTGCCCTACATTGTTGAACAGTCTAGTTGTTTTTTTTCTGATTTATTTCTTTTCTTTTCTTTTGTTTCCTGTTACATTTTTGTCCTGAAGACGGTCGTTAGACAGGAAGCTTTATCTTTCCTTTTCCTTTGCGTTTTATAGTATCGTGTATGTATAATTTCTTACTCGAGGCTTTGCTACAAACAACTGTTTCTCTTTGGCAGAAAACCATACTAATCCATTGTTTCTGTCTAACGAGCAGTTTGACTTTTGAAATTAAAATCAAGGAAGGAAACGTTCGAATTTAACTGATCCCTGAAGGGTTCAGTACGTGATAAATCCAACCTTTCGTAAGCCACATACTAAATTATTTTCACTTTTAATAGTTTGGCTTAAAGCCCAAAAAACATTTATGACCAAAGGAATATTTATGTTATTTGGTGATTTGTCAGTTGTCAGCTGCATGTATAACGTTTGCTGTTTTTTCCACTCTGATAAGGTTTGACATAAACAAACCCGGAATATTTGGTGCAACACGACTTCAAAATCACTGTCTCTTAACAATGGCCTGTTATCTGTTATTTGTGAATCCGATACACTACTTCTAACCTCAGACGCAAAAGCCCACTAGAGCTAGATACAAGTCTATGACCATTTCATGTAAACTCCAATAGGAAAACCATCCTTTTTTGTTGTTGTCTGATAAAGCATTATCTGTCAGTGTACATTTAAGTTGCATATAATTTTGAAGTGAAGGCCACGGGGCCAGCCTACAAAGTTGTTTTGGCCTTCCTGGCCACAAGGATAGGCTAGAGTCACGTAAAGCACAGTATGTAACAACATAGAGTATACTATTTTTCTTTTTGCCAGTTTTTGTCTCTGCATATTGCCTTGCTCCGACCCCACAGTTTTTCTGTGGTTTTTATAATACTTTGTCAAACTGTGTTTGGTATAGTCTACGCTATACTGTTAAAAAAATATGCAGGAAATCAATGGGATCGCAGTGAGGCTTGAGAAGTTTTGTTGTATCGTTTCAGTATTATTTCTTTCGCCAGGCTTTTGCTACACACCTTTTTCTTTTTGCCTTAATATTTTGCCTGTAGTCTATGCTGGACAGACAGGCATCCTTGGGGACTAATGTTGAGTGTTATCATAATTAACTTCAGATAAAGTTATAAAAAGTACAGATTATAGATTTTGGTAGTGTAAAATAAATAGTGTGCAGGAAATGGCTGGGATAGTACCATGCTAGTATTTGATACCAAAATTTATGAGAAAGTGTAAACATGAATTTCAGTGGAATAGGATGTATGATTACAATAATGAGGAAGAATGGCGGAGGACACCTGGCCTTAGAAGTTCAAATGAGGCGAATCCCATAGGGGGTTTAAAAAGAGGCACACACACACACACACACACACACACACACACACACACACACACACACACACACACACACAACACACACACACACACACACACACACGCACACACGCACGCACGCACGCACGCACGCACGCACGCACGCACGCACGCACGCACACACACACGCACGCACGCACACACACACACACGCACGCACGCACGCACACACACACACACACACACACACACACACACGGGGATGAGACGGTCTTGAGACAAAGTGCCCGAGTCTCATGCCGAAAGTACAGGGTACGATGCCCCGTCCGTGCAGGCATGTTGGAATTTTTTCGGAGGGATAAAATTGCTGTCTCCGATCCTATGGTAAGTAGGATCGAGCACATAGCCTTCTCGGATATGGAAGAAAACACGGAAGGCTTGCCGTTGCCAGGGCAAAATTCTAAAAAGAAAAAAAAAGGCTAAGCCCTACCACAGCAAGAAAACTAAATTCAAGAAAAGTCAGGCGTAAATGCCAAGGGCAGAGAACCTCCTAAAATAAATATCTAAACACACACACACATATACACGCGCATACACTCACATACATATCATGCACACACCAAGATATGACTGGGGTAAATTGGAGGCAAGTGGGAACTTCAGTCAGATGTTCCTAAAAAGCAAAAAACGAATCACCACAAACGAAATCTGCACTGTGAAAAAAGGAAATTGCAACACATTATCAAAGTAGTATCGATTGTAAACATGTATTCATTTCATTTTGCTATAAATATGCATTTCCATTGTCGGCTGTTTAGAAATATTTCAATCATAGAGCATATTACATAAGCATTATGATTTTTTTTCCTAAAACAAAATATTTATTTTAACAAAAACGCTGAGAGGAAAATGTATGTACTATATATTATCTATAATAAGCTATTAAAGTACAGCAAGCTGGAACACCCTTGAGGACTACTGTAATAATGTAAAGTATTGTTGTCCAACATGCAGTTCAACATAATTATCAAAATAACATTATTCCTTCTGTCAAGAATAGATTTAATTCATAAATGTTTCCACTGACTAAATTTTTGTGAGAGAGCAGTGAGTAATTTTTACAAACGTAATTATTGTGCGAGCCAGCATAACTTGGTCTCGTAAACAATTTGTTTTGAACAGTTTTTTTTTTATAATAGATAGACAGAAGGTGTGGGGAAGGATAGACGGACAGCGTAGGTGTGCATGACTGAGCACTTGTTATATCTCGTGTTTTGAACTAGGTTTAGTAGAGAGGGAAGGGGTGAGTAGGAATTAAATGTTGTTGAGACGTCGGTTGACGTACAGAAAATCCGTGATCCAGAGTAAAAGCTCGGGGTTTTGAACATGTTAAGAATTTATTGCTATAAAATTACATTTTATTGTCTTGAGTGATTCGACCTTTGATGTCGACCCAAGGTCGTTGCTTAGGGCTGTTACTTAAAATAACTCAGTTCGGCAGCTGAGCTAGAAGTGGTTGCACCAATCACAATCCAGGAATTAGACGGTAAGCTGCAGATGCAGTCCAGTATTTAAGGCCATACAGAACTTAGTTCTGGGCCACATGTAGACAATCCATTTACGAGGTGGACGGCGAGCTCTCAGCCAGATGAGAAGTCATAGAGACGCAGCGATTGAGCTGATATGTACAGTGATGGAGCATTGTCAGAAATCTACGCTCCTGAGCCCAAGCCTACTTGTTTGAGCATTAAACCCACAGCGCTAATATCAACAGCCCTCACATTGTGAGGGCCGAATGGTGAGCTAAAGATTTTAATTCCATCCTGAATTTACAGCCACCTACACATGTAGACTGTTGACCAGTACTGCCAGACCACATGCATTTCCCGCGACCACGTGTGAACTACACCAGAGCGCGCCTGGCAGAGACGCTATATAAATATGTTTTAGTATGAAGAGAGATAGAACTTTAAACCTTACAGGATCCGTCGCCCTCGGGCGCGGATTCTTTTGAATGTAAATTTATTGTGACTTAGATAACTTCATATTACATTGCCTTAAGTACTTCATAGTTGCTCCTCAGCTTAGCTGAGCATTTTCAGTTGCTATTGTATTCGTTATCTATTGTATATTTTATCTTTGAATTTGTTAGATATATAAACTTTACAGTCTGTTACTCAAATTGATTTATTTAGTTTTTAGAGTGAAAGTTGGTTAATTGTTGTGTTTTTTTTGTGCTCGTGTGATTGGGAAGCGGACCTCTCGATCTATATTCCCCAAAATCCCGATCCGCGACACCTTCCCCTGTTTTTAATGGTTAATTGTAATAAAACTTCATGCAAAAATATATATATCATACAGTCTCATACTCTGAGAGAATCACTTGTACACAAACGTGGAAAAAAAGCCGATCAATCTTTTAAAGAAAAGGGAAAATAATATAGAAAAATAAGAGCATAAATAGAGCATAGACACCATTCATCAAAGAGAGATGAGATCGTGGGGTTCGTACGTGAACTTTTCAAATCAGAAAGTTGTGTTTTATATATACTTTTCTTACAAAATGAGTTGGAAGACTGTAAAAAAAAAATAAAATGGACATAGGATATTATGCATCTTTTGCAATCAAAGTTCACTTTAATTTTTCCAAATCACTGAGCGGAATGTCTGAACATACATATTTTAAATTTAAAGCTAATGCACGACAGTCGCGCTTGTGTGCAGCTAAAATGCAACATTCTGATGTGGACGGCAACATTCTGATGTGCGTGGCACCAATACAGCTATTGTGCAGTCTCGCGCCCGCGCCGCTTGGAGGGAATACTTACTTGCAACAATCAAACTTCAATACTACGCGCAAAATGCCAATTGAAATTTTAAGCATCAAGATCTTATCATGAACAGTCACCATTGTAATTGCGGTGCGCTCGAAAAATGACGTGTTTTTTTTTGGGGGGGGGGGGTGGGGGGGGGCACACCTGTGGAAAGCGTACAGTGCATGTTTGGATTGCCAAAATCGATTATACTGTACTTTATAGATAGACCCCTGTCACACATGCACTGGTGATCATTGCTGATGGAGTTAGTAAATTATTCTGTGAGATGCCATCTAAAGGTATCTGTGATTATTGCCACAACAATTAAATTTAGACTACATGTCATAGTATGCCAACACAGCTATTGAGTCCCTTCATTTCATAAGTACCCCTGAGAGGATGAACGGTTTTTACTTTTATTTAAATAATGTGCCTTCATTTGTAACACTAGTTTGCGTGCCCAGGTACGGCTATTCATAGAGGTTTATAGTCAGTTGTCTGGTTGCCATTACTTGAATTACTTCCCTTGTGGAGCCTACGGTAGCGCGGGGTCCAAAACCAACATTGCTGTGAGGAGGCGCGCGTTTTGATTGGTCAGTTGGAAATTGTGACCAGCGGGTATCCAGCTTCTGTATCATGTCTAAAACGGTTTCTTGTCAACCGTCAGAAAGACAGGAACTAGGGTTCGTTTTCAAGAGTATGCAATACCCTTCCCGTATGATATGGGTGCTCTTGATAACTTTTGTTACCAACGGAGATACGACGTGTTGATGAAGTGAAATATAACGTACGAGTTTGTCCATATTTACTTATCTCGTCACCTTTGAAAAATTATATTAAAGCTGCTATAGAGTTTCTGGACAAGGTAGCCGGTTGGAATTTTAGTAGAAAGTTCCTACTTAGTATTGATACCAATTTTATTGTACTTCGGTGCACGTATCCCAGTGAAATCGTCAATAATAGAGTCCCAGATTTTAAATGAATGATGAGCTAAACGCGTTTTATCACCGATAAATCCAACCTGGTCAAACTTATTAAATTGTAGCTCATTAGAAGTGCTACTACTACTACTACTTCTACTACTACTACTCCTACTACTACTACTACTACTATTACCAATAATAATAATAATAATAATAATAATAATAAATTATTTGTTTGTTAGTTCAGACGAACTACACATGTGGAAATTAATTTGTGAGAGACTGCAAAACAGCCAAGAGTGAAAATAAACAAGCGATTTGATTCTGGCGGACATGGAATAAAAAACCTATTTAAACATCCAAATCTTGGTCTTCAATACCAAATACCAAACAGATCTGCCTAAAACTGTGAAAATACAATCTGTAAAAAGAAATAAGAGTCGTAATGAAATGGACTGCCCGATTTCATTTCTTTACTTCGAAGTGGCCAGAAAAGTTGAACAAAATGCATTCATAAGACCCACATTAAAAAAATTGACATATTTGGTAAAAACTATTTACACAGAAAGGCACATATTGTACAAAGATCATTGTCTTATCTCCAGTTTCTAACCAGTGAACATGTTCAAGATGAAATGTTTTGTAGCAGAGTAAAAAAACAAAGTGAATTTAGACTGTGGAAGGAGAGAGACGATTACAATCACCAATAGAGAATGTCTGTCCAGCTGAACTTTCTGGATACGGATCACAACATGGTAATAAATCACCATCACAATAATAATAATAACTATAATAATAATGACAATAGAAACAAGACTACTTTACAGTCCACATCTAGAAAACTTTGCAAAACTGAGTGTTTCCCAATACCATGTCCATTAATAATGTATTACTCTATGAGATAAGATATAATGAGAGACAATATAGCAGGGAATGTGAACTTGATCAAGTCGAACTTTAACTTGTTCATGCATTTACATATTAGGCGTGCCTAACTAAAAATCATCGGTACTAATAATACATTAACCAGTCATCTTTTTGTGCATCGGTGGAAAAAGGGGTGATCATTCATTTACATATTATTATGAATTCATATATTCACCGATCCACTCATCAATCCATGTTACCAATCAAACATTTTAATTTGACTCTTTCGTATTTCAAGATGAGAATCTGTTTTTGTTCTGCAAATGTTGTTTTCAGCGTCTATGGTCTGCGCGAAATCATCTTTCTCATTTATGTCCTCGTCGAAAACATCAAATCCCTGCTCTGGATCTCAGTAATTTTGGCATTTTCTTTATGTCCACTTTAATGATTGTGAACTTGGCTCTGTTGGGTTAGAATGCGATCCATTTTGCTTTCCATCACCACGTAAGATCGTTCCTCACCTGAACATTGTTGCTGGAATAATCAATTGCACTGGTGCTTTTTGAGCCTTCATAATTGAATCTTGTTGTGACAGCTGCTTGTCTGATCCAACGTAAAACATGTGATGAAACTGCTCTTCAGATACCACAGAAGACAACCTGTTACTTTCATTCGTAACTGAAGTAACATCTCGTTCTAACGGGTCCTCCAGTGAATGTATGGAATGGGAACAGCGATTCCTGATCACAAAAAATGCAGAGATTAAGACGATAATGAAAAAAGTCAAACCGTGCCCAACGATTAGGACAGTAATAATTGTCATCTTTTTCTCAGTTTGAGGGATAACCCGCACCACTCGTATTCACGATTTTAAACAGTTTCTTAAACTTCTGGAACAGATGGCACAAAGAACCAAAGAATTAAAACGTCTAAAGTATCAAGGACTGACTTTAGCACCGAGAGCTGTGTTAAGAACAGGGCATTCTCTCAATAAAAGAATTCCTTTCTTAGGACTCTTATCTTTCAGGAAGTGAAAAAGACAATAGATGCAACATACATTGTGTGCTTCTGTAAACATGTCAGCTATCGGCCTGCAGGCCACCTTTCTGTTTATATTTTACCTTGCGTCGTGTTGCTATGGCGCAATGGTTCTCAAACTTTTTTTCCAGGCAATCGTCCTCATAGGCTACAAATTTTCTTACCTTTCAGAACAAGACAGACTATACACAAGTTATGATGTTAAAATTTTTCAAAGCTTTACTAAATACAACTGACATGTTGATCGTTCAGTATGAAAGAGAAAGCATTCTATATCAAATGCATTCAAATTAGCCTTTTCTGTTCATAAAACCCACCTACGTCAACTGCTGTACAAGCACGGGGCTGCTCTAATTTAGCACCCAAATCGTCCTCCATTCGTGTTTTCGCCTCCGCCCACGCCCTTGTCTCCCTTTTCTGTCTTTTCTCCTCCATAGAAGTCAATCTCCCCCCCCCCCGCGCTTTTTCCCCAGGGGGCGGTATCGCAACACGTTGAGAACCTCTTATCTTGTGGAACAATACAGAGAAGTTTATTCCAACTTCCCACAGAACATTTGAACTTTTTGTTTTGAAACTTACGGCCTGTATCATCCTTATGATTATTTTTTTTTCCAATTGCTCATAATTTATGATTATTTACTGGTGAGGGTGAAAGGTTATCTCAAAAACCAAACAAAACTGTGTGCATTGATGACTTGCATATTCCCCTGTGTGTCTGTCAGTGGTGTCTGCCATTCTGTCATTTTTCTGTGTGCTTGTGTGTGTGGATGTGTGTGTGTGTGTGTGGGGTTTGAGTGTGTGCACGTGAGCGTGTGTGCACCCACGTGCATTTCACTATTCAGACCACTCGGTTCTCTACTATCATTCTCGCATAATTGGGTTCAAAAAAAAAAAAAAAAGGAGGGAGGACTTTGGGGGGGGGGGGGTGTGACCTACACTTGTCCAGTTTTCGGCATTGCCTGACATACTGCTGGGAACAATGTAAGGACTGCTCCAAATCTGCACACATATAAAAGACCTATGGTTATATAAACTATTATCCCCCTGTCATTATGTGTGTATGTGTGTCTCGCTCCTGATATCTTAGCTTTGTTTTCATTTAGAGCCAAGGTTGAACAGATTCATTCCTAAAGTGATTCCTATAACGAAGTTGAGATACAGAAAAACGTCGTTCTGTTCAAGTTATTAGCACTGCTGTCTCCTTTTCGTGCTGAATATCCCGTCCTCTGTATAAATCGGAGCTTCCACAATTAAAATTACCTCCACTGCCGTGTGGCATTATTAAAGAAGCGTCTGAGATCAACCTTTTCCATGTCATCTCCCCGTCAAGACTCCTAAAACTGTCAGTTGAATAACAGAGGGTCGCTGGGTTCTTACTGTGCTTGTCATGATTCGGATGTTGTTAAAACTCACGCAGAGAGTGAGTTGTTGTTGTTTTACCAGGGCCATGAGAAATTGGCTGATGGCCTTGAACGGCCCTCGCGAATTATAGTTGGTGAGTAAATAAATGTAAAGTTAAACTGTTAGAGACACGCTTGTCGGCTATAATGTTCGTGATTAATAAGTAATGGAGTAGGGGTGAAACAAGGTGGGGATAGTTGAGTTTGTTAAGTATGACTAGACAAGTTTTTGCACGTTAACTGGCTGGTAGAATAGTGCAGACGTATTACTACAATTAAAATGGTGGGAGGTTTCGACCTATGAGATAGCTGAACTAATTGGGCCAGCGGACTAGCACGCTGGGTAGTTAGATAGTATAAAACATCGTGTAACGTTCAGATTTATTGAATACAGACGGGCAGAAGCATCGTGTCATGAATTATCTCCGGTTGGCCAGTACCTGAACTGTGTGGTTTGAAGACTAGAAGTCCTTGCTAACGGACTGACTGACCTCTAGAAAGAAAGGTCTGAGTGGGCTGACCTTTGAAAGCCCACGCTGCGCTATTTTGATGTTCGCGCCTACCAGTAGGCGTGACCAATGGTAATATATCTTATTTGAACTTCAAGCATAATAGAAGATCAGAGATAGAGAGAGAACCACAGCCTCATAGGAAGTCTAGGGAAACCCCAGCTGGCACTCGACGACGAGTGGCCTGTGTTATAGCATTATTTCCATAGTATGATTGAAGTAATATGGCACATTGTTGATGAATTGAATAATGATTGTGCATATATATAAATAGTTTTTTTGCAACTGCGTAATTACCTACAAGCCGAAGTGTGCTTCTGTAGGCTTGGAACGTACTGGGCTCTCCTGACATTCAAGCCCATATGATTTAGGTAGAGTTTGCCTGGCGACTGGCCAGTGGCGACTCAACTGTCACATTAAATTGATATCTAGTTTCGTATAATATACCTATTTGCTATTGATTGCAGTACATCCAATAAGGAACCATAATTACATGAATATCATAGATTAAGTTAGTAATTAGAATTTATTGCTTTGAATATACCTCTATTGTCTTTTGTTTTGTTTATTAATATTTATGTAAAACATGGCCTGACCGGCCTGACATATATAGATACTCTAGTTGTTTAATACTTTTCTTGTGTGGTTGTGTCCGAGTGTGAGTTAGCTGCCTCTCGTGCAGTCGAATGCTCCCCAAGACCCTAACTCTGCTCGTGACAGTGCTGAAGAATCCGCTCAAATCATTCAGTACAACATACAACGATTTTCAGTTAGCCATAAAAATACAGTGCTGCCATTCAATGACAAAATGGTGTACAACGATCAGATAACATTTCAAGAATGCTTGTTTTATAGTTGGCACTCTTTCACAATAGTTTAATTAAAAGTGCAGCGAACTTAGACCATAACGTTATTACTACTAAAACGTGCGAAAAAAAGATGCAAATGTTAAGATGAGTATGTATTTTTTATTCAGATTTTAGTAAATTACCAGCATGTCACTTTGCCATTAATAGCAGTTCCTTTCATTACCTTATTAATTTGTTAAATTAAAAACGCGCCGAGGAAAACGTACACTATAATGAGCCATATAAGTATATCAAATGGAACACCTTTGAGAAGTACTGTAACAATGCAAAGCCCAGTTCTACATGCAGCAACTACATGCAGATCTGCAAAATATTATCAAAATATACATGGTTCTTAATGTTCTTAATAGTATGATGAAAATTCAAGTCAAAAATATAAATTACAAAGTCACATACTTTGAGAGAATCAGGTACATACAAAAGTACACCAACAGAGCATAGGCACCACCCATCAAGTACGTCCTGTCAGAGGGAGTGGGGCTGTGGTGGGGTGGGTGGGACTTGATGGGGAGGGGTGCTCCCTGAACAAGGAAAGCGCTGAAAGAGGGAGAGGGCACTGGGGTAGGTACGAATGATTTTCAACTTAAAAAGTTTGGTTTTAAATTATATGTTTTCAACCAAATGAGTAGCAGGGTTGTGAAAAAATTGAATATAGGCTATGTATCATTAGCAACAATAAAATTTTAATCGTCCATATTTTGAGCATCAGTGTCTTGTCATGAACATCCACCATTCTCAAGGCCTACAAGGGGAGGGGGTAGAATGCGTTGCGAGTGGAAAGGCGGAGGGGGGGGGATATAACAATTTCAAAATCGAATGCACGTACTTTGTGGATGGCCCCTTCCTACAAGAAGAATAAGATACCAAATTACAGTATTCAATGAAATTAATCAATCATCCTGTGAGATCCCATATAAAGGAGTTTAGCCTTTGACGGTGGGCACAACAATTAAACTTAGACCATAATGCCAATGTATGCAAACAGAGCAAACTGGGTCACTTCATAACAAGAATATCTATACTGAAAATTCGTGGATGTGAGTAAATATTGTCACTTATGGTTCTACCCTTTCGACCTGTGGAAAGTAGATATTTCTAGTGCTATCATTATTGTATGTATGAAGGAGACGTGGACAATTTTTGTAATTAAGAAAAAGAGGCCAGTGGCGGTCATTATTGGTCAGTTGCCAAATGTTGCCAGAAGTCAGCTTTGATTAGCTTATCAAGGCTTTCGTAAATGAAAAACATAGTAATTTTTAATATGAGGTCTCTCCTCCATACAGGGTTTTGTCGTTGGACTGAAGGAAAGATAACCCTAAACTCCAATCATGAAGCACCCCCACACCCCCCCCCCTCCAAAAAAAAACAAAACAAAACATATTTTTGGTTGTTGTGCAGAAGAACGACGTATGAGGAAGTTAATTTGTGAGAGAATGCAAAACCTCCCAGGTTGAAAAAAAAAAACGACTTAAAATGAACTTTGGCACTGGCAGGCATGGAAAGATAACAGTGTTTAAATATTCAAGTCTTGGTTTTCAATACATCTCACCATACCAAACAGACCCGTCTAAAAATGACATAAATGTAATTTCTAAGACGAAAAAAGAGCCGTAATGTAATGGACTGTACGATGTCATTATTTGATATTAAATGGCCAGATAACGCCAAAAAAGTCGCACAATAAATTGAAATCCTCATTAAAAAAAATATAGGATATTCCTCATCGAATATACCATTATGTACACAGACAGATCATTGTATCATCTCCAGTAATTTCCGGGTGAACATGTGCAAGAGGGAACGTTTTATAGCAAAGTTCAAAAATAAATTAAATTAATTTCGACATTATTTTAATGAATAAGACGACTACAAGAATTAATAGATAGAGAATTATCCCGTAACAATCACGAAGTGGTAATAAATGACAATAATCAAAAAAGAAATAATAATACTAACAATAATGATAACATTTAACACTATTTACGTTCCTAATCGAGAAGGTTACGCCAAGCTGCAAGTTTGATAAAACCATGACCATTAACGATGTATTACTTTATGGGTTAAGAATTTGTGAAAGGAAGTCCAATTTGGAATATGAACAATTCAGGACACACTTTAACTTGTTCATATCTTTAGGTATGTGGCAAACTAATAAACTATCAGTAGCAACAATGCATTAACCAGCCATCTTTCAGCCCACCGGTGGAATCGAGATGGTCGTTCATTTACATAATGAAGTCATATATCCACCGATCCACTAAAACAGTCATACATTCATGTGACGAACTAACCAGACAACCAACCAACCAAGTGACCGACCGACCGACTGACCAAATGACCAACCAACCAACCAACCAACCAACCAACCAACCAACCGACCGACCAACCAACCAACCAACCAACCAACCAACCAACCAACCAACCACCATCATATATTCACCCCCTCCACCATTAACTCCCCCATTCACGCATAGAGTCATGACGACGCTCAACCAGAACCCACCAATTCTACAACTAGTTGATACATTGCCCATTAAACTTTACAGATTAATCTTGAACTGTAAGGACTGCACATTATAATAATCAGGGATATTCTCATTTGCATCCTTCCCGGTCTCCAGTCCAGCCTGTTTTTTGACAACAGCATAATCGGGGATGTCCTCAATTGTCTTATCCACAGAATCAAAATGTCTTTTGACAACAGCATCATTGGAGACTTTCTTATTTGTTTCATCCACAGAAGTAGTATGTTTTTTAACGACAGCATAGTCTGGGATATCCCCATCTGTCTTATCGACAGTATACATTTTACCATGTCTCTTGACAACAGCATAATCGGGGATGCCCTCATTCTCCTTCTCGACAAGATCCACTTTAACATGCTTTTTCACCACAGCATAATCGGGCACATCCTCATTTTCCTTATCCACAGAATCCATTTTAATATCCTTTTTGACAACAGCGTAATCGGGGATTTCATCATTTGTCTTATCCACAGAATCCACTTTAACATGCTTTTTGACAACAGCATAATCAGGGATTTCCTCATTTTCCTTATCCACAGAATCCATTTTAACATGCTTTTTGACAACAGCGTAATCGGGGATTTCATCATTTGTCTTATCCACAGAATCCACTTTAACATGCTTTTTGACAACAGCATAATCAGGGATTTCCTCATTTTCCTTATCCACAGAATCCATTTTAACATGCTTTTTGACAACAGCGTAATCGGGGATTTCATCATTTGTCTCTTCCACAGAATCTGCATCGCTGGAATAGGTCTGCCCAGTAACTGTTGTATGCTTTCTCTTGTAGTTGGAGGGTGCTTCATGACTCCGCAATTTGGGACCATTTTGACCTGATGATGCTTGATCAGTTGACGGGTGACACTTTTGCTTTTTATCAACTAGGAGTCTGCTTTTGGCATCCTGCATGGGATCCGATGGCCCATTGCAGGAAGCCACGAAGAATCGTCTCTGCCTATCCACATATGTGCATGTATCGTCGTTCTTCTTATTTAGTAGTAGGTTCTGGTGTTCAATATTTTCGAAAGTGTCATAATCGTGATCGATATTTTTGTGTGTATCCTTTGAGTCACTGTCATCATTTTCAACGAAAACTGCGTAATCGTAGTCGTGTTCAGATTTGGAACTTTTTCGCCATTCTTCTTCAAGGATGGGACGGCCATTTGATTGCTCACAATCACTATAATCGTAGTCGTTTGTTGATTTGTTAGTGCATTTCAAAGTGGCAGATTCTTCTGAACCGGGATTGTCATCAAAGTCAGCATAATCAGGATCGTTTTGAAGTTTGACACTATCGTGATTACCAACCTGTCCGAGCTTGACTTCACAGAATCCGTTGTTTCCGACGATACCGTAAAACGGGCGATCCGTAGAGGGGCCATTTGTGTCATCGCCACCGATAACGGCATAATCATCGATGTTTTCATCTTCCTCAGCTGCTTTGTTACTCACAGTGACATCCACATTGTTTTCAGGACTCTCACAACTGTTTGGCATACCTTGTAGAAGTTTGGTGTTGATGTCCTCCTTAAGTGTTGTTTCCACTTCCAAGCCATTTGCACCATCATCATCCGCATCGTCGTCATCTGAAGTAAGTTTCTCTCCAATTGCTTTAGTTTTACTGCAATAGCCAGTGTTTTTGTTATCAGGACTCACTTCTTTCTTGTGTTTGAAAACGCTTGAATGCTTGACCTTCGTAAAGAGATGACTGACAGCCCTTTTTTTCTGCGAGTGGTTTTCACTATGAGTGTTCTTGGCATTTTCATTCTTACCTGTTGCAAGATCAGAATCTGTTTTTGTAGTGCAACCCTCATTTTCAGCATCTTTGGTATGTGGGCAACCACCATTATGACCTATTCGCTCATGCAAATCATCTGTGTGACGTGTTCTCATAACATCATCTTGTTTTCTGGAGGGATGGATGTTTTGGCTCTCAGTGACTTTGGACTTTTCTTTATGGCCACTTCCATGTGTACTTGGCAATGTCGGATTAGACACAGATTTCTCTTCCACCACGTTAGAAGATTTTAATTCATAACAGCATGCATTGTTGGACTTATCATTTTGATTGTTAATTTCAGCTTTCAGAACTGATTCTTGTATCGGCTGATTGTCTGATTCAACAGAAAACTTGCGATCAGACTGATCCTCAGTTATCGTAGAAGAAAATATGTGACTTTCATTGGTAACTGAAGTAACATCACTTTCTAAATCGTTCTCCGCTGGTTTTGCGGAAGGCGGACAACATTTCCTTCTCAGAATACATCCGGGGACGATGAGTATAATGATAATAACGAATGCAACACCGACGAAGCAGGGTATAAAACCGGTTATTGATGGGTCTATCATCCTCTTTTCAATTTAAGGGATAACCGGTATCAATCGAATCCAGTTGACTTTCATTCGTAACTGATGTAACATCACGTTCTAACTGGCTCTCCACTGATTGTTCGGCAGGAGACCAGTATTTCTTTTTCAGAATAAATACAACGACACAGAGTATAATGAAAAGAACTAAAGCACAGACGGGAACAACGATTACTGACACGTCCTTCATCTTCTTCTCAATTTGAAGGATAACCGGCACCAGTCGTACTCACGACTCAAAACACTGTCTTAAACTTCTGGAACAAATGGCACAGAGAATCAAAGACGTACGATGTCTGCAGTGTCAACGACTAACTGTAACATTGATCATGGGGTTGAGCACAGCGCGTCATTTCAGTACAAACAACTCTTATCTTCAAGGAAGGAAATCAGACAGTAGGTAACTTACTGTGCGTGCTTCTGTCAACAGCCCGATAAGCGCCTTTTTTTTTGTCTTTTACCTCCTGTGGTATTGTTCCAGTAACACAAAACAGAGACTTTCATGCACTTGTCCTACAGTACATTTAAACTTCCTCTTTGAAACTTGTGACATTAGTATTGGTTTTACTGTTGTTTTCAATTATTATTTTTGTTAAAGTTATTTTCAATTATTATTATCATTATTTTCAGGAAGGGTTGGATCATGGAAGGTGATTATTATAGTAAAAAAAAAAAAGTAAAGTGTATGCATTGATGACTTGAATATAAAGGTTTGCGTGTTTCACTGTGTGTCTGTCAGTTTGTCTTTCTAATAACCAGTCTGCCATACGGTCATTTGTGTGTGTGGGTATGTGCGTGTGTGTATTAGTTAGAGTACCCCCGGGTGTGTGCCCGCGTGCGTTTCAGCATTCAGACAACTCAATTGTATACTATCATTCTCGGGGAGTTTGAGAAAGGTAGGTGGCATGGAGGAGGGAGGCAGGGGGTGATCGAGCACATAGTCTTCTCGGATAAGGAGGAAAAATTCGGAGGGCCTGTATGCAGGTTGCACGTTAAAGATACCTTGGCAGCTGGACATCGTGAAGAGCAGGCCGAACAGGCCGCTGCCAGGGGGAAAAAATGAAGAACCAAATCCCGAGCACAACAAGAAGATAAACACAAGAGAAGTGAGGTGTAAATGACAAGGGCAACGAACCTCCTAGAATAAAGACCTGAACACACGGGATCGGGGAGGGGGAGGGGTGTGTGTTATTTTGTGCAGTTTTAGTAGTATCCATAATGTTACTGGCGTGTAGACTGGGGCTGCTTTAAGTCTGTACATATCTGAAAGACTTGCGGTTACTTACAGACCCTTGTGATTATTTGTCTCTCGCTCTGTATCTTGGCTATGCTATCATTTTAGAGCCAAGGTGCAGTAGAGTTATTGTGAAGCCCACGCTAAACTGAACTTCGGATAGTAAGTTCTTCATCTTAGAGATCCGATTTTCCGGTTATTTGCAAGTTACCCCAAAACATACTCGTAAGAAGCATGCTGGTTTACTTTGCTTTCGGTGCACCGCCATGATTTCACTTTTTCCCGATTATCCACTTTGCGAAATTGGGCAGCTCCTTTATCGCTCTCTTACCTGACCTTCCCTGTCTTCAGCAGGTTTGGATAATCTGTTTTACAGTTTTTCACGACCCATTTCAAAGATAGAGACCGACATGTTATTGTGAAATGTCAAGTAAAATAAAACTTCTGTGTGCTGTTTAATACAAGATTAGGTTGTACCCCAACCGTACCTTCATGGCATTTTTATTCATAACGAACACAAACGACAACGCCAGCAAACAAAAGAATAACCAAACTAAGAATATCGTGGACTGTAACCGGATTCTTGAAGTACCTAAGCATAATATATATTATAAATAGAGAGAGAGCCAAGAATCATATAAGAAATTGATACTTTAAAAAAAAAAAAACCACACCAAAAAAAAAAAAAGGTTGATTATGCTGAGATTCGGTTTTTCAGCTGCCAACCCATTGTCCTTGATAAGAGGTACCCGTATCCAATGAGAAACACTAGCATTTAGAAGCATAATTGCTCGGGGTACGAAGTTAAGACAAACAAAAAAAATCAGGTTATTACTATTGTTATCTATTATTCCTGCAGGATAGCCCGTCCTTTATCTGAGCTTCCATGCTTCAAATTACCTCCAATGCCGCGTAGCATTATTAAAGGAGTGTATGGGACAGAACTCTCTTTTCTAGGTTGAATTTGAAAAGAATGATACACTCCTGCAACTGTTCTAAAGCACTAAGCCGTCAGTGTCGTTCATTTTCTTTTATTCCCTCCTCTAAAATCTCAAAACCGGCAGATCAGTAGGAAATGGTCGTTGCCTTCTGCCGTCCTGGACAATCTGCTCAAGTCATTCAATACAACGCATGCAATAGGTGCTATGTCAGTTGATCGTATAAATCCAATGTCGTCGTACAATGACAAAACAGTGTATAATGATGTGATAGAATTTCAAGAATTTCATATTTTATGGTAGTGTCGCAGGGTGGGAAATCGTTTGCTCTTTAAGACTTTCATAGTGGTTTAATATGTTAAGAACTTCGGGAGAACTTTGCCCTTGGCGTTTGCATCTCTGATTTTCTTCCTTTTATCTTCTGTGTTCTTTTTTCTTTTCTGTGTTTTTGTTGGCGGGATTACTTTTGTTTAATTTTGCCCGTGCAGCAAGCCTTGCCAGGCCTGCTCATCTAGACTTTCAGCTACTAAGGTATCTTTAACGAGCACCCGGGCCTTTCGAGTTTTTCTTACTTATCTGAGAAGTCTAGGCACTAAGTCCCACCTACCATAGGATCAGGGACATAATTTTTCCCGTAGTGGTTTAATGCGTAATGAACTAACACATTAACAACCTTACTGTACATTATAGTAATAAACATGTCGAGTGAAGATGACTTATGTACTTTTTTAACAACATTTCAGTAATAGCTGGCGGATTGTTTGTCATCAGGTCCAATTTCCTATCATTAGATTCTGATTAAATACAAAATTCAGAGAGGAAATATTAATTTTATCGTTATAAACACAGCTTTGTTTGGGGTAATTACATCCCTTTATATTGGAACTGATTGAAGCCCTAGTTAGATTGCCAAAGAGAGAGCGAATCATGAACATCGTGAGTTAGACACCCCGAAATTACATTCGAATTTCTGGCCTCTTCCAACCGTGTAAAGAGCTCTAACAGTTAGACCAACGGACCATTTTGAATGCAATTGAGCAAATCATTTCACCATTATCATCATTATTTAGCTTAGATCATACCATGAGGATAAAACTACACGCACATGAAAGTTTTTTTTTTTTCGCATATAGATAACAAAAACATCGAACACATTAGTTCATTCATTCATGCATTCATTCATTCGTTCACTCATTCATTCATTCCCCTTTCTTTTCCCCGTCCTTCACTCCTTTCTTCCTTCCTTCATTCTGTCAAAAACACCACAGAAATTCCAATACTCACATTGTGTATGTCGATGTTCGGATAATGCTCTTTTAATCCATAACTAAACATTAAGAGCTACAGCAACAAGACAAACACACAAAGAACATTTCCGAGATTTCATGATGTCCAGCTAATGATGATCAAAATCAACATTTCCTAGAATTAAAAGACGCAAGTGTATGAAAGCCACTGACAATCTTCGAAAACAAGCACATAAAAGGTTATTAAAAAAGGGGCAGGTGTTAACAGGAAGTGTAAAACGACCCGTAGCCTATATAGCTGTGCATGTACTTTGTGACAAAATTGAGAGAATGCTATTGGTACTTGTACCTACGCACTCCAAGCATTAAGCGTCAGAGGCTGCTCGTGTATACATAGTTATCCCTAACCCTGTCCTTTAACCTCAACTCTAAACCTTATCGAATCCCTAACCCTGCCCCCTACCCTTTTAGCCAAAAGACAGGAGGAAAACAAAAAGAAAATCTGGAAGAATAATTAAGTAAAGCCGTTGTTAGTAGTATTTCGGGAGGAGCTCTTTAACTCTGGAGTCACAAAAAGCTTTGAAATACATTCTGTTAAAGCAAACAACTTGGGAGACGTACGCACTTGTAACAATATTCTTGAAAGAAACTAGAGCAGAAATTGTGTGGTACATAGTACCTAGTGGTGTTCCACCATCTCAATGATGCCATTTCCAAAAGCACGCACAAGTCATTGAACTGCAGTAAAACGTGGAAATTAAAAAAAAAAAAGCTTAATACGAAAATCAGGTATGAATGTCCCCCTAGACAAACACCTCGATATAATTATTACTAATTGCAAGGAGGCAAATATCATTTAATCATTATGCACTTTGTCTAGTTACTCCGTAGAATACAACATAGCAGTACAGGGGAGTAACACATTGCAGAATAAGAAACCAAAGCGTAAAATTAATGTCTAAACTTTTTCAGCAGTTACAAAACTAAGGCCGACGAAACGAAATTACAAAGCGATGGTTACAAAGCGACCAATGAAAATTTTCATCATAGCAGGAGCTGCGTTTGACATAATAATATTCTTTCTCGCTCTCGCTCCATCTTCTCTTTCTCTTTCTCTCTCTCTAATGATCTACATATTATTGCTTCGGGTATCAGGCTCATCAGCAACGTTCCCTTGTATGTAAGCACGAACCGCAATAAATCAGTCAATAAATACAAATAGAACTGATGAGTAAGTAAAGAAATAAACAACTAAGTAATTAAATATAGAGCCGGTTGTATAACAATGTGGGGACACACATTTCTGCATTAGTGAAAACTGTAGCAAAATGAGTCATGGACTCATTGCACTTTATGACAATACTTATAATCAATCAATAAGGTACCGGGCATTGTCCGAATTAAATCTGAGCCCCGAACTCCTCTCTCTGCCTCTCTCCGTCTGTCTCTCTCTGTCTCTCTCTCTCTCTCTTTCTCTCTCTCTCTCTGTGTGTTTGTGTGCTTGTTCCCCCCCTCTCTCATCTAACCCTAATCTCTTCTCTCTCTTTCTCTCGATATCTTTGTCTCTCTCGCTGTCTCTGTGTCGGCTCCCATCCCTTATGTATCTCTCTACTCTCTTCTCTCTCTCTCTCTCTTTCTGTATGCCTGCCCCCCCCCCCAACACTCTCTCTCTCTCTCTCTCTTCTCTATCTTTCTCGCTCTCGCTCCATCTTCTCTTTCTCTTTCTCTCTCTCTAATGATCTACATATTATTGCTTCGGGTATCAGGCTCATCAGCAACGTTCCCTTGTATGTTTCCAAACCACTTTTGATGCTTTAGGCAGACATATTTTTTAATTCAGAGCTACAGCACGACACTCAAATTTTTGTGCAACATTCTGATGTGTGCGGCACCAATCCAGCGACTGTGCAGCCGTGCATCTGCCCAGCTCAGGGGGGGGGGCATTGCTCACCAGGGCACCACGCACACGATTCCAAGCTAAAGATATTGCATGAAACTTGAATAACCACAAAGATCATTCATAAGACACTGTTAATTGACACTCAAGAAAATCTGTCTTATAAACTTTTGGAACTGTCTTTCAGGCTGTAGATTTGAGCAAAAACAAGGCCAAACTTGCACCCCACCGAAACACTTCCGTGTGTATTTACTTTTTGTTTTTATTCGTAGTATCAGATCAGGAATGAACAGGAATAATTGCTGTTTTCATGATACATAGGTATAGACTGCAGTGTTGTCAGATGGGCAGTCACTATGGGTTTTACTCACTGGTCTGGGCAGCTTAACGACTTTTGGAATGGCAGTATTTGAATAGCAGTTGGGTATTGTATCTGTCGAGGTCGAATACATAACCGATATGGGCTCTAGGTAAGAAGTGCACGCAGGAGCATTATTTTGCCGGCAAACATGCCCAGTTTCTCCGGAAGACAAAGCGCTAACACTGTCATATTCTCCGTTTGGAGATTGATGAACATTTTCATCCAGCAATGTAATATATGTTCCTGAATTGTATTCCGCTGTGTTTGAATACATCGTCTCACAGGTCTGCCTAAAGTCACGTGCCCTGGCTTCAGTGTCGTCAACGATATCATTAGTTGTGTGTATGCCGCTGTTTTGTGGTACAGCTGCCAAATCAGCATAGGCGTAAGTCCTGCTGTTGTTAGTTCCCGATGTTTGGCTGTTGAAGTCCAGATTAGAATACGGGTGTGGAGTCTCTGTATATGTGGTATTATCTTTCCCAGAACCCGTAGGTGCGGATGAAGCATTGGTTGGGTCATTATTTGCTATACATCGTCGTCTCAGATATACAAATGCTAGTGTCGTCAACGCTATAAAGACAATGACGCCAATGGGGACCCCTACGATGACGCCTATCATATCTTGACCCGAAACTGGGTCCGACTGACCAATCATCCCTGGGATAGCAACAGTTGTTGCTGTTCTTACTGTTGACGTGGTTATTCCTGATGATGTAGTTGAGCTAAGTAGTGCCGTGGTAATTTGCTTTGGCGTTGTAGATCTTGCTACTGTAGTGCTAGATTTGAAAGGAGCCGCAAAAAGTCTTATTGTAGTTCTAGAGTTGCTAGCAGCCATAGCCATTGTTGCTGGCGTAAATCCTTTCTTGCTAAGCCTTTTCAAGTTTTGGATGACAGAACTGTAGATATCACTTTGGGTCGTCGCAGAAGCAAATTTTAAGATGTAGAACCAGTAAGAGGATGATTACATCCCCAACATAACGGTACCAACAACTCCAATTCGGACGCCACAAATGCCTAAGACTGGAAAAAAAAGTTAGACTTTAAAAAAAAAAAAAAAGTTTGTGAAACTTTAGGTCTCCACCAAAGATCTTAAAATAGTATTAACCTAGATTCCCTAGTCGCGCTGCGAGAACCAGCTCGCGGCGTCCCGGGCGTGGAGAGCGAAAACAATGGCGGCTTGAGGTCAAGCTGTCCAAGCGGCGGCCCAGCAACGCTACTGTTTACCATAGGAAACACAAACCGTTTGCCTCGAATTTGATAGTAGGCCTACGATGTAGTACATGTACATAGTAAGCCTAGCGTGTTGTTTTACGTTGTCGAGAAAAGTAGATCTTGAGTGCTACAACAATCAGGAAAATGTCAGAGATTCTAGAATAAGAGAACATTGTAGGCCTACAATTGTTTTTAATACATGTATAAGGAGGTCTAGAAGAAGAAACTCAGAAGCTTGGACCGACAGACTCGCAAATTCTTACTTCAACGTGTGTGTTTTAGAGAGAGAGAGAGAGAGAGAGAGAGAGAGAGAGAGAGAGAGAGAGAGAGAGAGAGAGGGAGAGAGAGAGAGAGAGAGGGAGAGAGGGGTATTATAAGACGTACCACCATAACAGCTACAAAATCAGAAAAAATGAAAGTAATCGACAACCTCACCCCCCCCCCTCTAATAAAATAAACAGACGGATATCAAGATCCAGCAGAAGATCAAGTGCATGGGCAGACACTCACTAGTAGCATGTGAGAGTGTGAGGGGGGGGGATAAGGCGCAAGCATGATAATGGCTACATAAAATCATAATTTGCTACGTCAACAGCAGCCTCCAACCACCTGTGACAGACACCCCCCCCCCCCCAAAAAGACAGAGAGAGGGAGAGAGAGAGAGAGAGAGAGGGAGACAGACATGTAGAGGAGAGGGAGAGAGACGAAAAAAGCAGCCACAGGGACAAGACAGAGAGAGAGAGAGAGAGAGAAAAAGTAAACCAGGCTAACCTGAAGAGTTGTTTCTGACCTCAATGGCCGAAAGCGTTGAGGTACGGTCACGTGACCTCACCAGGGAATCTAGGTTAATACTATTTTAAGATCTTTGGTCTCCACATAGGGAAAATGGAATCCCTCTGTGTGTTAAAAAAAAAAAAAAAGATATATATATATATGAAACCTTAAGTATAATACATTTTTTATGTGGCATATCTATCGTAACAACACAACACAATCAATGCTTCTGTGTGTGGATGACTCTAATATTGGCATAAAATAGTCTAGTCTTAAAATGGAAACATGGGCTCATAATTTGTTTTAAGAGACTATAAATATTCTCTGACAGTGGCGGACCTACATTTTTGAGACTTTGAAGCTTGAACTTCGCAAACAGCAACAATAGGACAACATCCAAAACTGACTCTTTAAAACAAGTTATTTTTCACGGCCCTTCCAGGAGTAGAGGCGCTGAAGCTTAAGCTTCCTTAGTTTCATAGCAGATCCGCCGCTGCCGGCTGGTACAGTACGCAATGACAATTTGACTGTACGATGAGAAAACATGCATTAATATGAAACCAAATTATGTTAATTTTATCAGTATAATATGGTCTTGGGTTTCTAGTAAATGAAATGAAGCGAACATGTCTGCCTGCATCAAACTTTCAACAAATGTTCTGCTAAGCTTATACTATAAAGGGCAGAGAACGGCTCAAGAAATCGAATATGACCGGTGGGGGACACGTTGGCCTAGAGGCAAGGTGTTCACCTCTTATGCCGAAGGTACCGGGTTAGATCCCCGGTCGGTGCAGGCATATCGGATTTTTGGGGGGGGGGGGGGGGTAGTCTGTCCCTGAGGCGAATGGTAGGTAGAATCGAGCACCTGGTCTTCTCGGATCAGAACGAAAAACTCGGAAAGCTCGTGTGCACGTTAAAGATACTTTGGTAGTAGGAATTTCGAGAAGAGCAGGCCGTACAAAAGCGCTGCCTGGGCAAATTTCTACAGAATGATTACCAGCCACAAGAAGAAAGCTAAGAACAAGAAAAGTGTGATGCAAATACGAACCTGTTAAAACAAATACCTAAACACAAGAAAAGAAATATTCTTGAAGTTTCACTGAAGCCTTAAAAACAACGATGAAGAGAAAATGTATTACCTGAGCAGTTTTCCTGGGACAGATGCGTGGACAAGTGGAACACAATTTGTCGGGAAATATACAACAGGACGTAAATTAAACAAATCTCCCATGTTTTATAAGTTCCTGTATTGCTCTGTATCAGTGGTTCTCAATCTGTTTTTCCGGCAATCGCCCAATAGGTCCGAAGCTTCTCGACACAACCACAATGTGATTGTAGCTTGGTGAAATCCTTTCTCTATCGGTGGGCCTAAATTATGGAACATCAGCGTTGACACCAGGAAAAGTGAAAACATCGTCACATTTAATAATAGGCTCAAAACTGAATTGTTCATGGCTATTTTCATTGAAACTGAATGATGTCCCTTTTTGGTCTCAGAGGTTTGAGGATGAGAGTAGATCAAGTGTTTATTAATGTGTGTGTGTGGAGGCATGATCAATTGATTTTATTGTGTTAATCCTGTTGTTAACTTTAGTCCACCGCCTTAGAACACACTTTTTTGTTGTGGAGTTGAGTGCTAAGCAAATAAATCATTAGGGTAGGCTTACGTAGGTCGCACATTTTCTTTCGTAGTTTTTGCAGTTAATTCAGTTCATTAAATTTAATTTAAATTTTAGATATGAGACAGACAATGCCTTTCAATCTAATCCTGTAACAGATGAATTCTAATAGATAGACATGAAAAATGTCCACTTTGTAATCAATAGTTCTGTAAGATTGAGGGGAGAAAAACTGCTTGGCGGGTTTCTTCTTTTGTTTTTAGATAATAAAAATTTGGTGACTACAAAAATTTATTGTTTCAAATTTACGGCTCCTTTCTTTTAGTTTTACTTCGTTTTCTTTGGTGTGAAGCATAAGCATAATTTCCACGACAAAAGAATGCAGTAGTAAATTAATGTCCTTATCTGCATATCCCCGTGATAATTTCGTGATTTAACTGAAATCACCATAAAGAACCAATACCATTCCCAATAGGATGGCTAGATTAAAAAAAATATATATATATAAATATATATTCTAATGTTCAGATATATCTGGGTCACTTTTAAAAATTCATTTTGATTTTCAAATTTCTCTGGGTGATCTTTCAAAAATGTTTTCTGTTGTCCAGATACACAAGGCCACTTATAAGCTTTTAATCCCCATACCCTTCCCTTCCCCACTTCCCTGTTGAAGGGTCATGTTTAAGGTTGACAGTGAAGCCCATTGTCCGTTATGTTAAATTAATATTACCGCCTTTCTGAGTTCTATTATTGCTAATTTCCAGCACAGAGGCTGGGGGGGGGGGGGATAATGTAGTTTGACAAGGAAGTCTATTGGATTCTCCAGACAGCCAAGTGACAGTTGGCTGCAACGGATATGAAAACTTGAGAAGTTGTTGAAGGAAGAAAATATTCCCGGCGTTTATGTCCTTTCTAACCCTTGGGCCTTTCTGGTTCTTTAAAACATTTAAACAATTTTTTACGCGCTAAGTGCAGCAGTAACGGAAATGCTTTAAAGAAGTCTTTGGCTCTCTCTCTCCCTCTGTTTTGTTTGTCACAAAACTTCACTTCCGTTCCTTTCACGACAGAGCAGGTCCACGCGTGAGAATAAAATTGTGACAAGCTGGCTCGTGTCTTATGTAACTACCAGGAAGTCCATTGGAAACTGGCGTGATTCTCCCTGGTACAGGGTGAGAGGGAAGGGGGCGGGCGGGATCTCCCACATTTGAGAGAGTTTCTCAGTTATATATATATCCCTTACAATCATCGAATACTTCACGCTCGTTGAGAAAGATAGTCTTGCGACATAAGGACGGAAAGATTATGTCAACAAGGTGATTGAAAAAGAAGGGAGAAGTGAAATTAGAATGAAGGGCCACCTGAAGGATGGGGTAGTCAGCCACTGCTGCAAATTCTCCTGCTTTGCTCAGCTCTGTTGCTAGTTATAACTTTTACACTCTTTTTGCTTTATGGTAAAGCTGTAAGACCTCAGTCTGTCAATGCAGTCTACAGCTTGGATGTGTTGAAGTATTTCAGCATAGCTGGATCTTCGTACGGAAGACTATCACATATTCTCTCTCTCTCTCTCTCTCTCTCTCTCTCTCTCTTACTCTCTCTCTCTCTCTCCCTCTCTCTCTCTTTCTCTTTCTCTCTTTCTTTCTTTCTCTCTCTCTGTCTCCCCTGTCTCTAAGCTCTCTCTCTTTCTCTCTCTCTCTCTTTCTCCCCATCTCTATCTCTCTCTCTCTCTCACACACACAAAACACACGTAATGCACATGCTGTTTAAATGAAAGCGAGCATAATCATTAAGCTTTGGAGAGTGGACAGAGAAAAACAGAGCAAGCTTTGCTAGTCGCTTTTGACTTTCGCCACATTCTAATTGGGAGAAAAGGCAAGTCAGTGTGCTACCTTACTGATATTTTTGGGACAAATCATAAATGATATGGCCGTAGCCATAGTCGTTTCAGAGAGGGGAGGCCATAGACAAAGCCACATTGTCAGAGAATTCTGGAAAGGGCGCAAACCATCCCAAGAATGTAAAACACAGTTTTATGTTGTTAATCCCCTTGGCAATCTTTCAAACCGAAATAGAGGTGTTTTACTTAGTGAATAATACCCAGGAGTATTGATTTAAGTGAACTTCTAAAATGAAACGCTTACCGAGGAAATGAAATATATCATTACAAGGACAAAGCCCCATAGCAATGCCTTTTTATGTTTCAGGATTTTTATCTTTGGATAGATTTCCATTTTTAATAAAAATTGTTGTTAATTTCATTGTTTGCTTTATTGTTTGGTTTGGCTTTCAGATTATAGCCTACGGGTGGTGTTCTGGTCTTGTGCTTGTGACTTGTATGACATGAGCCGGCAAAACACATGATATTTCATGTTACAGAAACTTAAGTTTACTTGAACCAGTTCATGTTTCTGCTTTTCATATTGTTTTCCAGTGGGATATTTTACACTAGCCAACCCCGGCAAGATAAATCTTGCAAAATTTCTTTGCATTACATCCAGCTGTATATCTAGATGTAGTTCGCATTCATAACGGCACCTAGATTTGATGCAAAGACTCGTAGATCGTTTTGTTACACCCAACAATTCTTGCATAATACACAGATGTAATAAGTCGACTTTCGGCCGGCAATGATGAGTAAATGGTGGCGTAGAGCATGAAACCTTAAAATGGCGAAACATGACGACTCGAAATAGATCTGAATGGATGCCGAAACAATGAAAAATGAAACATAGAAGCCTGAAAATTTCATAACTAATATAGCCCATGTTAATTTCGCATTGATAATATTAAGTTGTGCAAAGTTTGAAGCCTGAGTGTGATGCGGTTCCTGAGCCTTAGGTGACCAAAGTTTCGAGTTACCAAAATGTAGATATAGATTACCAGTTTTGGACATAAAATTCCTTTGCTCATCCATGCTGTATGGACGTGTTTACTGTTTTATGTATTTTGTATTTCGTATTCGTATGCGCCTTTGACCCCATTAGGAAAATCTGCCTTGGTGTCATCGCAGCCCAGTTACAAATTACTGGATCAAACATGTCGCTGCCACAGTGCAGCGCAGTTTTTTTTGTGTTTTTTTTTTTATTTGTAACATAGATTCAATTTTCTTTATGGTTAAAGGACTCCCCGGACAACGTTTTATTTTTATCCTGTAAACTAGATTGAATTCCATATCTCCAGTTTGAGATTTGTGAGTGTGTATATTTGTTTAGGTTTGGTGTAGGTGTGCGCTTATGTGTATGTATGTGTGTGTATGGGAGAGGTTGAGGCTGCGAAAGTGGGGGTGGAGATATGTTGGTTTGTCACATAATAAAGCTTCGTTCAGGTTAAAGAAACAGCCACGGCATTGATGTCTTTAGGCTAGTCGAACCACCCGTCTGGAAACTTCCCAAGTTATAATCATTTACAGGCAAGTTAATTCTCATGAAAGTGCACCCCATAGTTTGTGTCTTTTTCTTGATATTGAGGAATTAGAATCCTGAAGAAAGGCTCGGGTAGTTATGCAAACCTGTTGGGGACCAGCCATACCGTAAGAAGCTCCGAGAGCAGAGTAGGGGGATACCTCAAGCGTCCGATAACGTAGACTAGAGGAGGGGAGGCGTTTTGGTGGGGGGGGGGGGGTGGGGGGGGGGCAAAAACGTACTTTAAGCCTTTTATTCAAAACTGCTTGCTTTTACACTCGCATTGAACTGAGATTTAAAGTCTATAGGATCGATGGGTTGTAACTATTAAAAAGAAAAACGAAAGATGTCATTGCAAGATAAGAAACTGCAACAAGTAGCATGTCTGTAAGGAGAGACAAGAGAACAAGGAAGAAGACCAACATTATAAACATATCGATGGCAAAATGGTAAACTAACTCGACTTTTTTTTTTTTAGAGAGATATTTGGCACGCTTGTAGTCATTGACAGCCCTCAGGGTTATGTTAAAAGTTGGTGGAGGGGGGTTACTTCAGAACACGAAGGGCAAATAGCTTCGTTATTTAAAATATCGTAACTATTAAGTCTGATTTTAAAAAAAAGTGTTATTCAGTGTCTCCAGAAAAATGAGTAGAAGCCGATTTAGGATAGTTTACCATACGGCCCTCGGCATCGTGATGAAAAACTGTTAGAGTAAAGATCAGAGGTCGGGTTAACACAGCCATGATCCTTTTACCTTAATATTTTTACAGTGGTTCTGAAGGAATAGGAGATCGTGGAATTTAAATAGTTTAAAACATTCTTTTAACAGAGATTTCACAAACCTTTCATTAACTCAGTTTAATAATTGGATGAGATATATATAATATATATATTTCTTTTTTCGTTATTTCAAATATTTTTCGGAGCGAGAACTAAGCATACAGCAAAACACTTCACTTTTCTTTCTCAGTATTTTAAGTGTTTTTTTGTTTTTTTATCTTCACGAAAGAAAAAAAAAAGAGAGAGAAATTGCCAATATTACAGATGGGTACAATGTCAGTGTATCAGGATAATAATGGACTAACGCATAGTGTAATAACACAGGAAACTCAGTTACGACATTTTTTTTTCAAATAATTCTAACTTTTTTAGATCCTGAAGTACCCTGTTCCCGACAGTGACAGTGAACGTACAGCGGTGCTGCTATGCTTCATTTCATTTTTTTTTCAAATAATTCTAACTTTTTTAGATCCTGAAGTACCCTGTTCCCGACAGTGACAGTGAACGTACAGCGGTGCTGCTATGCTTCATTTCATTTTTTTTTCAAATAATTCTAACTTTTTTAGATCCTGAAGTACCCTGTTCCCGACAGTGACAGTGAACGTACAGCGGTGCTGCTATGCTTCATTTCATTTTTTTTTCAAATAATTCTAACTTTTTTAGATCCTGAAGTACCCTGTTCCCGACAGTGACAGTGAACGTACAGCGGTGCTGCTATGCTTCATTTCATTTTTTTTTCAAATAATTCTAACTTTTTTAGATCCTGAAGTACCCTGTTCCCGACAGTGACAGTGAACGTACAGCGGTGCTGCTATGCTTCATTTCATTTTTTTTTCAAATAATTCTAACTTTTTTAGATCCTGAAGTACCCTGTTCCCGACAGTGACAGTGAACGTACAGCGGTGCTGCTATGCTTCATTTCATTTTTTTTTCAAATAATTCTAACTTTTTTAGATCCTGAAGTACCCTGTTCCCGACAGTGACAGTGAACGTACAGCGGTGCTGCTATGCTTCATTTCATTTTTTTTTCAAATAATTCTAACTTTTTTAGATCCTGAAGTACCCTGTTCCCGACAGTGACAGTGAACGTACAGCGGTGCTGCTATGCTTCATTTCATTTTTTTTTCAAATAATTCTAACTTTTTTAGATCCTGAAGTACCCTGTTCCCGACAGTGACAGTGAACGTACAGCGGTGCTGCTATGCTTCATTTCATTTTTTTTTCGCTTTTTCTCTGTTTAAAAAAATTCGGCTTCTTTATATCCGTTTATGATAACTACTGTGTAACGGCTTCGAGCGAGAAATGTGTTGATAACGGTGCTCCCCCCCCCCTTCCACTCCCACCCCCTTCCTTTCAATCACGTAACTTCCCACGCAGTTATGACATATGAGAGTCCCAAGAGTCCTGTATTATGTACTTGCTGAAAGGACCAGGCCTCTTGTCAAAATTCCAGGCCTGAATATTATTCCGTTTACTTCCTGGTCGATCAATGCGCAAATTGGGGCTTTGCCAAGTTGAGAGTGAATACAAAAAATTAATCTCATAGGTCATACTATGTACTGAGCTATCTTGTAGCTACAGCAAGGCTATCTACAAGCGACTATCTAATAAATATTATAAAAATGCAATATTTCGGCACATTAATTTAGGTATTCTTGTGGTTTCAGAAATTACACAACTTATCTACATAATTTATTATTATTATTATAATTATTGTTATCGTTATTATTAAGATTCTTATCTGCAAGTCAAAGAATGAGGAGGCAGAGCATTAACACCCTCTGCCCCCGCACATCGGAACTCATTGCCAAAATCATTGCGAAAAGCATCTGCGGAGTCAAATTTCAGAACTGTTATTGTTATGATTATATTCTCTGCACTAGATCTAGTTTAGTTATGAGAGACACAGTCATCAACCAAGAAATTCAATCAAACCCTTGTTGTCCGTGATTGACGAATTAAAGTAATGTTCCTTCAACCAACAGATAAGGGAAAAGAAGAGTGAATGTAAACTTATCCCTTCACTTTATGGATGGCGATGAAGCAAAGTGAATGTGATACAGTCCTTTTATTCAAGGGACACAGTAGAAAAATATTATGAAACAGTGTTACGATCTCAGTTTTATACCCAAACACAAACCTGCTATTTTTAGATTTAGAACCCCCTTTAGGGTTTCCGTTTTGTATAAGATCAGCTGGGAAACCTTAGAACAATTTGACTTGGTGCACAGCAATTTTTCTTTGTTTGTTGTTGCAACATGTGTATAATTTTTTTTTTTTTTTGTCTGGTTTGGGAAAATTTACATCAACTGTTACATAAAGCTAGATTATAAAATCTTGCATGGGGATTTACATTCAACAATAAAAAAAAAAAGTTTCAGATGTTATTTCACTTCCTTCATTTGATATCTGGATCTTCAAAAATGTTTTCGTAAGCTTTATGTCACTGCACCTTAAGTGAAATGAAGAGGGCCACTGTGTACTGACTATGTCCCCATGATAACTTCCTGCGTAACCTGTAACACTATCCAAATTCAAGTACATGTAACATAGTTTTCTCTCTCTCTCCCTCTCTCTGAGGTCTATGTTATGGGCCACTGCGACGTGGGCCTTATCGAATTCAAGTGGTCCAAAATAAATTTCAGCCCCGATTGTAACTGTTAACCTATGGTCAAATGGAACAAGGTCTAAGGCAAGAAGTTAAGTCTAAATTACGCTGAAGGTAATATAAGTGGTGACACAGTGTGTCAAGTCTGTTTTGAGTCTGTAAAGCTTTTCGCCTACTGACTGAAGGCAGTTGCCGTCCATTGACTGAAGACAGTTTTGACGAGGCGCGTGAACCAGTGGGACAGGCTTGTTTTCTTTTCTCCACTGCGCTAAACCCCGTCTAACTCCACAGTCCACATCCCGCCCGCACTAAGTCTGAGACATAAATGACTTGATACAGTACGCTACCAGCTAGCCATTTGCTTAGTGTATTAATCGCCTTCCAGTTTCCATGCCAAACCAGCAAGTTACAACGGCATTAGGCTAGTGGCTTACCATTGTTATTCTTGCTATTTGTCATTCCTATTGTTACTGTTGTTGTTTTTATTGTTGTCATTATTGTTGTTGTTGTTGTTGCTGCTTCTGCTGATGCCGTGCTGTTGTTACTGTTGTTTTTGTTCTTCTTAAGTTATTGTTATTGCTGTTGTTACTATTGTTGCCATTGTTTTAGCTGTTGATTTTGCTGCTGCTGTGCAGTCATTACTGTTGTTATTGATGTTGCTGTTGATGTTGCTGTTGTTGTTGCTGTTATTATTGTGGTTGTTGCCTTTTGGTGCTGAAACCCTTCATGCTGACAGGCCTCAGTTAAGCAACAGGTCGCACTTTGCTGGACTTGTAGTGTTTTCTTCAATACCTTACAAACACAGCAAGACCAATCACCCATACAGCAGAAAACTCAGCAAATCCAGAAAAATCTCTTTGTTTTATTAACAATGTTATATCATCCCAAATTTCCAGCACACAATGTGTTTTCATTATTCTTCAGATGTTTTGTTGTTAAATGGAAAAGTAAAAATAATCTCTTATTAACATGAATATTTGTAATGTACAGGTTATAAACTTCTATGCCTCGAACTAAATTTTTTAATATTCCAACAATATAAAGCTATATACCGTTCCATCAGTCCCTCTGGTGATCTATCTATCTAGGTTCCAGTCTGCTTTTTTCGGCACAGCGTAATCAGTGGATGCATAATCTAGCAAAGTTCGTGGACACGTGGAATATCGATTAAGCTTATAATGATGTTAAACAAATCTATTTTAAAAATGTATACATGAAACAATAATTACAACAAACAAACAAAAAAAGAAATAAATAAATAAAACACAATCGCAGGGTTTCCAATCGGTTTCTTACATGGCCAAAAGGAAAAAGTGATTTTATATGAACATAGTTCAGGTGATCCCATCGTTAGTAACAAACAGTAAGGAAACTTAACAATAAATTATAAATCAATGAAAGATGAAATAAATAAAGCTAGCTTTACTTAATCAGACTAATTTCCCAATTCACCCCCCCCCCCCCAAATAAAATAATAATAACAAAAGAAATTTGGTGAAAATGACAAACGATGAAGAATGAGTGGTCTGACGGCAGTTCAGAAAATGTTTATGATATCGAAAGCAAAAGCTGTAACAACACTTTGTCGATGCAACAAATGAAAGATCTGTAATACAGTACTTCCAGTCAAACGTTACATACTAAGCCCAAGCCAATATCCACAGAATATTACAACGAACGTGTTCGCAGGCTTCCTTTCAGGGAAAAGACGATAGATTTACATAATACAACTGCGTTCCAATACATAAAATGTTTCATGTCCATAACGGCATTTCATTTATGGCGCTCGGGTATTATTTATGGAGATGGCACACTTCATTTTTGGAAAGGAAAAAAAGAAACAACAACAACAACAACAACAAACAAACAACAAACAAGATCATCCAACCCTCTTTCGTCTGTCCTTTACCGAGCTCGAGATTAAAGAAGAACAATCAAAAAATTTATTTTAGCGAGAATCTTTGATCTCAGATGATACCGATATGACCAGCATAATTAATAATTAAGGAATAATTCCATCGATGATATCTGCAGAGGTTGTGCTCATCAGTAGACTCAGTTTCTTCATTTCTCAGACTCTGTTTCTCCCTGCTAAGTCCATTCACTATAATATACAAAATATTCTTTATGAGTAGTTCACATTCACGTTCATTTCAAAGTGTCCAAATGTTGATATAACGTTATATGGAAATGTCTAGCAACTGTCACTATCATAGCTTACTTCACTTTCCTTTTCCAGTGCAAAGTATGTGTGATCCTTTTCCTTTATCATCCCTGGTTTGGCCACTGTTGCATAAATGGGAGTCCTTTTTGTGGATTCATCTTGTTCTCTGCAATCAAAGCCAGAGTTAGGCTGAGTAGGGTCAGGGAAATCTCCTGTGGTTGGAGTAGTTGACACGGTTCCAGCGGCCATCTCTTCATTGGGCTTTATGGTTTCATCTACCAGGGTATAGCGGTCAGTTTCGGGTGTCTAGTGAGTCTCGGAGGGGCTTCGATAGGGCGATGTTTGATCTGAGATTCGTGCCGGCTTCGGAAACGTATCATAGGGATTTTTCCTCTTTCTGGAAAATTCCCTCAACTTCGAATAAACATTCTGCGGTTGGGCTTTCTGGTCGAGTGGTTTGTCATTTTTCAATTGTATTGTTGAATTCTTGCTCTCGATATTTTCTCGCTGAGTTTTCCAGAACGCAGCATTTTCAGACTCGACAATGTCAACAGACTCGTAGGCAGAAACTGATGGTTTTTGAGCGCCGCTTGAATTTTGACTAATGTTCGTGTCAAGGTCATCGCCATAATCCGAGCCAGAGGTGGCGCAATCGTGTCCATTTGCTGTGGGTATTTCAAATCCACTATTTAGTGCTTGGCGGATGTCCATGTTTTTACAATGGGTATCTAGGTCACCATTTGGTTTATCATTCTCTTCAATCTCCACGGTTTGATAATGTGATATTTTCCTAACAGGTAAATCAGTGCCATTGTTTGAGATGTTGACAGCAGTGCTAGGGTTTGGTGTCTTGCTATTGAGAGACACAGGACATGTGGGATTATCAATTTCAACGTAGTCAGTTTTTCCCATCAGATTTTCCCCATTAATAGATGTTTTTCCAAGTCCCTTGGCCGATCTTGCTGGCAATCTTCTTCGTTTCCAAATAACAGCAGCAACGATTATGAGGATGGCAAGCACAGAGACACATACAATAACAATAATTATAATTGTGGTATTGATTCCATCATCAGATCTGGATCCGTCATGAGAGTTTAAAGAGACATTATGTGGTGAGATACTGGTTGACTGTAAGCAAAGTGAAGACACTGCTCGATATGTTTTTCCAATGACGTATTCAGTTGCTGTTGGTGGAGTCGATGTATTTGTCACTGCAATAGAATTCGTTGTGAAATTTGCCTCTGATAGAGATATTGTGTCATTATGAGTGGCTGCTGGTGTTGTGGAATTGGGGCACGCACGTTGATGCTGCTCAAAATCAGTTAATTGACTCTGCATGCCTTCTTCGCTATGTAGCCAAAGTATTTGTATCCACTGAGAGGTCTTATGTTCCTTTCCGAAGTGAATTAATTGAATGTTTGCTGTGATATTACAAATATCAATATCATTGCTCACTAAATTGCAGGCAAGGCTATTGTCATTGGGATCACGACGGCATAAGTGTAATCTGTCCTCTGAGTTTGTCGAATTTCCTCTCGATGGAAAAGCTTCCTCGCTCCGAACGTCCATTACACCGCCGGTGTCATTATACGTTGCGCTGCACAACGATGACCCATTTTCAAGGCAGTCGTAGAATCTGTGCGGAATCCATTATAACATAACGTTAAATACGACGAGACTGTCATTTCAATTTACCTTTCAAGCAGCAGAGTTACACTTGCATAAAATTACTGCCAAACAATATTGGTAGACGGCAGTAACTGTATCAGATTGCATGTAATAATAACCACTATCATTTTTGGTCAGTGTAGCTAGCGAACATTTTCAAACATTGATGAATAATGTCTGATAAAATGTTCGCACCATAATTATAATGACGTATTTATTTACGTTAATGTTTTGATATTGAAATTCAAAGCAATTGCAGAGAAAAAAAAATGCATTTGGGATTTCTCAGGTTCTCCTTGTTTTTTCTTGTCTTCCTTTAGAAACCTCACAGTGCTTTTTTTTTTTGCTTGTTCTAATTACTTATATCAAGTACTATATCTGTTGCTTCCTACTGTACCAACAGTTTTCTACAATAGTGTTCATTACAAATTTACTTTCATGATGGTATCTTTATATTTTATATAAGTGCCCTTATTAGTGTCAGAATTCGATGTGTTTTATTTTCAAAAAGCACTCTGTTATCCTTTCATTAATACTCTTGGACTCATGTACTAACGTTGACTACACCATGTGATGCCATTTAATATATGCCACCACAGCCTGTGCATCATTTCATTTGATGTATTTAAAATATTCAAACATTTCTGTGGAATACTCTTCCTCCTCACAGCCTAGGTTTAAAAGAAATAAATACTCACATTCTGAATCTGTCGACATCGAACCGAATTGAAACATACGCCTGACTGCATGCCGGCTGTCTTACTTTCACATAAACGTGGGCACGTATCAGCTGAAGACATAGGCACACACATAGTGTGCAAATGTGTGGTCGCCTGCTCTTGAACATTTTGTTGGTATTCTGAATCACGAAAGACTGAAATAAATTATTAAGGGAAGGGGGGGGGGGGGGTTGGGGGGTTGGGGGGTTGGGGGGTAAAAATAAATAAAAGAAGTAAAACGTCATTTGGAATACATAACACCTGAATGTGGGTATCTCCAAAATGTTGAGAACGAATTTTTCCAGCCATTAAAAAGAAACAAAACAAACAGATCTTTGAGAACATAGCAGAAGTATTGGATTATATGATTATACTCTATAAGCCTTGGGCCATTATAAGATGATATAATTATTTCTTTCCGCAGTGTTTAACAAATACAATCCTATGGAGAAAAGATTCAGTTTGCGTTTAATCATGGATGATACTAACATTACATACTTTTATCATCCTTCTTTTTCAATCAGTGAATTCGAAGAACCATCACCATGCATGTAAGAACGTGGGTATCCCAGGGAAGTGAAGTGTTGTATCAATTCTTGATAGTTCCATACTTCAGTCATTGAGGCACCCGATACGCATTGTCATATGAATTTGTTCAAAAAAGAACGGCAAAACAAACAAGTGGAATATATGTATTTTGCTGTAAAACTTTGAACTGTTATCAGATCAGGGTTCAGAATTGGTGTATTTCTAATCAACTTCACCCGCCCTTACTCTCCAGGTTCGGTATCAATGTTACGTCATTCAGTTTAACGTGACAGAAGTATTATAATATAATTATAGTAACGTTGGATTAATCTCGTTCCCTCGACCCTTCTTTTGAATTTGAACTGAATCAGTAGATGGTATCTCCATATTTGTGACATAGAAAAAAAAAAAGAATTAAATGTCAGCTACCTCTTTCCTCTATAAAGTTTAGCATTTCTATCGGTTGGTGTTGTATTGAAATTTGCGTCTCCTTCTGAAATTGCTTATTAACTTGTCTGCCAGCCTGATTGTCTGTGCTTTAATAGCAATAATTATCAAAAAAGGCGGTAAATAAACATACTTTACCTCGCAAAGCAAGATAACTCAGTTGAAATGGGCTGTCAGATCTCGTCAAGCCAATAGATATCACTGCAAGAGCCTTTCAGTGGCACGACTTAAGACTTGCCAAACCTTCTGTCTATTTTGTCAGGACCCCGGAGCAGTGTCAAAGAATTTGTATTTCTATTTCACTTACACGTAAAGACGTGCTGTGACTGCAAATTATTCGCTGCTTTGGCACTCTGCACAATACACTGTCCTCAAATGGTAGAGGGAAAGCAACAATGAAATGAAAGTCGAGAGTTCATGTCTAGTCACAGACGTCACGTCATTGAATGGCAAACATTCGCCAACTTTGAGGAAGTTAATTCTCAGATCGTTCCATAGCCGATAATTGTCATATCTTGCACGTCATGATTTATTAATAAGGATATAAAGCGTGTTTTATATGAAGTTCAAACAGCAATGCTATTCATTATCATACATAATATAAAACTAGTAACATATCCTTGGTGTTTATCGGTAAGTGCCTTAACTTAAACATGTCTATTTGGACAGGAAACTATAACATGTTTTAACATTTAGTTTGTAACACATACCTATCTGAGCAAAGATCGTGTGTGCTGGCCCAGTCCAAAAGATATAATTTACAGAACCAATAACCGCACAGTTACACTGACACCGTCGAATAACGATGATCTGTGCTTATCCTGTGTCGAGAACAAGTTAAAGTTATCGGACGATAAAGTCGTGAGTTGTCACTTAAAACAGCGTAATCTGAGAAATTAAGCCAACCAGCCAGAAAGTATTATCTCTATTAACGATTTTAGCATCACAGTAGCATGACATGCCCCTGTTTTTCGTTGGTTTTTCTTTACTAGCCTGCAATTTAATTCCCCGTTATTGTGAAGCGCAAGTATTTGCATTTTCTTTGTCCGTTATGCAAATATGAGCGTAAAATAAATAAATCTAACGTTGCATTACATGAATGGGGGGCATTGAATATAATAATGAATACGCCTGCCTTTTCTGTACCGGTAGAGTTTTAGTTTTCTGAGCCACTTGTGAAGAGTTTGTTGGCAGTGGTTTGGGATCATTGCCAGTAACTTTGAATCAGAGGGGTCGTGGGTTTGTGAGAGATAAAGAGTGCAGGGCTTGTTCGTCAGAATGTTTAGCTTTGTGCTATATAAAACAGGGAATTGTAGCCTTTGACTATGTGAAATCTGCACTGCCTTGGAACAGGAATACTGAATTCTTGTTTTTGACACTGATTTTCTATATTAGTATTAATTAACCTGTGACAATGAAATCTGAACAAGTTTTGCCGCTGTCATTGTAAATACAAGCGGTGTCCCTTCCACACTTCATAAATATGATATTGAAGTGAAACAGGGAAAATAAGGGATATCACATTGATCGTGATTCTGTGTCAAATAATAATGAATACTTTGTTTCAGATGACCAGTTTCCAGTGAGAAAATCCATTGCGAGAAAACTTCTACGTGCACATAGCCAGGGCAATCTATTATGGATTGTCTGTCTTCATGGACACCTTTTTTTAAAACTCACTTGTAAAGGTTTTTATTGTGTGCATTTATTTATCCCGGTGTAAATAATTCCAGCTAAGTTCGGTCTGAACGTTTTCCTGACTAGACATGCACCAGCACATTTTGTTGGTTCTACTTCTCTTGTTCTCTCTGCGAACTGAGACATTATGTAGGCCACGGCCGTCTGAACATCATTACGGGCCCGTGGGCCCACATGCCCACCCCTGTTTCAAAAACCAGTCTAAATTTGCATGCACTGCCCCTCCCTCCCCCTGAACCCTTGGGGCCCCTGGACAACTGTTTAGTGTGCCCATGCGCTAAGATGGCTGTGGTGTAGGGTAGGTATTCATTTCATCAAAGAACTCTATTTTATTTCGTTTGCTGTCTTCTCCTCTACCCATTCCAAGCTATAAAGAGACCATACTTAAATGAATTGTTATGTCATCAACTCCTTTTACCGTTCCCCTTCCAATTTAATCCATCGCTTAATGTAAAGAGTTGCTTGTTGAAAATCTTAGAACCCAACTGACGGTATTTACTGGCATTCGCTTTACAACAAGAGGTAGAGAATGTGATGCTTTTATCCAAAGAGATATTTATTCCGATCCGTACTTCATATTATGGTATAATAAGCTTACTATATCATCATCATCATCATCATCATCATCGTCATCATCATCGTCATCATCATCATCGTCATCATTATCATCATCATCATCGTCATCATCATCGTCATCATCATCATCATCATCATCATCATCGTCATCATCATCATCATCAGCATCATCATCATCATCATTATCATCATCATCATCATCATCATCATCGTCATCATCATCATCATCGTCATCATCATCATCATCATCATCATCATCATCGTCATCATTATCATCATCATCATCATCGTCATCATCATCATCATCATCATCATCATCATCATCATCATCATCATCATCATCATCATCATCATCATCAAGTATCTTGTCTGGAGAAGACATTGACGGTTATGGTTCTCCATCCCTCTCTTTCTATATAAGTTGCTGTTATTCTCGAGTAACCAATTTTGACTTTCTAACCACTTCGATCTCTTAATTAAAATAAAATATGAACCATTAGGAAACGGGTTCCATGGAGAACACAGGAAGAATTCTGTGAAAAATAAAATGCATTGCATTGGTTTAAAATCAGTAATGAAGACTTTGGTAAACTGTGTATGGCAATAGAAATGTTCAGTTTCTGTCTTTATACCCAGTTATTGGGGTCCGGGTAGTGAGGGATAAGGGTTAAACATTCATGATCCAATTGATGTTTAATGTTTAGGAATAAAAGGGGACGTGATGCATTCCTAATTCTTCATTTTCTCGAAAAAATATATTATGTTGTCTCCCTGGATTTTTAAACAATGTGGTCGGTTTCAAACACACCTCAACCCAAACTAGCAACCAGGAAGTTGCTTATTCACCTTTGTTGAGCTACAGGAAAATCCATCTCTTTTATTAATCATCGTCCAAGTGCAGAATATTGCGTCTCACTTACAATATGTTCAAATGGTCTTTCTCAGATTTAATTGAAGTGAACAGTAGCAGCAGTAAACAATAATGATTAGTAAAAAAAACGATTTTGAGGGGTGGGGGGTCGGAAAGGGTGGCCTATGATCTTGTTTCTGTTTTTTTTTTACAGATTTACCCAATTAGTGAGTCATTTTGGAAAAGTTCAGCAATAATTATTTATAAATCACGTCTGGAGTGTACACGCTGCAATGACGTAGGCCAAAACAGAAAAAAGTAGTTGTTGTGATAGATAGCCTATTGCATCTACTTGTATTATATTGTTCAGGAAACATAAAGTGAAAAAGACACAGCGAGGGCCATTTATCTAGTTCAGGCTGCGCTGCTTAAGAATACTATGGTTTGTTTAACATGGGCTCTGAGGAGCTAAGAATAACTACGAAAGAGCGTCAGGAAAGGTCTGAAAAATCCAGCGTTGAAACAAAAAAAATGGACAAATCCCATTCAATGGCCACTTGAGTTAGAGATAAAAATGGCTCTACGATCGCTTGGAGATAAAATATCACGACCTGAGCACAAGAGTGCAGACTTACACAACAACCTAACGCAAACACTAATAACAGAAACTACGCTCACAGAAAATAGGATTGTATGACATCGGCCTTGCTGTATTATAAGATTTAAAGAAAAAAAAAACGGGTACAGTGATACTACAGATATAAACCTAGTGCAGAATTACTAGGAGATCCTGCATTAATTGTTAAGTTTTACACCATTTTTAAACATTTATTTAGATAATTATTTATTTATTTACTTACATTTAACTTGGGGTTTTAAGGCGATATCAGAAACAGGTCTTGAGTATCTAAGGTTGGCTGGAAGACGAGTAAATGCCATATCTACACCATATACCACGAAGAGTTTAGTTAAATAAGGCGGACCCCCCCCCCCCCTTATCTTACTCATAGAGGGATCTGAACCCGACACCCCTTGCAGTTACTCTTCTTAAGCCCGTTCTTCCTAATAAGTCTATATACATTTTGTAAGTGTTGGGCTGCGGACATACGCCTCCGCTGGCCTTTTCCTGTACGTGCTATTGCAACACACCATTATGAATGTATTTGAACATCCGTGTGTATTTACACAGCACTGTCTGAGAAAGAAGTGATACAGCTCTCAAAACCTCAACACCAGACACGCTTGAACCAGCAAGAATGAGGAACGTAATACCTAAGCCCAGGCGAATGTACAGGCTTAACACCACAAGCATAATAAAAGTTTCGATGAAATGCTCGGTGGCTTCTTGAAAAGCAGTCGCAAATGAGACTAAAATAACCACATTAAATTTAAAGTGTGACGTATGAATTCAGCGCAACAATATTATTGTGGTAATACATTTTATATACGATACGATTTGCTGCGCTGGGGCTCAATGCATCAACACCAACACACGTTCTTAATACGGACAGTTATGGATTGTACCTCTACAACCCCGATAACACTTTACACAGTCACAGTACGTACTCCCCCCCCCCCACCCCACCCCACCCCCTCAACCTCCCCCAGTGCAGAAATACCTTAGGCTTATTTGTTTAACTCCACATTTTATCGTGGGATATTTTTTATATTGTGTATTCTTGTCTTTTCGAGAAAATGAGGATTGGAAGTAGCTAGGCAAAAGAGCCAAAACATATTAATACAACATTAGATCACGAAGTCGTATCTCGAAAACGTTTTCTGCCGATTGGAATGATACTCAGTCTTAATAATAGAATTAGGAGTGACAGAACCACGCTCATGACAAAACCTTAAAATCGAGAAACTGCCGCATACAAGAATATGGCAAATACCCCCTGGATATAGTAATAACCCCTCCCCCCTCCTATTCACAGTCTTCACCCACTACCCCTTCCCCCCCCCCTCTTGCAATGTCGTAATAATCCTCGTGCCTCGGTACCGACCGTTCCTCTGCCCTCGCCTTCTTCCACACGTCTAGGTATGTACATAATTGTAGAGCATCAGTGCACCCTTCTCTCAACAGCCCCCCCCCACCTTCCCCCACCCCGCACCACTTTCACATTTATTTATAGTGATTCCTACAAACTAATGCTGTTTTTTTTCTTTTACAAAGCACCGACAACTTTCCATATTTATTATTGTTGCATGTGCATTTTTGCCTTTTCGATAAAATGAGGCTTGAACGTTTGAAGAGTTTTGTTCAAGACGCTTTAAAATCAAAACTTGCATAAAATACACACGAAAAATTACGCCCACATGACATGTATACGTAATAGAATCAGGAGTGAGAGAACCAGTTTCATTATTTCATGAAAAAAAAATCAAATTCGGCGGAATATCGCACACAACAATAATATGACAAATACCCCTCGAATCGTTAATTAGAAATAATCTGCCACTCTCATCTCTCTCTCTCCCCACCCCTTTAACCTTCTCCACCCCCGACCCTACCAGACCCATATAAACATAGCCGGTTTTCCCAATATAATTATGCTTCATGCAGTAATTATTCTCCCCCCTTAACCCCCACCCCAACCCCCCCCCCCCCATCCCAACATCACACACACACATAACCGCCGAGCTACAACCCACGGCAACTTCAGACGATCAGCCAAGTATTTAATTTTTTACTTCCTGGTAGGCAGTGTGATTTCTCAGCACTCCATATCCTGTCCTTTCACCCACCAAACTTTAATAAACTAGCTGAGGTCCCCGGCCCTGCCCGGGATAAATCGGTTTGAATATTGGTTTCAGTTCTGGGTGGTTATTATGGACCTGCTTCATCTGGCCTGTTACTATTTGTTTATTTTATTTTTGTTTGTTTGTTTTTAAATAAGTCTTACTGCTCTGCCTTTGTGAGTTGACACACTGAACATCCGGTGCAACAGCATGATTTGCGCACGGGTTAGTGTATTTGATAGTGAACACATCGCAGGAAGTGATAACGAAACCTTAAAATGGCGGACCATGACTCGAAATAGATCTAAATGATGGCGAAACAATAAATTTCCAATAAATAACAACAACACCGATTTGACACTTCTATTAAAAAATGTGAACCCTTACATCCATTCTGGTGCACCATATAAAATTTGAAGTCTGAGTGTTGAGTGGTTCAGAAGCCTTTTGCAACGAAAAATCTCAAGTCCACAAATATAATTATGTAGTATAGATGTCCTTCGCCGCATTACTCGGCGATGACTAGTACTCTGGCGTGGTGCTTTGTAATGAACTTTATTTACAGCCTAAATACATTTTCAACACTGTTATAATATTGAAAAAAACACCGCTAGAACTATAATCCCTAACCATTAGTCTAACCAAAGATAGCTAGCGCCTTTAATGTGCATACATTTTACACCTCCACCTAGCGGCGAATGCGCGAAAGACATGAACAATGCAATATTTCACAAAGCCAAATATGGAAAATACTGAATTTTGTTTACTATTCAGCTGTCGCTGTAGGCCTTGTTTGATGTCATTTCTTTTGTGCTTATTAATTCAAACTCTGTGAGAAAAAAGCTGACTTATTATTTGTTTGTTCTTAAGCCAAGTAGCATTGTAACAGAGCCGGATCATCATAGTATATCATTATATCAAGCATTTTTTTTCATGCTAAGGGCCAAGGGTCCCGCCCTCGATCAGAGGGCAAACTGTGTGCACGATTTATTTATAAATGGCAAGAAGGGAGTGTCTCATTTTATAGTTCCTTAGAGATTTGGTCTAACTCCTAAGCATAAAAATGGAGCCTCCCTGCCTGGCACACTCGCGCGCACACACACACACATACACACACACACACACACTACAATCAAAGAAAGATGAAAAAAAAACACACACACACAGATTTTGTGTCGTTTGCCTGGCATTTTGAAAATAGAAAGAAAAAAATGTCTAATGTTCTAAGTTTCCAGAAGAGCCGATTCGCAATCCAACAGCGCCCAAGTTCAGATTCGACATTGTTGTTTTATTACTAGAAACTGGAAAACAAAATGAAGACAAAAAGAAGAGAGAGAGAGAGAGAGAGAGAGAGAGAGAAAGAGAGAGAGAGAGAGAGAGAGAGAGAAAGAGGGAATGAATATGATGAAAAACATAACGCCTTCCTCTTTATCATTTTTTAATACGTTTTTCTTTCTATAGTATAAATGAGTGGTATAAAAAGAAAAGCCGTACGTTATAAACGTTCAGCATGTACTATAGAAAACGTACAGAACATGAAAAAATGTGACCAATGGATGGAGACGTGAATACAGTCTGATTGACAGTCGTGATACCTGAATGTCTATCGTAAATTCTGAAAGTCAGTTGTGATATCTGAATGTCAGTCGTGATATCTGAATGCCAGTCGTGATATCTGAATGTCAGTCGTGAAATCTGAATGTCAATCGCAATATTTGAATGTCAGTCGTGAAATCAATGGTGACATCTGAATGTCTATCGTAAAATCTGAATGTTAATTGTGAAATCTAAATGTCACTCATAATATCCAATTGCTCATTTGACTGCCACCACAGCACTATCTTTGTCCAAGTCACTCCGACTCCCGTTCGAGAGGAAAAATATGTTCGTCGAGATTGTTTTGGGGGTCGGTCATGAATAATACATTTATAGAAAAAAGGTTTGTCGTGTTAAATCGTTATAATGGAAACCTTTATCTTATACATAAATTAATGTAACAACCATTATTGTATTTATGGAAGTATTGATTAGTCAACAGCAAGAAAACAATCAATAAATCAGAAATCCATCTCTATGCACTACCGGAGGTAAAGGAGAGTTGGGGAGTGGGGGTGGGAGGGGAAGGGCACAGGATTTTGCAATGATCATTAAGATAAGACAAAATATATGAGTATTACGTCATTACTGCACGAGGGAAAGTCACTTTCTCGGAGGGTATAAGAGCACATACATGATACACAATCTTACGCATCATAACATGGACATCAGAATTCAATAACAAACATAGCAATTGAATTAACAAGGCATTGAAACTTAGTAAACTATAGCACACATCTAGCTAATAATTTATATCAAGGAGTGCCTGCCCAAAGACCTTATTGCCAGTTTTGTAAATCTTACATGATACAGGAGAGCGATTTGAAAGTCTGACATGAATTATCAAATTGTCTGTTACGATCTTTAAATCTTCATCAATAATTAGGTCAATTTATTCGATAATGGAATTCGCATCATGTCAAAATGTAGTACTTATCAAGGTGAAACAGAATATGCAAAGAAAACAAAAATCGAAAATTTTCGAATTACAGGCACCTCTCGATTATATAATACTTTGTTCAGGCCAACCGCGGATGGTGGCACAAGGTGGTCTAGAGGCAAGGTGCTCGCCTCTCATGCCAAGGGTCCCGGGTTCTAAACCCGGGCAGTGCAGGCATGTTGGAAAGTGGATTTTTCTCATATTTTCAAGTCCCTGGTCCTATTGGGGGGTAGGATCGAGTAGTTCTTGGAAATTGGATTTTTCTCATATTTTCAAGTCCCTGGTCCTATTGGGGGGTAGGATCGAGTACCTAGTCTTCTCGGATAAGGACGAAAAAATTCGGAGGGCCCGTGTGCACGTTGCGCACGTTAAAGATACCTTGGCAGTTGGAAATCGTAAAGAGCAGGCCGAAAGGCCGCTGCCCGGGCAAAATTGAAATTAATAGATTAAAATTTATCCATATCATCCCCCCCCCCCCCCGCCAGAACAAGAAATAATAAAACAAGTAAAGTGAGGTGTAAATGCCAAGGGCAGCGAACCTCCTAAAATAAAGACCTCAAATCAACCGCGGATGGCACACACAATTTTCTCTGTCTTTCATCAGAATGATCGTGTTGTCAAAGTGCATAAGGAACTTGACAATTTGCTTCCTGCACCACATATTAGCTTTCTGCGGGCTCGTTTATTTTTCTGATGACACCATTAAGAAGTTCGTCCAAGTCCAGTTAGGAAGAAATTGTGTACTTTTTGTGTTTTTTGTTTGGGGGCTTTGTTTCACAGGGTTTTCAATATGGCACTGCCTGGACTATTTGACGGACGTGCTTTGGTGCTGCTAACGAAGCAAGAACTGGCAGTTAAGTAAACTGTTTCACTTCGTTCCTGTTGAAGTCTTTTATTGTTCGTTTTTGTTTTTCAAACTTGAAAAAGGCGAAAGCCGAAAATTTTGTGTATTTTCTGTCTTCTCTTTAGTTTGCTTTGTATTGTTTGGATTTTATTTCTCACGCGGGGTTTCGCAACATACAACCTTTTCTTTTTGCCCAATTTTGACTTTGCTTATAGACCTGCTGCGACCCCACAGTTTTTCTGTGGTTTTTATGATATTTCCTGGACTATTTGAGCAGCGCGTATCACTGCCCTCTTCTATTTTTTTTTAAACTATTATTATAGTTTCGTCATTTTATTTTGTACTTCTGAACCACGAGGAGAAGTGACTGTATGATAATCAAAACATAAAAGTTATTAGTTTGGTTACTTGTTTCTGGCTTTAATGAAAACCGAAGAATTGAGTTTTCACCACTTTCCAACTTTAGTAGAGGCGCGATCCGTGCTACAGCCCACAGACATTGGCTCAGCTTCGTTTGCCTTTCGGCTGTTTTGCCAAATGACGTCAGTTTCGTCTCATCGAAAAGCCGAGAAGATGACCTGTCAAAATCCTTCATTGCACCTTTTAGAGCGCATAATTCTTCTACTTTCGTCTCATTTCCCCTTTAAACGAAACCACCTTTCTTTTTTGGTGTGCCTACCGAAACCTATTGCTACCATTCTAGTGTCATTGAACGCATCTCTAAGCACTGTAGGATATCAAATAATATTGCATTTAATGGCAAATATTATCCTATCTCACTACCATAAATGTGTGTATGTGGATGGGGAGGGGGAATGGATTAAAAAAAGGGAAGGATGGGATATGGGATGAGCATTAAGATGGGATAAGATATGGGATATGGGATGATCATTAAGATAGGATAAGATATGGGATATGGGATGATCATTAAGATGGGATAAGATATGGGATTTGGGATGATCATTAAGATGGGATAAGATATGGGATATGGGATGATCATTAAGATGGGATAAGATATGGGATATGGGATGATCATTAAGATGGGATAAGATATGGGATTTGGGATGATCATTAAGATGGGATAAGATATGGGATATGGGATGATCATTAAGATAGGATAAGATTAGAATCAGTTTATTATCCCATGAGGAAACTTCACTTTCACAGAGTGTTTAAGAGTGCGTGAAACCTTAATAAACTATGGCACAGATTCAGCTATGACGCTTTGTTGAGGCCAGTCGCGAATGGTAAAGGCAATCCTCTGTATCTTTAATTACTGACTGTACGGTACGATAATGATCGTGTTGTCAAAGTGCACGAGAATCTTAACAGTTTCAATCTTGTGCTACCCATTGGCTTTCCTCGGGTCGTTTAATTTCTGAGTACCCAATTAGAAAGTAAGCCCAGGTCCTGTTAAAAGAAAAAAAACAACCTGTTATCCTTTTTTCTTTCCCCGCAGTATTTGTCTGAACGACAAGAGCGGTGCGCATCACAACCCTTTTCTGTGGGATTTCACCCCTCGATCCCTTCTTTTCTACGAACACATGAGCAATTGACCGTATCTCGTTCTGTCAAAGCGTTCATTATTAAAAAGGCTGTCCAATGCGTGGAAAATTGCTATTTCAGGACAGTTTTCGCCTCGAATGCTGACGGGGTGCATAGGGCACTAACGCGCAACGGAAGAGCAAAAAAGATGTATCTAAGAGCAAACATACAACCAAGGGCAACAACATAAATCTTAACGAACAGGCTAAGTGAAGCAGTTATATTATAACCGCCAAAAATTGAACTAATAAACAGTTTATCCCGGGCAGTGCCAGAATTTCAGCTTGTGTTACGTTATAGGAATAAACACTTCCATTTGAACAGCCTCATCTTCAGCCGTAATGTTTCCAAGTGGTTCTTTACTACTGAGAATTTAAATAAATATGGTTCCCCTTTAACGATATTTCAGGACCACGAATTCCAATACTATCGTTGACAGCGTCGTAAAGTTGAGCATAGCCCTCGCTGCCGGCTTCCTCGTAGATATGTCCATTCTGGTAGTCATGTTTAGCTGTGTTATTGGTGAGGGTAGCATAGGAGTATGCAGAACAACTGTTGGGTTTATCGGTGTCTGGGTCTAACTGGGAGTAGTCAGCTGGTGCAGGTAATTCTGTTGAGCTGTTCGCTCTCCCAACGTTATCAGGACTCACAGCTGTATTGACATAGGTGTTTTCTTCAGTTTTCCTTTCTTCTCGTCGTTTTCGTCGTCTCCAAGTGACAACGGCGAGGACAACAGCGATGCCGATCAAGATAATAAGTGGAACTAAGATGCCCGCAACGATAGCACCGGTGTTGGCCGATTTCGATTCGTCATTAGAGTTGGATACACCATTTGCAGTTGCTGTTGTTGTCGACTTTGGAGTGGTTGTCGAGACATCGAATACTGAATCTCGACAGTAACATGCCTTGAGATAATCTGGGAAGGTTACATTTTCTGACATGTTCAATAGAACCCCAACACACGAGGAACCACACGCCATTGAGTCTTTATATTGAAATGCTTGTGGGTTTAATTGGCTTGCACAGACACCTTTTGATTTGTTAAGTCTCTGGCAGATCAGAGGCATTTGTTGAAGAGTGCAGTTGTACAATCGTGGGAGTGTGACATGACTATCATCATACTGGTCTCCGAAGATGTCTGTCCTGCCACTTGTTTGGTTTTTAAACATTACACATCGCAAATGGAAACCTGAGCAGAGACAGTCGAAGAATCTGTTCGAAAAAACACAATATTTGAGTGAGCGAAATAATTGGTTATTTAAAGAAAAAAAAAAAGAAAAAAAAAAGAAAGACTGGTATTTAGATGGGCAAAAAAAGAAAAAAAAATTTTTTATAACAGCAACAGAATACAAAGTAGGATAGAAATATTGCACAACCAACTAGTAGACACAATTATACAGACGACCTGAAACAAAAGCACAGTGTATAAGATACCGAGCTGAGGATTCACTAAGTTCCGAAAAGACTACAAGTAATAAAATTGTGGGTGGGTGTCCTAACTTTAGCGAATAATGACACTACCTTAGGTGAGTTGGTACAACATTATCAGTCCAGCAAGTCACCAAAACAAAACAAAAATGGTTTGTTATTTTTGACACAGCTTTATGCCACTTTCCGACCCCGTGAGACTATTTCAGATGTATACATGTCTTGGACCCTTATCAGGCAGCGCTTGGATGAGTGCTTCAAAAACAGAAATTAGTTTGGTGAGACTCCACCGCCAGAGGAATTTGAATCTGGGACCTGCCGTAGCCAGGTGCAGTTCGCACTAGACCACTGCTCAATTGAGAGTAAAGTGAATTATGAATTCTCATTACTTTGGCTCATCACACTGTATAGGACATAAACGTACTTTATTCATGATTTAAGAATACCATTGCCTTACAATAAGCACTGTAATGACGAAATCGTATGACTAGATTTCAGAAAGCCAGTGATTGTTTTATATGAACGAGCTGACCCGCTGATTCGGGGAATAAACAGATGTGATCTTTAAAGTTAAGTTTCGATCACCACTGTGTAAATTGAGGCACAGAACGAAACTTCCTGTCATACTTTTTAATTCTACTCCAAGAAAATGCGTCTCTTTTTTTTTTTCCTGCTCAAAATGTTGGAACACTTTCTTCTGTTCATCTCAGTTGTGGCTAAAATCAACGAAAATATTAAAAATGTAACTAACTTCAAGACCTTGTAAAATACAGTACACTTTTACGTCATCCTGTGTGTAATATGATACGAGTATTTTGTTGAATTTAAAGCTCAGCGGTTAAAAAGCATTTCTTTATTACATTGGAGGCCGCACTTCCTTTACAATAGGATTACTGGCTTACAACAATCACAATATATATAGAATGATTACCATTAGATTGCGGAAAGCAAATGAATGCAAACATGATTGTACTTTGTTTTTGTGTTTGGTGCTTCCCAGTTCATTATCTAATTGGAGTTTCTAACGAAGCCATTGAATTGAACTGTTGTTCGGTTTGTTGTCATAGTCTAGACCTACTGTTCAAATCTTGAATCTTTAATCGGTGATGTTAGACGTCACACTGGGCTCAATGTATCCTTCCCCATTCTTCTCTATCTTGCCTGCCTCTTTTTGTATCATTTCCGTGGATTCCATTCCAACAGACATTATCTCTCTGAAAAAAACGTTTTTTTTCAAGGTTTCTTTCGGTTGGCCCCTTCTTCTTTCGCCAGTGACATCCCATGTGAGTGCCTGCTTCATTATCCTGTTGTTTTCACGTCTCCATACATGTTCTATAGTTATAGGCCCATCACCTTCTTTTCATAATCTTAGTGATTGATGTTTGGCTCGACGGTTACCTTACCTCTTTCTTGTTGTTTTTTTTTGTCCTGACATTGTTCCATTTATTTGGTAAAATCTTTCTTAAGCATTTGTTTTCAAAGGAACTGACTCTATTTTCTATTTCTCTAGTAATTTTCCCCCTCTCACAAGCGTGTATAATTATTCATTTAAGCTTTTTTTTTTTCAAAAATTGTCTTAGGGATATAATGGTTCAGTTATAATATATCAGGGTGATTAATGATTGAGTTTGAAATGGCAAACCCTGGTTTACAATGAAATGGGAAATCAAATTATCACTCAAGATCACTTAAGACACCGTCTCTCATTAACTGCATTCTTGACTCCTGATAGCTCTCTTTCTTTCTGATGTTTCTCTTCTTTCTTTCTTTTAAAGAAGCCATGCACGTTGAAAAGTGTCACCAAAATGATACATTATGACTAAGGGCACTATCGGAAACGGAATTTTTGGAAAGAAAAAATACATGCCATGAAACATATAACCAAGCGTGTACGGGTCATGGTTATCTGAGTTGTTTGCCCCAACAAGCTGGCAGCGGTGTCATTATTATGAAAGCTCAGGTTCAGAGCAATTTCACATCTTTAAGGGGTCTTCATGCTACTGTCTGCATGTCATTGCATTTTTTTTATGTCACTAACACCATGGCCTTGCCTTCATGTCAAGCTCAAAAGTTTGATCTCATTGAAAGACCTCGATAACTAATTAAATACACCCGTGTACTTACTTTTTGATGACAACATCGGAGGAAACAGTAGTCGGAAATGTCGTGCTTGTTGTAATCTTTTGAGCTGAGATAAGCATTTCACCAGTAACCAGTGCTGCCAAAGCCAAGAGAAACGAATGAGACATCCTCCTTGTTTCCTGTTAATGGTTTGAACATTATAATTAGTGCGATGATAATTGTGCTACACACAGTATATATATCATCAGCCTAGCAATTTAACACTATTTCCAACATTTATAACCAGTTATACTTCCCCTATTACATATTGCTGGTTTATGGCTTTATTTCCTCTCTGTGGAGAGTTTTTCAAGAATACGTCCTTCTAACACTCTGAGCTGTTGTACATTTGTGATAGAAATTCATGAGGTACTGTCTCGTTCTATTCCTTACACCAGCAACACTGACGATACAACCCGGATTAATGGAATTAAGGAACAGGAATAAAGTTTAGAAAATACTATAAAAATATAATAATTATAGCATAAAATAGACTAAGATAAAAGAGCGACATGTGCATATTCATCATAGTGTGACATTGTTTAACTGCCTGAAATAATTAATCAGTTTCATTAAATCAATAATTAATTGAATTATTGATGCATGAATGAAAGAAACAGTTTTGAACGGAGACACGAAGTTCAACGAAATTCACTTAGATGAACATCTCTTGGGCTGTGGTAAGGTAGCGGTAGTGTTTTGCATAGTAAAGCTTTAGGTAAACAGTGAGCACAACTTGTTATTTTCTCTATCTGGTAATTAAATTCCGCTCCCCTAACAAAAGCTTATTATTGCGTTTATGAATTAAATGTTTCTATACATTCAATGCAAGTAAGTTTCTCAAATAATAAACACACGATATAAGTTGTATTAAGTGATACAGTTTTGCTTGTTTTACCATGCCTGCCACATTTCTACTTAAAAAATGAAGCCTGTCTTGTTGGTACATGTCATGGGTGAGGTAAAAACGTAACAAATGTTGGGAATCGTAGAAACTTTTAAGTTTCTTAATATGAAATCTTCGTATCTAAGATTTTATACGTTACCTTTGCATGGAAACCCAGAGCCATTGTGAGATTCATTAAAGTTTAGACAGAAACCGTTCCTCAGTCATTGCTTGTCACATGATAATAATATGTCACTGAATCAACGTAAAAATACAAACATACCTGTCACTCGGATGTTGTGTCACCGTTTCACAAAGAGCAGCTGTTCTTAGCAGTAATGAACAAGTGTATCGATGCTGTGCCACTATTTTGCCACCTAAGAAGTTCACAAAATTATGAGCAAGTCAGATTATAGCAACCACTAGGGTTGATTTGAGTGAATGATTTTCACTTGTGATCAGTCAATAACACATAGCAGGTATTCGTTACAACTAATCCACACGGATACTGAATTTAAATCCTCATTTTGAATCCGTGCAGTCGAGAACAGGGCAGTCGCCCACTCATTCATGGTTTCCCTTTCTTAAAGAAATTGAACACATTATTATTATAAAGGCTTTACCAGCAGGCGCGAATAATAAGTCAAACGGATACGGGAGTTGTGCTTTTTGTGGGACGGTAATGTATTATTAGCTTTAGCAAACACGAATAATGACTCATTTGGGATAGTCCTCTGTGGAAAGAGAGAGAGAGGGGGGGGGGGGGGGAGGTAAAGAGGAGACAGAAAATGAGTGAGTGGGAGAGAGAGAATGGGGAGGGGGAGGAGGAGAGATTAAATGAGGACCAGAGAGAGAGAGACATTTGGAGAGTGAAAGGGGAGGGAGAGAGTGGAGAAAGGGAGATGAAAGAGTGAAGAAAGAGAAAGAGAGATGGAGAGGGAGAATAAGAGAGAGAGAGAGAGAAACACACACATACACAGAGAGAATGAGAGAGAGAGGAAGGGGGGGGGGGAGAGAGAGAGTGAGACTGAGAGAGGGTCGTAATGATAATTTTTAAAAACACAACAACTTTAAAATCTGTTCGATAAGCTATCTATTGATAGTATTAGTGAGCGGCACTGAAAGAAAGACCGTGCGTAATTATGTGATTATCCACGCACTGACACAGAGAATCTAGCGAAAATAAGGGATGGAGAAATGAATTCAATCTGAATATCAGTCGCAATATCTGAATATTGGATGTGATATCTGAATGTCAATCGTGATATCTGAATATTGGATGTGATATCTGAATATTGGATGTGATATCTGAATGTCAGTCGTGATATCTGAATATCAGTCTTTACATCTGAATGTCCGTCTTGATATCCGAATGTCTGTCGTGAAAATATCTGACTGTCAGTCGTGAAAATATCTGACTGTCAGTCGTGAAAATATCTGACTGTCAGTCGTGAAAATATCTCAGGGTTATCTTATTGCCATCTCAGCCTCTTCCTTTTCCAGCTTTCCCTTTTCCCCAACCCCTTTCCAGGTGAAAGAAAATTAATCTATTTTTTTACTGCTCATACATTTCTTTTCAATAATGCCGTGCAGGCATGTTGGAAATTGGGATTTTTCTCATATTTTCGTGTCCCTGATCCTATTGGGGCGGGAGGGGGGGAGGGGGGTTAGGATCGAGTACCTAGTCTTCTCGAATAAGGACGAAAAATTCGGAGGGCCCGTGTGCACGTTGCGCACGTTAAAGATACCTTGGCAGTTGGAAATCGTAAAGGGCAGGCCGAACAGGTCGCTGCCCGGGCAAAATTAAATTAAAATTCATCTCTACCAGTCCCTACCCTCCCTCCCTCATCTCCCCCACAAAAAAAAACAAACAAAATAAACGGCCGACCGGCGCTGCACTGTGGCGACGACGTGCCTACTCCAGTTATAACTGGGCTGCCATGGCACAAAGGCAAATTTCCCAAATGGGATTAAAGAGTTATACAAATACAAATACAAATACAAAATATACATTATCTAGAAATACTTGCAATAACTATAGTCCCAATCTATTTATGGACGTGTGGAGCACTTGATAGCAATAAAACAGTCAGTACAACAAACCATAAGTCCATCTTTATCTGTCAGACTAGTAACATTACAATCACATCATATATTTTGTAACAATCAGAAAATTTAATCGGTTACAGTGTGAAATCTGTGTAAAAGTGTCTCAGAGTGATATGAGCTAAAGAAGCGTGCAAGATAATGCACTATGGATAATATTATATTGGTTATTGGCATTATGTTAATATTATATATTCGTACCTTATGCACACTCTAACCGTTCGGCCGATTTATTAGATGGCGTCGTCAAGACGTTGAGTTTCAGTAAGATTCAGCCAGTTGGATGGTGACGTCATGTCATTAAGTTTCAGTAAGATTCAGCTATTTGGATGGTGACGTCTTGTCATTAAGTATCAGTAAGATTCAGCTAGTTGGATGGTGATGTCATGTCATTAAGTTTTAGTAAGATTCAGCTAACTGGATGGTGACGTCATGACATTAAGTATCAGTAAGATTCAGCTAGTTGGATGGTGATGTCATGTCATTAAGTTTCAGTAAGATTCAGCTATTTGGATGGTGACGTCAGGTCATTAAGTATCAGTAAGATTCAGCTAGTTGGATGGTGACGACATGTCATTAAGTTTCAGTAAGATTCAACTACTTGGATGGTGACGACATGTCATTAAATTTCAGTAAGATTCAGCTAGATGGATGGTGACGCCATGTCATTAAATTTCAGTAAGATTCATCTAGTTGGATGATGACGTCATGTCATTAAGTTTCAGTAAGATTCAGCTAGTTGGATGGTGAGGTTATGTCATTAAGTTTCAGTAAGATTCAGCTAGTTGGATGGTGACGTCAGGTCATTAAGTATCAGTAATATTCAGCTAGTTGGATGGTGACGACATGTCATTAAGTTTCAGTAAGATTCAGCTAGTTGGATGGTGACGTCATGTCATTAAGTTTCAGTAAGATTCAGGTAGTCGGATGGTCAACAACGGCTCATTTAAACTCAAAGTAGTGACCTCTTTATCCAAATAGTCGGCCGACCAAAAATCAGCTTATGGGCTTGATAGGTTTAAAATAATGTTCATATTATATACAGTCAGATACTATGCATCAGGCGAGAAAGGCAAGGCAATACAATTTGGAAAAACGGATGAAGAAAAAAACTAGACAGTACCTGATGAAAATGACCTTCTCATACTTAACCAATCATGAACCAAACCATTTAATCACTTTTTTATACTGACCTATACAATTAACACGCCCCTCAAGAAGACATTATTAAAAAAGTCGAATTCTTGTCTATTATTGGAGAACGAAACACGGGCAAATACAACGATACATTAAAGCAGGGAGTGGCATCCTTTTATCTTTGTGGTAAGGGAGAAACCTTACATTATGTGAGGGTGCAGATGACCGGATACTCTCACCTGATATTACCCCCCCCCCCCGCCCCGTCTTTTTTTGTGTCTTTTTTTTTTATACGGGGGGTGGGGGGGGGGTGGGGTATGCCTGTATATGTGTTATATTCTTTTTTATGTGTCACTGACCGGTGTGTAAGATTTTTAAAAAAAAAGTTTAATCACCATTGCTTAGCAGGCCGAAATGGAGGCCGTAGGTTGCTCATGTCTGCATTAAAACAAGAGCAGTCACTGTTGCTACCATTCTATTATAATAGACTACATCTCTAAGCCCTATAGGATATAAAATAATAATGCCCATCTTAATATAGTTTTTGTGTGTGGCGGGTGGGTGGGGGGGGGTAGACTTAAAAAAGGAGGGATATGGGATTTGGGATGATCATTTAGATAAGATAAGAATCAGTTTATTATCCCCATGAGGCAACTTCACTTTCACAGAGCTTTCAAGAGTGCATTATACACATCTTATCTCAGACATCATTACATAAACGTAAATTATCATAACTCAGTGACAGACATAACACAAGATGTAACATGGTATGAAATCTTAATAAACTTTCATTACTGGCTGTACGCTCCTGTCTCATCCAAGCATCTCTATGGACACAAAGAGACAGCTTATCACCCCAATATTTATTCCAACATTATGCTACCAATGCGAGACCTGGACATTAAGTAAAAAAGTCATGAAAGCAGGATTACTGCATGGGAAATGAAATGCCTTCGCAAAACCCTCAACATCACAAGAAGAGACAGGCAAAGAAATGAAGCTGTAAGAGCAGCTGTTGGCATTGAAATCCTGCCTGCATTTCATAGAAAAACAAAATCTCAAATGGTTTGGCCACCTCGAATGTCACCTAGTCAACCAGCCTCGAGAGCCTTCAACACCAAGATCTCAGGCTACAAAGGAAGAGGCAGACCACGCAAAAGATGGACTGAAGGAGTCAAAGGAACACTGAGAAACAATACCATCTCAGTTGAAAGAGCGGCAGTGTTGGCCTACCATAAACAAGTGCATCTCCCCTCGATGCTCAACGGCAACAGAGGATGAACAAGTAAAAGTATAGTAAGTACTGTCTGTACACTACGATAATGATCGAGTTGTCAAAGTGCATAAAAATCTTAACGGTTTTCATCCTGTGGTACCCATTGGCTTTCCTCGGGTTGTTCAATTTCTGAGTAACCAATTAGAAAGTAAGTACAGGTCTTGTTAGGTGAAAAAACATTTTTTTTCAGGACTTGTCTGAACTAGATCTACTATAACTTCTACTACTCTTATTTTTTTTTTTAACACTATAATAATTTGGTCATTTTATGTCGTACTTCTAAACCACCAGGAGAAGTACGATATGTCAACAGATAAATATTATTAGTTTAGTTACTCGCTTCTGGCTTGTATTGAAGTCCAGGAACTGAGTTTTTCCCACTTTCTAACTTAAGGAGAATTGCGATCCGTGTTACATGTCACAAATCCCAGACTGGGAGATGTAATAGTTTATGACAGGACGACAATCACGAACAAACAAGTTTAACACTTAACAAAACAATCCATCAGACTCACACATTTATTAAACCTAATTATACATATAATAGCGCAATTACATACATTATATCATTGAAATGAACTGCCGTACAACGGCCTTATTCTCACACACACTCTCCCTCGGATCCACAATCCGGTAGTTACTCCTAAAGGCACTTCGGCCTCAGCCTCTCCCCTCAGGGTCTTAATAGTACATTAATGATTCACTGGCACCGCAGTCTCTCAATATCACCTTCCTATTGTCATACACCTTAGCACTCCCCTAGCACCTCAGCAGGGCAATAACACATTATTATTTCCATAGCCATCAACATGGCAACAACATAATATCAGTTCACTAGCCTATCAACATGGCAACAATATAGTATCTCAGTCACTCTCATATCTACGTCCCTGTCCGTGGCCTGACTGCCACGACTTTATGTGCCTCTACTGTCCTGCACTGACAGTCTCACTTCTGGCCTATGTCTGGCCTCCGGTCCTATGCTGGCCTATCCCCTGTGCTCATCGAGGTGGCTCTGCGGCCCGTCCCCGACACCTACAAGAATAACATTACATTGGTATAATACCCTACCATTTCTATTCACTCCACCTCTCCTTACAACCCATGAAACGTACACACACTAGTTCACCTTTCACTCACCGCACATCTTACGGTAACACACTTCCATCGGAGTACACACTACTCACTCGCGCTACAAATCCATGAACTCACTTTCATCTATCGCTCGTGGCGCACATTGCTATATCCAATATCAAGGACTTCCACATTCCTCACATATACTTATTCACATCATGGTAATAGACGAATATAATATAATACATCAATCATAATAATCAATCAACATTCTACGTACCAGTCATAACTGGAAAGACTTTCTCCTAGTCTTCTCGACTGCTCCCTTTATGTCTGCCCGATGGGCTATTATTCACAGATCCGCTCCCTAGGACCTTCTAACTTGCAGTGATAGTTATACAGCGCTTTCGCCTCCTTCAGACTCCCCCCCACTACTCACAACAGCACGCTTAACTTGCTGTCTACTGTGAGTCCTTACTCTACACCCGCTCTGTAGCAATCCCCTTAATTGCACTCACTCCACTCGTGACATCATCCCCCACCCCAAAAAAATTAATGCAATTAATTTCAATCGCATCAAGATGACTGTCAACGAGTGAGCGTGAGCAATACCTACACTAAAAAAAACTGACCTAGCGGTTCCCCTAGTATATAAAAATACCGAAATCAGGGGAAAATATGGGAATCAATATGGTCTGCAATATGCATATATGTGTCACATCATGAATAGCTAACTAACCACAATACTTAATACAGAATCAAAAACCATTCAACCTATCAACCATTCTTCATATCATATTTATAATGTCAATATTTTAAAGTCGACTTATTCACACAGATCCTGTCAATGTTCCTGTCCTCCGATGTATAAGCTCCTGAAATCCTCCCCTAGGCTCGACTAAGGTAGTCGGCGATATGATTGCTGGTTCCTGGAATTGGTTGAATAACGAAGGTATACGGCTGCAAAGCCAATGCCCATCTAGACAAGCGTGGGCTGGACGAACGATTCTTCGACAAAAATGTCAGTGGCTTGTGGTCTGTCTGGATACAAAATTCTCGTCCCATGAGATAACGTCCTAGTTTCTGGACGGACCAGACAATGGCAAGACACTCACGCTCTATCACAGAATACTTTCTTTCTCTCTGCAATAACTTCCTACTGACATAACATACAGGATGGAGACATTCGTTCTTCTCCTGTAGAAGACAAGCGCCGACACCAGAGTCCGAAGCATCCGTTCTGAGGATAAAATTAGATCGAAAATCGGGTAATATCAAAATGGGTGACGATGATAATGCTGTCACCAAATTATCAAATGATGTCTGACATTCAGACGTCCACTGGACCTTATCGGGTTGTCCCTTCTTAGTAAGGTCAGTAAGAGAAGATGACAAGGAGGAAAAATTTGGAATGAACTTTCTGTAATAATTTAAAATTCCCACTAAGCTTCTGACTTGTTTCTTTGTTTTTGGGATTTGCAACCCTACTAACTTGTCAATTTTTGTTTCTTCAGGTCTCTGAACACCTCTACCCACAATATGTCCTAAGAATACTATCTCTGGACATGCCAAATCCATCTTTGCGGGTTTAGCAGTTAACCCAAAATGGCGTAATCGTTGAAAAATTACTGTTAGTGTCTGAATATGATCAGACCATGTCGACGTATGGCATGCTATATCATCAAAGAATGACACGACATTAGGTATGTCCTTCAACACCAATCTCATTAATCGTGCAAACGTCGCTGGTGCGTTTACCAACCCAAATGGCCTGACCTTAAATTGGAATAATCCAATGGGCGTTTGGAACGCCGTGTATTGTTTAGACTCCTCAGTGAGCGGGATTTCCCAATAACCTTTCGTTAAATCTATCTTGGAAAACCACGTGGACCCGGCCAATGAAGCTATTAGTTCCTCCTGAAACGGAATAGGCTCCCTATCGCCTACCGTAATAGTGTTCAATCCTCGAAAATCAATACAGAACCGCACCGATCCATCAAGTTTTTTCACGAGGACGATGGGTGATGAATACGGCGATGTTGATGGTTCTATCACATCTAACTTCAACATTGACTCAACTTCCTTTATGACTCTATCTCTCGAAGAAAAAGGCAGCGGATACGGTCTAAGAAATACTGGCTTATCCGAAGTCAACTTTATTTGGTGCTGGATCACCGTAGTGCGACCGGGCAAATCCGTAACAACGTCCGGGAATGACGCTAACAGGGTCTCAAGTTCCCTACTCCTTGAACTCGTAAGGTCAGGGTTAATTTTAACGTCCCTGTAACCTTGTGTCGCAGTTAACTCCGGCAATTGAATTTGTAACTCTTCCTGCGCCTCGGTGTCGCTTACGTCACCGTCCAACTGGTCTACGACCCCCGTACAAGCAGTAGAGAAGACAGTCTCCTCTGGTCTTGTCTGTGCACACAGATACTGTGGTCTCTCATAAAATCTCTGTAGCATATTAACATGGAAAACCTTACTCGTTCCATCAATGTGGATAGCGTAATCTACCTTTGAAACAACTCGCTCAATAACATAAGGGCCTTTCCATGTCATCAATAACTTATTATGGTCCGTAGGTAACAACAACAGAACTTTGTCTCCTGGCTTAAAAATTCTCAGTTTGGAACCTCTATCCTTATAGTCTTTTGCTCTTTTCGAAGCGATACCAGAAGCTTCTTCTGCTATAGTGCGCGCAGAAGATAGTCTTTCTCTTAAATCAACAAGGTACTGAAACCTTTTTAAACGGTTCCGAAACCGTGGGGATCTTTTGACGAGGAGCCTGGGGTGAACGACCCTTATGCGTCGTCTTTTGGCACGCACTGCACGTCTTACAATATAAACGTACATCTCTGTATACTGACGGCCAATAAAAATCTTTCAGAACTCTCTGCTTGGTTCTAGTACTTCCCATATGACCCGCTAATGGGACATCATGGGCCAGACGCAATACTGTAGCAATTAACGACCGTGGCACGACGACCTGCTTTTGAACGGAAGCCACTGTGACGTACATACGGAACAGAATGCCCCCCTGGACAAAAAAAGAAGATGACCCGTTCTTATATCTCCTCGTTTTCTCGGTTCGCGCTTCCCCAAAACATGGGTTTAATGATGGGTCCTCCCTTTGTAATCTCGCCAAGCGCTCTGGCGTGATATCTAGGTTGACCGCTGGCGTCGCCAAAGGTCTAATCTTATCTTTATCAACTACTCGTCGACGTGTTTCGACCGCGGCGCAAAAGTCAATACCTTTTGATTGCGACCATGCTTGCACGTTCTCATCGGAAGGGGAAACTACCCGTGATACATTCCCAATGATGAGCTGGGCGCCTGGAAAACAACCAACGACTGCTTCGACTTCCCCGCTAAGGAAAGGTGTATCTATCATTATTTTTGCCATGGGTAATTTCTCAATGGCCCCCGAAAATTGGATGCACGGGACAGTCTCACCTGTAAGCTGTGAATCCCGAATGCAGTCCCTATGCACTCCCACAACGGTAGATCCTGTATCTCGTAAAACCGAGACCGGTTCGTCCCCAACAAACCCCGGATAAACCCTAAGACCACCTCCTGTATGACATGAATTTATAACGGGGATCTTTCTCCCACAAGGTAAAACACCGGAAGATAATAACTTCTCACAACTGGGACACTTAGAATACTGTCCGCCTCCGTTGTCCGATGTAACGCACGCAGCCGCATGATGAAATTTATTTGGGGAACATGGACTGGAGCTACTGTCCGCGTTCGCCGCTATCCTACCTGCAGGGCAGTTCACGCTGATGTGATCTGCTCTTCCGCAGTTCCAACACTTCGCGGCCCTACACTCGCGGGAAAAGTGACCCACGCGTCCGCAAGTCCAACACTCCGCTCCCTGTGCTGCCCTAGGCCCGGGTCCCCGTGACCCCTCGCGACCGGAACTAGAGTCCCTATGCCGTCAGTCATCGGCAAAGGTCACAATTCGCCCCCGGCCATTACCGCGACCTAGCCCTCCTGCTCGGTCAAACTTACCGGATCCATATGCCGGTGATTGGTGATAGCCCCTACGCTGCCCCTGGGCTTGCCCGCTATAGGCACCACGCTGACGCGACCTGTCCCTAAGTCCTGCCGGCGACCCTTCGACAACGGCGACGTAGCCAGCATCTTGGACGTACGCCCTGGCGACTGGTTTGGACGGATGCGCCGTACGGTATGCCTCCGCCAACTTAGACGCCCCCTGCACCGTCGCGGGTTCGTTCTCTCTCAGGAAAGCCACCAGATCCCTGTGGCACGACGCGTACAGCTGGCCACGGATCATCAGGTCTTTCAGTTTAGCGAAATCCGTGCCCACATGCGCCAAGTCTACCCAGTTCGCGAAATACTCCGTTAGTCTCGCGACGAAGGCAGCAAAGTCCTCCCTGGCATCTGCGCGCGCTCGCCCAAACTGCCCCCGGAAATATTCCTCGGTACGCGCAAATCGGCGAAGCAGCAAAGCCCTCAGCCCATCGCAATCCCGCACGTCCTCGCGCTGCAGCTCTTTAAAGTAAGTTAACGCTCGCCCCTGCAATAGCGATGCCAGGTACGTGGCCCATAATTCCTTATTTTCCCCCCATTGCAACCGTGCGCTCAGTTCGAACCTGTAAAGGAAGGCGTCTATGTCGTCCTTCCGGTCGTCGAACGTAGGGAGCTTAATCCCAACGCCACCTTTATTGTGTACCTGCCGCTCAACTGTTTCTGTTGGCGTATTCCCTTTGATTTCCAACTCCGCGATTCTTATTCGCGCCTCTCTCTCATGCTGCTTATCTTCTAACTCCTTTAACTTAAACTCCCTTTCCTGCTCCTTATCCTGTCTCTCCTGCTCCTCTCGCTCTCTATCCTTAGCACGCTCATCGCGCATTTCTGCCTGCTGTTCTTTAATCCAGCCGCGTAGCTCGTCTCCCTCCAGGCCAAGTTCCTTACCCAACTTCATTAGTTGTTGGAGTTCCGCCATTTCACAGATTTATGGTTATGGTATCTATTATGCGAACGACCAACCTGTCGGTATGATCACTAACGACACGACCAGAGACCTGAGATCACACCAGATATAACAATACCCAGTTGTCTCAAATACAATTCAGAAATTTACCTTTACAACACAATTAATTCTATATCTATAAAATGCATAGCACTATTAATTATAAAAGAAAATAGAAATGACAAGAATGAAGAAATACAGTAGAAGGACCACAAGTACGTCAAGGACAACGAACCAGACTAGGACAAAGCTTCTACAAAAAAAAACTATAATGGAAAAAAATGCAACCTACTACGCCGATTATACTACACGGTACAACAAGAACAGAGTCTGAAAAAAAAGAACGTATCTACAGATAGGGAGGAGAAGGACAAGAGAAACGTCTTCCTAAAACAGCGAGGAAGATAGAACGCTACAATCTAAACAAAAATACAGGTCCCTATAGAACTGTTCGCTGTGATGAACGAAGTTCCTAGATTAGCCCACCTCCCGAAGAGGACAAACTACGCTCACCACAGCAAACCCGCGCCACCGCCCGTATAACCTATAACGACAACAAAAACAGCAAAAACAGGGAAAAAGACAGATTAAAGGAACAGCCCAAAATCCAGGGCACAAAAATTTTGACTTTTACTTAACTTTGGCCCTAGATTTCAATTTCTCCCCTTCCTCGGAGCTCTGGCTGCTCGTCTCCTCAGGCTGCACGCACACACTCTGGAAAGTTTAAATACACATTAATACCTATTCATAGCAATACCTGCATCAATACATATTATTATTCATAAACATACATAAATCATATCATCATGAAATTTCCATTCATCCCACGAACAAGGACAACAGCACGAATTCCTAGCACAACAGAAAAACAACTAGATATAACGACTACACAATGTCAAAATGACCACAGGTAAACAGGACGAGCCCCCAGTGTCACAACGGACGAGCCCCCAGTGTCACAAATAGCAGACTGGGAGATGTAATAGTTTATGACAGGACGACAATCACGAACAAACAAGTTTAACACTTAACAAAACAATCCATCAGACTCACACATTTATTAAACCTAATTATACATATAATAGCGCAATTACATACATTATATCATTGAAATGAACTGCCGTACAACGGCCTTATTCTCACACACACTCTCCCTCGGATCCACAATCCGGTAGTTACTCCTAAAGGCACTTCGGCCTCAGCCTCTCCCCTCAGGGTCTTAATAGTACATTAATGATTCACTGGCACCGCAGTCTCTCAATATCACCTTCCTATTGTCATACACCTTAGCACTCCCCTAGCACCTCAGCAGGGCAATAACACATTATTATTTCCATAGCCATCAACATGGCAACAACATAATATCAGTTCACTAGCCTATCAACATGGCAACAATATAGTATCTCAGTCACTCTCATATCTACGTCCCTGTCCGTGGCCTGACTGCCACGACTTTATGTGCCTCTACTGTCCTGCACTGACAGTCTCACTTCTGGCCTATGTCTGGCCTCCGGCCCTATGCTGGCCTATCCCCTGTGCTCATCGAGGTGGCTCTGCGGCCCGTCCCCGACACCTACAAGAATAACATTACATTGGTATAATACCCTACCATTTCTATTCACTCCACCTCTCCTTACAACCCATGAAACGTACACACACTAGTTCACCTTTCACTCACCGCACATCTTACGGTAACACACTTCCATCGGAGTACACACTACTCACTCGCGCTACAAATCCATGAACTCACTTTCATCTATCGCTCGTGGCGCAAATTGCTATATCCAATATCAAGGACTTCCACATTCCTCACATATACTTATTCACATCATGGTAATAGACGAATATAATATAATACATCAATCATAATAATCAATCAACATTCTACGTACCAGTCATAACTGGAAAGACTTTCTCCTAGTCTTCTCGACTGCTCCCTTTATGTCTGCCCGATGGGCTATTATTCACAGATCCGCTCCCTAGGACCTTCTAACTTGCAGTGATAGTTATACAGCGCTTTCGCCTCCTTCAGACTCCCCCCCCACTACTCACAACAGCACGCTTAACTTGCTGTCTACTGTGAGTCCTTACTCTACACCCGCTCTGTAGCAATCCCCTTAATTGCACTCACTCCACTCGTGACATTACAGTCCCGAGACATTGGCTCAGTTTCGTTTCCCTTTCGGTTGTTTTGCCGAATGACGTCAGTTTCGACTCTCCGAAAAGCCAAAAACAGGTCTTGTCAAAATCCTTCACTGCGCCCTTTAGAACGCATAATTCTTCAACTTTCGTTTCGTTTCGATTTTGACCGAAATTCACTTCTTTCAGCAAAGTTACCGAAACTGAAGCCTCTGTGTCTGTTTAGGTTCTGAGTCAGTCTGTTTGCTCATACTGATAATCTGGTTATAATATCGAAATTTTGCATAATAAATCCCAATTAGGGATGTCATTTTCATTAATGTCCTCACCACGAAACGCTGGACCGATGGATTTTCAGAAGGATGTTTTGGTGATATTGTGTAATGCTATAAACACATGTTTTTGAAATAAACTGTTTCAGTAGAATTGCTTGTATCTTCAGCCGTTGTGTGTCCAAGTGGTTCTTTACTACTGAGAATTTAAATAGGTATGGTTCCCCTTTAACGATACTTTAGTACCACGAATTCCATCCCTATCGTTGACTGCGTCATAAACGCGTTCATAGTCTTCGTTTACGGCTTCCTCGTAGATATGTTCATTCTGGTAGTCTTCTTCGGCTGCGTTAATGTTGAAGGTAGCATAGGAGTATGCAGGACCACTGTTAGGTTTATGGGTGTCTGGGTCCAGCTGGGAGTAGTCAGCTGGTGCAGGTGATTCTGGGCAGCTGTTCGCGCTCCCAACGTCATCAGGACTCACAGCCGTATTGACATAGGTGTTTTCTTCAGGTTTCCTTTCTTCCCGTCGCCGTCGTCTCCGGATGACTACGAATACAACAACAGCGATGCCGATCAACATAATAAGTGGAACTAAGATACTCGCAACGATAGCACCGGTGTTGTCCGATTTCGATTCATCATTAGATTTGGATACATCATTTACAGTTGCTGCTGTTGTTGACTTGGCAGTGGTTGTCGAGACATCGAATACTGAATCTTGGCAGTCACACTCCTTGACGTAATCTGGTAAATTTGCATTTTGTGACATGTTGAATATAAGTCCAATACACGAGGAACCACACACCATCGAGTCTTTATATTGAAATGCGCGTGGTTCTCTTTTACTTCTACAGGCACCTTTTGAGTCGTTATGTCTCTGGCATGCCACTTGGAATAATTGTTTAGAAACAGAGCAATCATACAATCTTGGCAGTGTGACATGTCTTACATCATACTGGTCTCCGAAGCTCCCTGCTTTACCACTTGATATGTTGTGAAAAAGTCCACATCGCAAATGGAAACCTGCACAGGGACAGTCCAAGAATCTGTTTGAGAGGACACGAATATTAAATCAGGGAAACAATTGGTCGTTTAGATAAGAAAAAAAAAACGGAAGAAAAAAAAAGAGAGTTAGAAGGATAAAGAAAACAGAAAGGAAATGTAAATAAGGATTGAAATACTTTCTTGCACAACTAGATTGTAAACACTGTAATAGAGACGGCGATAAAGAAACTACAGGGTATCCTCATTTCTGAGTTAGCAAAGCTTAACATTGATCCAGCTCTGGAAACTGGTCAAAAGTCTACCAGAATACAATTATTGGGTGTGCGTCCTAACTGTTAGGGAATAATGAAATTACCACAGCCGATGTAACATTATCAGTGCAAGAATTAAAAAGAAAACAACAACTTGTTTTGTTGGTTTTGATTGGGCTTTATATTTTTTCCGACCCCCTGAGACCATTTCAGATGATATAGGACCTTGGGCCTTAACAGGCAGTCTTTCATTGTGTGCTTTAAAAAAACTAACACTGCAAGAAATTAGTTTGATTAGGCTCCGAGCCGAGCGGGATTTGAATCTGGGACCTCTCTCAGTTATGTAAAGAGCAGTTAGCACTAAATCACTGCTCAGATATATACATGGAGTCGGGTGAACTTTGATATCTCATTACTTTGGCTGAACACAGTGTAAAGCAGTGGACGTCTTACAACTAGCACTACGATGAATTAGCATGGCTATAATTTAGAAAGCCAGTGCATAATATGCATTTTAATTTTATTTACAGTACTAGCCAGTTCATGATTAAATTGGAGTTTCTAAAGAAGCCATTGTATTGAAATTTGTTCAATTTGTTATCACAGGCTGGGTATACAGTTTAATGAAGGTATTTTAAAATTTATTCTTAGCGACGCAAGCTTCAAATATATATCACTTAAGACACGATCTCTCATCCTACGTATTCTAAACTTCTTAAGTCTTTCTTTCTTTCTGTCTTCCTTTCTTTCTTTTCCACGTTTTTCTTTCTTTTAAAGAGCGCAAATTGAAAACTGTAACGAATGTCGCACATTATGACTAAGAACATCATCAATGACTGATAATTTTTGGAAGGAAAAAAAATGCAATAAAACATGTAATCAAGGGTGCACAGTGGATGCTTGGCTGAGGTGTTTGCCTCAGCCAGCTGGCAGTGGTATCATTATTATGAAAGCTTAAGTTTATAGTAATTTCAAATTTATAAAGCGTCTGCATGCCACTGTCTGCATGTCATTGCGTTTTTCATGTCACTAACATCAGAGCCTTGCCTTCATGTCAAGCTCACAAGTTTGATCTCATTGAAAGACTACCTAATCAAATTTATTAATGTACTCACTTTCTGATCTCAATACCGGGGGAAACAGGAACCGGAATTGCCCTGCCTATTGTAGTGTTTTGAGCTGAGATAAGCATTTCGCCAATTAAAGAGACAAACACCAGTGCTGCTAGAGCCAAGAGAAACGAATGAAACATCTTCGCTGTTCCTGTTAATAGTTTGAACATTCTTAATAGTGCAATGATAATTGTAATAGACACATTATATACCAGAGGTGGCCAAACTTGCTTTATGCAAGAGCCACGAGCGTTAAACGTCAGTTGTTCGAGAGCCACAAGATATGAACTAAATTTACACACACGTTTTTATTATTACATAAAGATTTTGTTGCATAAATTTCATATAGATATTAAGAAATGCATGTATGCAACACTATTTACGCATAATAATATGCTTTTTTAGCAGTTAATTTGTAATAGTTTCAATAATCGCAAAGTACAGACATAAATACCAAATGTTTTCAAAATCTTGACTGATAACTGTTTTACCCTGCTGGACGTATGAAAAAAAAGGTAATGAACTACGGGAACATGTAAGAAAAAAGTGCGAATGTTATAAACAAGTTAATGTGACAAAATCAGACCATTGTCCTGGTGCCTGGGTTTGTGTGGGAGATAAACCACTGGACCGCATGATAAAGCGGGCCTGCAAAACTCTTACATTATGTTCAACAGTGAACCAATCAACATGGAGCGAGAAAAAAAAAGTAAAAAAAAAACAACAAACAAACATGGTTTAAGGTGCGGAAACACATCATTATGTCATTGACGGGCGGCCACATTAATTTTGTTAAAATAGGCTCTGAACCTTGCATTGCCAAATATTCTCTCGTTGGTGGATTTTTTTTCACTTGAAGTGATCTCCGGGCCTACGAAAATGATGGGCATAATTAGCTAAAGGTTGGCTTTTCCTACGTTCTTCGCTGTACGTAAATATTATGGTTGTGGCTCAAATTTAACGGGGATGGAAGAAGAAAATATTCCCTATGATACTCTTTAGACTTACTCTGAAATATTCTTATACGTTTCACTGTTCTTCATGACTTCAAAGCTCTTACATTAAAAATCTGAAAATTACGAATAAAATATTTTAGGTGACTATTTGTAGCGACTTCTACTATGATATCTTCACCCCTGTCCCCTGGTGTCTGTGCTATGATATCTTCACCCCTATCCCCTGGTGTCTGTGCTATGATATCTTCACCCCTGTCCCCTGGTGTCTCTGCTATGATTATCTTCACTCCTGTCCCCTGGTGTCTGTGCTATGATATCTTCACCCCTGTCCCCTGATGTCTGTGCTATGATATCTTCACCCCTGTCCCCTGGTGTCTGTGCTATGATATCTTCACCCCTGTCCCCTGGTGTGTGTGCTATGATTATCTTCACCCCTATCCCCTGGTGTCTGTGCTATGATATCTTCACCCCTGTCCCCTGGTGTCTGTGCTATGATAACTTCACCCCTGTCCCCTGGTGTCTGTGCTATGATATCTTCACCCCTGTCCCCTGGTGTCTGTGCTATGATTATCTTCACCCCTGTCCCCTGGTGTCTGTGCTATGATATCTTCACCCCTGTCCCCTGATGTCTGTGCTATGATTATCTTCACCCCTGTCCCCTGGTGTGTGTGCTATGATATCTTCACCCCTGTCCCCTGGTGTCTGTGCTATGATATCTTCACCCCTATCCCCTGGTGTCTGTGCTATGATATCTTCACCCCTGTCCCCTGGTGTCTGTGCTATGATTATCTTCACCCCTGTCCCCTGGTGTCTGTGCTATGATATCTTCACCCCTGTCCCCTGGTGTCTCTGCTATGATATCTTCACCCCTGTCCCCTGGTGTCTGTGCTATGATATCTTCACCCCTGTCCCCTGGTGTCTGTGCTATGATTATCTTCACCCCTGTCCCCTGGTGTCTGTGCTATGATATCTTCACCCCTGTCCCCTGGTGTCTGTGCTATGATATCTTCACCCCTGTCCCCTGGTGTCTGTGCTATGATATCTTCACCCCTGTCCCCTGGTGTGTGTGCTATGATATCTTCACCCCTGTCCCCTGGTGTCTGTGCTATGATTATCTTCACCCCTGTCCCCTGGTGTGTGTGCTATGATATCTTCACCACTGTTCCCTGGTGTGTGTGCTATGATATCTTCACCCCTGTCCCCTTGTGTATGTGCCATGATATCTTCACTCCCGTCTTCTGGTGCCTTTGCTTCGATATCATCACCCCTGCCCCTGAATACTTCCTTCTAACACTCTGTACCTTTTTTTTTTATAGAGATTCATGAGGCATCATCTGTTTCTATTCCTCACATCAGCAACACTGACGATACAACCCCGATTTAATGGAATTAAGCAAAGATAATAGAGTTCAGAAACATCTATAAATCATTATTGCATGATCTTGAAAGAGATCAAATAGAGGCATGTTCAAACTGCACATACTGTGACATTAATTAACGGTGTGCAATAATTAATCAATGTTCAAGTAACAATTAATTTTATTATGGATGCATTAATCAAAGAAACAGTTATGAATGCAGACACGAAGTTCAACGAAATTCGCCTGGATGAATGACTCTTGGGTTGTTGTAAATGGATCGTAATGCTTTACATAGCTGTAGCTAAACAGCAAACACAAATCGTTATTTTCTCTCCATCTTGTTTGGTAATTAAATTTCTCTCACCTAACAAAAGTCTTGTTATTGTGTTTAAGAATTAAATGTTTCTGTACATTCAATGCAAGTATGTTTCCCAAATGATAAACACATATAAGCTGTGTTAAGTGATACACTTTTTCTTGTCTTTACCATGCCTGCCACATTTCTGTCTGTTACTGAAGCCTGTCTTGAGGGTAAGGAAAATGGTGGGGTAAAAGCTTAAAAGATGGTTGAAATATTAGAAACGTTTTAGTTTCTAATTATGAAATAGTGGTATGTAAGATACATTACTTTTGCATGGAAACCAAAGAGGTTATAGATAGCTAGAGGTCAGACTAGCGCTACGCGAGTCTCCGCGTGGCGTCGTCGGTAGGTGAAGTAAAGATGGCGGCCAACTTACGGCAAGCCTGCCTCGACCTAGACAGTGCGGCTAAAGTAAACAAATCTAAGCCTAAAATAATACGGTCTTTCATATTGTTTGAACGGGGATTACAGTAGTAATGAGCAGACTTAATTTATGGATTGGGTGAACCACGAAAATGTAAAAAATGTAATCCCACCAAAAGAAGCCTTCCGACAAAAACTACTTTCGTTAGCACTGGCCTTGACACAGTATTTGCAATCGCTTGCCGTAAGAAAAGATGGCTGCCGGGCTTTCTATTTGCGGACATGTGACGTGACCGAGTCTTACCTCTAGGTTTATTATAAACTCTTTGATGGAAACTCAGAGCCTCGACAAGATCCATTAAAATTTAGATAGAAATCCTTTCTCAATGATTACTTGTCACATGGTAATAGTAATTATGTCACTGAATCAATTGGGGCAAAATGTGAAAATATAAACATAAGTACCTGTCACTCGGATGTTGCGTCCACGTTTCACAAAGAGCAGATTTTTTTAGCAGTAATGAACAAGTGTATGGATGCCGTGCTACTGTCTAGCCTTCTTAGAAATTCACAAAATTATGAGCGTCGTATTATTGCCACCACTAAGATTGATATTGAATGAATAAGGTTCACATGTTTATAACATAGCAGACATTGGTTTCAACGGCGCCACGAGGATATTGAATATAAATCCTTGTATTAAATCAGTGCAGCCGGGAAAGGGCAGTCGCCTACACATTCAGAATGTCTCGTTCTTAAAGAAATCGAATACATTGTTATTATAAACGCTTTACAAGCTATGATGGTGATATACAGTCATACAGGATGTGAGCTCTCACCAGCAAGGCTAGCTCGTATAATGAATGAAAGTAATACCGGAGTTGAGCTTTCTGTTCGTGCGGTCAGTAAAATTATCTCCAGCAAACACTAATAGTGATTAATGCTGGAAAGTAATAAATGAAAGAACGAGAGATGGAGGGGTTGGGTCGGGGGGGGGGGGGTAAGAGACGAGAATGAGGAAGTGAGTGAAAGAGAGACAGGGAATAGGAAGGGGAGGAGGAGCGTGAGAGAGAGACCGAGAAAGTGGGTAAGTGAGAGAGACATGGGGAAAGGGAGACTAGAGAAAGTGTGCTGGGGCGGGGGAGGATTGAAGGACAGAGAAGAAGATAGTGTGTGTCTAGATGTGCGTTTGAGTGTGTGTGTGTGTGTGTGTGTGTGTGTGTGTGTGTGTGTGTGTGTGACAGAGACAGAGAAAGAGAGATAGACAGCTGTTACTGTTTCATGGTAGTGTGCTTTGTATCCACTTTATGGAGAGACGCTGTATTTAAACATACGGCATTAGTATCATTATTGTGTACTTACTTTACTTTGCTTAATGTTACATTATGTCCTGTAACAGCCAGTGATTTTGTTGGACGTGATTTTATTTTTATTTTTTTTTGGAAATCGAGTTGGAATCGTGTCCAACTATTCAGCAGTCCTATTTCCCTGCTGCACCGTCTCTTGGCAACCTGAATCTCTATGTTTGAGTAGAAAGGGAAAGATAAGTTTTGGGTTTGAATCAGAAAGGTTTTGTGTCAGGGATGAAATGATTAGGCTTAATCGACTTTAGCATGACTTGATTCAGAGCGAGAAATTATAGTACCACTGTGCTGCGGTTGTTCTGATTTCATTACAGTGTGTCACACTAATGTCAAATAGCAGACTGGCTGAACGAACATAGATCATCATTTGGGTGCATCTGGAATCGAATTAATGATAGGAAATACATTTCAGCTGCCATTCTTTTGTTCTGATACTTCTGTTCTGTGTTTTTTAATTTTTTTTAAAATTATTATATAGATTCGATTGCTGTTTTGCATTTTAAAAATATGTGCAATTCACCCATAGATTAATTGATGTGTTTGATTTGAAAATGGAAAGTTTTCATCAAGACTCACATAATTTTTTCTTTTCACTCCCGTCGAAAAGAATATTTTCTATACCTATTGTACGGTAAAGACAACAATCAGAAAAGTACAGAATTAATCTAGTCTCTATGTTCTACCACTTCAACGCTCAGGCCATAAGACTCGATATCTATCGATGTATTTTACATCAATGCGTAGGCCAGAACAAAGGCAACTAGCTTTGTGTATTATTTCTTGTAGAGGGTCCTGGGTTAGTTATAAAGCAATGTGATTGGTTCATCTTTTTCAGTAATGACAGATTTCACTGTTGATGAGCTTTTTCAAATCTGGGAGAATGTGGAATAAAACGTGATCCATGATAAATTGCATTATTAATTATATTGATAATCATTAGGGGGGGGGGGTGCTGATAGGCATTTAAAGGCGATTGACGAACAGCACTAATCACTTAATGTTTTCGAATCGAAGAGATTTTCTTCCTATAATAATGATAACTATTTTTATATGATTTATATGATTTTTTTCTCATACATAACATGGAATAACAGCGTTATAAACAACTGGCCTACAGGTCTTGAAGTATTTAACTTTCTGACCGGAATTTGACCAATAAACTGGGTTGTTCAGCTCCATGGGCCGTATCTCATTGTCTACTGAAACGAACAGGATGAAAAATTGTAATTCCGTACAGTTCAAAATCAACGATTAATGAGATGATAGAAATTAGTCTGACATTATCTTGACCGTAACGAAATGTTCAAAGACTACATTTTATTTATTATATTAAGCGTGGCTTTTTATTGCTGTGAATCTCATTCTGTCAATCATTCTGATAGACTGACTGTCTGTATGTCCGGCAGTCTCTCTCCCTCTCTCTCTCTCTCTCTCTCCATCTATCTCTCTCTATATATATTTCTCTCTCTCTCTCTCTGTCTCTCTCTCTCTCTCTCTCTCTCTCAAATTCTCTTCCCTGGTCTCGCTATATATTCGTTTTGTCTTTATAGCAAATTAATTTTCAGTTCCTATCTTAAGCATCGTTTATTCTTTTACTGCCTTTTCAGGATCTAGTCCGTCAAATACTGGTCAATGCAAATACAAAATGAGCCCACAGAAATGTAAGGGGTCAGAGTGTGAAACCAGCCAACCTACATATTTGCGGACAGTACTAAATAAAAAGACGGCCAGTCTGCGGTAAAATTCTTCAGCCACAAGAGACACTGATCCAGAACCACAATAGACAACTATGAGTCTAATTTATTGGCCCCGCAGGGATCAGGATGCCTATCAATTTACTCAGTGTGTGATATCAAACAGCTTCCTGGCTTTGTCAAATGCAGCTTTATAAATAGTGAGTTACATTAAGATGACGACGTGTGTGGTTCGCACATATTATTTTTGTTAGTAGTAGTAGTATTGGTATAACTGTTCTCATTAATAAAAAAAAGTCCTCTGATTTCACATTTCTTCGCAGTCACATCACCTTATGACTGTATACAGAAATTTGCAATTTTTCAATACATCTAAAACCTAACTCCATGGACGGAATAATTCTAATTATTTCGTGTCTTTTGTCTTAATCTACTATTTTGTTTTAAAAACAAAACAAAACAAAACAAACAACAACGACATCGAAGTTTATGTTCTCAAAAAAAACTATAAAATGGAGCTGGACCACTCGTTTATTCATGGGTACAACTGATCTACGTGAGAAATTGAACCGCGTTGAAGGAAAGCAACAGAAACAACCAGATAGAAACAAAACGCCATAATTCAAGGTTAAGTTTATTAAGCTTGCTAGAAGATACAAATCAAATTTTTCATAGGATTGGCGGCATTAAAACATTGAAAGAGCCATAATAGAGAGAGAAAAAAAAAAGAATATAATTATCATGATTACATTAAAAAAAATTTTAAAAATGATTTATCGATGGCACTATAAAACATACCATGAGACCTGCAAAAAGGAGAAAACAGGATGGAAAATGCTGTGTGTTGTACTTATGAGAAAACGAAAAGAACACATTGTTATGTACACATAATGAGACGCCTGTCATAGAAACATATGGAAGGGGGGAAGCCGCCACTTTGCGTGTACCACGTCCTCCTGTTTGACATTATAAGTAAACGCCCTGCAGTAAAGAAAAACAAGCGATGCTTTTATGACTCGTTTACTTCATTTTTGATACTTGTATTTCATGCCACCTCGATGCTCACACTATTATCTTGTAGTGCAGTGTTATAATGCATTTCCTGTACTCACATTCTGATTTGTATGGGACCCCAGCCTTCTGAGCTGTATATTTATGTCACAATCATGGAATTCCGTCCACGCCTCTCACCATTGTCACATTGATTGGTACATAACAATGTGTTCTTTGAGCTGATCCAACATCAAACTACAGGCAATGCCCAAATTGAGGAGCCTGCCTTTCTATTTTTGCCCTCATGGATCCTCTGTACATTAAAAACAAGATCACATTATCAAGGAAGTAACGCCTCTAAACAAATCATGAAATTCTCTTTAACCGCCGAGCCTTAGATTGTACAAAATATTTATTATGTACAAAAAGATGTACAGCAGTACGCGGACGTAATTATTTCAAGTCTTGAAATTCACTACATTTTTGACAGTTTCGTTGATTTTGAGCCACAACTGAGATGAACAGGAGAAAGCGTTCCAACATTCTGAGCCGACAAAAAAACAGAAATGCGCATTTTCTCCCAGTAGAATTATAAAGTATAACATGAAATTTCGTTTGACGCCTCAGTTTACATATTGGTGATAGAAAGTCAACTTTAAAAATAACATTTGTGTATTCCCCGAGTCCCCAACCAATACAAGTAATGATGCACTGCTTGCAATGTCTAGAACGTTAAAAAAAAAAATGACCACTAGCCATCGTCTCTTTCGCCCTTGGCTGTAAGTGCAAGGGTCATGACATTCATGAGGTCTCCTCATGCTTTAGTGCTCTAGTTAACTTTTTTTTTCTGTGTGTGTGGTGGCATTGGCGTTAGATATCTTAAAAGGCAAAAATCATTGTTCTTTCTGACAGTGTCCTTGGACATTGTGTCCATGTAGTTTCGTGAAAAAAAATCCAAAGGATAAAAAAAAACAAAAAAAAAACTACACAGTAAAAAAACATCACTGGCCTTGTCTTTAGGGCCCTGACATATGGATTCGATTACAATTTCTTTGTTTTAGTTTTTTTTTTTTTATCTATTTATTTATTTATTTATTCATAAGGTGATCAGTCCGTCGACTGTATACTTGCCTTCACCGCCCTCCCCGTCCCCCCGGCCAAGAATGACTGAAGGACTACTGATAATTTCATAATGCAAACATTTACATAAGGGGTTTGTTCAAAGCTATTGGGTATTATGCTTTGTATTTCAAGGAAATAAAAAAAATAGAATTTTTATTGGACATGATTTGAATACAGTAATAAATCACACAACCAAAGCCAATACTGACTAATCACGAATATTATCATGAAATAATACGGTAAAATAAGTAGGCCCGTGGAAAATAAATAAAACAATAATTGAGGTAATAATAGTAGAAGTAATAGTAATAATAATAATAATGATCATAATAATAATAATGATAACGATAATGAATTTCAGTGGCAGTTTCGTAATGTTTCGCCTCTCATGCCGAAGGTAATGGGTTCGATCCCGCTCTGTGCAGGCATGTTGGAAGTTTTGGCATTTTTATCATATTTTCCTGTCCCTGATCTTACTCTAGGTATGATCGAGCACCTAGTCTTCGCGGAAAAGGACGAAAAACTCGGAGGGCCCGTGCCCACGTTGGGCACGTTAAAGATACCTTGGCAGTTGGAAATCGAGAAGAGTAGGTCGAACAGACCGCTGCCCGGGGAAAATTAAATAAAATGTTTTCCTATCACCACTCCACCCCCCCCCCTCCGAAAAAAAAACCCTCACCCAAGCCACTAAAAAAAAAAGGCGCCGATAGGCGCAGCACTGTGGCGACGACGTGTCCTCTCCAGTTGCAACTGGACTGTAATGGCACTAAGGTAAATTTCCCAAATGGGATTACAGAAGTATGCAAAATACAAAAATACACACAAAATTAATTATAACGTAATGATTAGCTTGCAAAACACTCCAATCCACAAAAACTGATGTGCTCAAAGGCGCTGAAATAAAATTAGAAACAGGATTAAGATAAGGTCAATTCATCATGCTCCCACTCACACATATTAACAAAACTGAATCACCTCTCATACTCAAACCTGTGAGATCATATGGGACATCATTGAGTTTTCAAAGATCTTTTCCCCTGTCCCTATGTCTATTCCTAATGCTATCCTTAACTCTACCTCCATCCTACTTTTATGATGATCAAGTGATGGGATGAACAAAAGAAGAGAAACAACGCTATGTTAATGTTCTCACAACCAAAACACCAAATGATAGTGAAAAGGGCATGAATAAAAACGTATTTCAAAGATAAAGACGGCAATTAACTTCCTGGTGCATTCTTCTCTTACACTCTGCACGTCACCAACACGTCTGTTTTGAGGATCTTTGACAACACTATATCCTTGAACATGGTTTGCTAGCCCAAAAAAGCTAAATATCCATTTCAAACCAGGATCTTCATAAAACACATATTTCTACAGTGAAAAAAAAACAACACTCCTACATTTGAGCTCATAAAAAGATAAAAAGAAAAAAAAACGTTCAGCTTGTCAGTATTTATTATATTATTATTACATTCTTATAACGTATCTGCTGGCAAACGCCTTTTTTTTCCTTCTCATTTGGGTTCGACAGGCAACAATGATTATTTTCACAATGTGACAAAAAGAAACGCTTGTACGCAGCCCTTCAGGATGCACGAACTATTACCAACAAAGATGTACATGCAGCAAAGTCTCGTGTTAGAAATAATACAGACACGACACAATGAAACACAAAGGAAAAGGAAAGATCAGTCATCCAGCTTTCCCTGTGTATCAACTTTCTTCCGGAAAAAAGAAAGATATAATGGAATAGAATTTTAAACAATTTGTGTTTTTATATATTTTGACAGCAACAGTTGTTGTGGGATATTGTAGTAAAAGTTTAATCCATTAATAACCGAATTTTTTATTTAGGTGAAATACATTTTCTTTCACCGCAAAACAATCACTTAATGAAGGAACAGTGAAGGATTTTGTGATTCTCTTCAACATTCAACATGAAATCGGCAGTTGAAGGTGTGTCCTCATATGAGGACACTAGACACGAATAAGTTGAAGAAGACCCCGTGCCCCCCGCCCCCCCCCCCACCGAAAAAAAAAAACCACTACCCCGCCCGTCACTTTCTATCCTCTTCACACCTATCTCGGCACACCGAAAAAATTTCCACATCAATGGCCCATATAACTAAGGATTTAGAATAACACAAAAGGAATACTTTTAATAAGTATAGTGAACATTTTATCGGAGTAAACAATGAAAGCTATAAAATTTAACGATCACAAACAGTTTGAGATCATTATAAGGCAGCAGGGTATTTCTGTGTTCTAAATTTACCCCGATAGTGTAAATTAGCCGACAACAGTGCGCTACACGCGGCAGGAGGGTTTCTTGTCATGATCACGAATAAAGTGTTCTTAAAACAAACAAAAAAAGGTGTGTGTGTTGGGGGGGGGGGGGTCGAAGAGTCGGCGATAGAAAGCAAACTAAAAAATATTGAAAAACAAAACCAATGAACAAATCTACAATATTAATTGGTTCTTGTAGGTCGCCTAATAAAAATACAACATTGCGCTAAAAGTGAAGAACGAGTGAAATAATTATGTACTTGTATAGATAAACGAGTGTCGAGTATATAGAGATAATAATAAATCTTCCTATGATCGTTGTGTAGCTTTGAGGTTAGCCTACCCCAAACACAAGGGGATTTTTTAAAGTGAGAACGCTGATTTCATTAAAGTGGCCCTAAAGTTCCTTAGACTAACGCTTCTCAAACTTTCATTTCACCTACTCACGCAATAGCACTGGCATATTAAGATAAGATAAGGTAAACTAAGATCAGAATCGACACAAAGATCTTGAACACCATGCTCTGGCTGGGAAAATAGAGGGCAAAAAAAAAAAAAAAAAGAGAGGTAGACAAAGAATCATCTAGAGAGTTTGAACAGATGGGCGACAGGGAAAAACCAGGACAACATGGGCTTTTTAAGAGCGTCCGAGCAGAGGAATGAGTGGCGAACCATGATCGTCGACATCTGTTCCAGACCCGGCACTTGAAGAAGAAAAAGAACAGATCAGATAAGAATTACTTCATTATCCCATGAGCGATATCCGATTTCACGGAGCGACCAACAGCACAATATTACTTTGTACACACATCTAACGTATCCTTCTATAAATATGTCATAATTCAACAATTTTTGTTACATAAAATAACGAAGCATGGAACGTTAGTAAAATAATTTATGGCACACATCCAGCTATAATGTCTTGTTGAGGTAAACTGTGGAGGGCGAAAAATATCTACGGTATCTTATCAGCCGTGATCATCCTCTTTCGTCAGGGTTGCATCCTCAATGCTACGCTGTTAGTATGGGTAATTAGAATCGACGTTAAATTATTATGTGGTTCAACAAATTTTCGAATGCAAAAATCGGAAAAATCTTCCTCATATTTCGAACAGTTTGAACCTTTACAATACTTTGCAGGTTGTCTCAATGTTTCCCATGGACCACCGTTCCTATTAATAAACACAGAATAGGGTCAGGGTTAGGGTTAGAGCTAGGGTTAGAAACTGGATTAGGGTTTAGGATAGGGACAAATTTAGAGAAAGCGTTAGAAACAGACGTATGGACTAAGAAAAGAATATAGTAGGACTGCGTATTTAATACTGAGTGGTCGGGACTCTTAGTAAAATATCAATTTAAACAACAGTCTAAAAGCATACTAATAGGAAAAGTTGGTTTTTTGTTACAATTATGATTGTACAATTTATTTCACTTCTGCATGCCAAATTGCAGAAAATCCCTCCTGTAGTTTTCGAACTTATCAAGAACAGAGCAGTTTTCTTGTAATTTTATAGTAACAAATATTATTCGTCCGCGACAGCAGATATTTTCGCTTTTCACATTTTGAGAAAAGTTTATTGGGCATACGCGACTGCAGATCGTTAAAACAGTTCCCTCGACTGAATTGTCTATTGGCTGCTGGGCAGGGCTGGATTAACCATTAAGCCAAATAAGCAGGTGCTTGGGACATCAAGGGAAGAGGGGGCGCCACTGAAATTTTTCATTGCCGGATTTACCCTGCGGTGCAGCTGAACCTGGGTCCACAAAAAGGTGCTCCAAAAATACATAAAAAATAAAATATTTGGTGGTACAAGACTCGCATTTTTTATGTTTACTAGTTTATTGTTGTCTTATTATTTTGAATTAAGCAGAATATGGGGCACCAAAATAAGTGATTAGTGTTTTAAGTGCTCAGGGCTACAAGAGGTCTTAATCCGGCCCCGCTGCTGGGTGAGGCTCTAGCGCCAGCGGGCTTGGTGGTGGGCAATAAGCAGTCGACATTGGCAAACCTCGGTGACACCTCATGTCTCAGATGTCAGTATATATATCCATTTACCTTTCCTTCAGAAGAGTCACAACATAAAGTTGAGCTTCTCGTCATAGTATGAGGGCCTCTCTCATACCAGCACCAAGCGGCTAATATCATTATTTCAATTATATCATCTGAAAACAGCGCTGGGCGTCCACTGATCATTACTGGTAAAAAGTGAAAGGTAGGTTGATTGGAAAATATTGATAGGAGAGTGTTACAAAAATCAACTATTGTGCATTGTAAAATAATGAATGCATACATATTATTACGTGTTTCCACTGCATATAAACTGTAATTCTATCAAAACTACATTCAGTGAAAAAGATTGATACGGCTGTTTCAAGAGCAAGGATACTAAAACATTATAAGCAATACTTAAAAGTCTGAAAAATGAATAAAATAGATTATCACGAGCTGTTACTGGTTTTGAATCAAAAAAAGAAACTACAAACTCTCTCTCTCTCTTTCTCTCTCTCTCTCTCTCTCTCTTTCTCTCTCTCTCTCTCTCTCTCTCTCTCTCTCTCTCTTTCTCTCTCTCTGTCTCTCTTTCTCTCCCTCTCCCACTTTCTCTCTCTCACTCTCTCTCTTTGTGTGTATCCTTCTCTTCCTTTCTCTCTCTCTCGCTCTATGTTTTTTCCCTTACTCTCTCTCACTCTCTGTCTCTTTGTTTCTCTTTCTCTCATACATAAACAGAACATTGAATAGATTATAGAGTGTATATTGATCTTAAGTTTAGCGATGGTCCCCACCTCTAAATACTTGGCAGCCCCCCCCCCCCCCTCATACACACACACACCCACACACGCACATACGTGCAAAATCATGAAGAGCCAACCATTGTCTTCTATATTATCAAAAAATCTCTTGAAAGTAAAGTCAGGGTTTGCAGTCCACTCTGTTGATGGTACTTGAATCAAGTTAATGTTTTCTTTCATCTTTACACTCTAATCTTGCTAACTGAATCTCATGATTTGGTTTAATGGCAATGTAGAAGACCAGTGTTTTCAATCTGTAATATCCTCTTCTTTTTCCAGCTCAAAGTAATCATGTTTATTGTCCTAATTTGCTTCCTGGTCTTTTATTACAAAAATGCCTCGCTTGCCAGTATCTTTCGAATCTGCCTCATTGATTTCTTCCCTTAGGGAGCTGTCGGTATTTGTAGCAGTAATTTTACTTGATGTTGGAGCCACGTCGATAACCTCGATGGGACTCTGTGATTTCTCTAGAATTGGTACCGCTAAAGAGTATCCCGACTGTCCGTTGGTGGATTGGGGAATGGTCGTGTCTTTGGGTTTGTTTAGGTTGAAGCAAGACTTTGTAAGGATGTTTTCGTTCATTTGACTTCGTCGCCTAATTTTGAACCAGTTATTTTAGGTTTTCCAGGGGTTTCATTCGCTCTATCAGTTTTGTCATCATTAACAAAGACGGGGTCAGTGTGACACTGGTAATTGGCATCGCATTCGCGTCTCCACGGTTTTCTTTTATCACTGTATCTTCGGATTTTTTGTTTTCTGGGTCTGTGCAGTCATCGCTCACGATGTGTCTTGGAGCACCACTGGCACTGACTCCATTTGTCAGGCAGTTTGATGCAGAAAATAGTCGTCATCAATTTCAGAGTACTCTCCATAGCCAGCGCCAGCGGTTTCTTCACTTCCTGCATTTTGCGGATTACTGCCATTTCCATCGTTATCGCCCTTAGGCGTGTCATAATCATTGCTTGTCTGATTTTGTTGTTGGATGTCTATAGTGGACTTTGTCTGTTCCAGGTTCTCTCCCACATTTTGCTGTTTCTTTTGCAAAACATTCGAACATACTCCCATACTGAGATCAGTCCCTGCGCTCATGTTCCCAACGCCTGTAGGGCCCCTCTGAGGTGGAACATCGTATGAATCACCGCTGGGATCTTTGGCTACGGAATAGGCAAATTCGTCAGATGTTCTCTTTCTGGCTGTATTTAGGGCTGGTTTGTTTCTGCTCATATCATTCTTATAGGCGCTGACATCTTCTACGTCTTTGGCTTCGGTATATCCGAAGTCGACATCCACACTGCCGCCACTGGCCAATGCATTGTTTTGGTGTTTGATCATGTCAGAATACCGATTTAACGTGGTGTCGTTTGGTGAACTTGTAACTGAATTGTGAACTTTATCAGCTGAACTCATTAAATGTCGCCTACGCCTCCACAGAATAAAAACAATCAGACCAATGGTGACAACCAATAAGATACTGATGATGACACCGATGATAATTCCTGCAGTTTCATCATCTGTCTGGGAACTGGCATTTGCTGTTTCTCCGGCTGTTGTAGTTGCAGGGGCTCCGGTCACTTCCGTTCTTATAGGGACCGTTCCGCAGTTTTCACAGCTGTTAAAGTATTTTGCCTCATATTCACTGATGCTCAAGTATTCTTTTGTCTTGTCTTTCCATTTGATTGACACACAACGGTGTCCGCAGGGTTCGCCAAGTTTGTAGGATGTGATTTTATCTGAAGGCATGCAGTCCCTACTAGGACTGGCTACTGTGCATTCCAGACGATTGTCTGCTGATCTCACTTTGCAAGTGTGCAATCTATCTCGGGTTGTCGCTTGAGAGGCTGATCCTGTCCGTGGATCATTCAGATTCGCAACTATTGGATTTTTCCCAATATTTTTTAATGTTGCTAAACATATCTTTTCCTCACACAAGCACTTGTGAAATCTGTAGAATTGCAAGAAACGTCAGGAGAAAACTGGCTGAAAAACAATACTTAACCGAGGAGGATCTGGGTGGGGTCGAATAAAAGAAACATAAAATGATCTCCTTCCACACGTCTTCAAAGAAACAAATTCAAATATAGCTCAATGTGAAAGAATAGTGTTCGGGAGAAGTAATGGGGAGGATAGGTGGGGGTCGAATTGGAGTAACTTTGAGAGAAATGAAGGCATAGAGAATGCAATTTATTATATAATTATGTGTAGCATGCCAAGTGTTTGTGTCCGATGAACAAGAGATCATACTTACTCAGAGAGACAGTACGATAGAGAGAGAGAGAGAGAGAAAGAGAGGGGGTGGAGAAAGAGAAGAAACGCTGACATTATAATAATATACAAATTATATTGGATATTATAAACTGGCAATAATAACATAAATCCCACAAAATTGCTTATCAGCATTATATGTTCCAGGTCTGAGGCTAAACTTGAACATTTCGTCAGACCAAAGAAAACTGAAATCTCCAAATGGCAAAGTTTGATAAAAATTGGGGTAATATATTGAACGTTCCTTAACAGTGGGGATAATGTAACACTTAACAATCAATCAAGTTTGCATTCTGACTCTTTTCACACCCTGTGCACACAGACTGAAGATATAATACATTTTACTTACTTTCTGAAGGTTTCAAATGTTTCGAATTTAACATTTTGGACGTAATCGACCGAAGCTTCAAATAACACATGAAGAACCACAGTGTTTCCTAGGCTCAGCAGATAACTCGCCATGAAAATCATGAGGTAAACGTCTCTGAAGACTTTGTGTCCCATTATCTGTCAAGTCCTAATGTAACAAGGGCTGAAATTTATCTGAAAATAATACCATACGAAAGAAGATTAACAGATAGTTTCAATGCCCACTGTAGAAAGACGACCGCCAGAACGCTCGTTTCTTACGATATCCTCAATTGTAGTGGGCATGTTTTGGGGATTTAGTTATATCAAACGCTTGCCTTATTTAGCAGACATAATGATCTCGCAGCTTGCGAGATGTTGATCAAATTATGCTGTATGAAATGATGTAACTGCCTTTGTCAAGTAATAATTCTCTACATCCAAAGCCTATTCGAAAAGTACCTTATTTTTAGATGTGACTAGGAAATATCAAAATTGCACATTGCATTTTAAAAGTGAAGTCAAATCCACATTAAAATAATATTCCTGCATTACATAATGTCCATTCGATGAACAGCCCACATACTATCGCTATTCCTGAACATAATTTTAGCTGTAGCGCTGAACATCTTTGCGAGGCTTACAAACAAAAAAGTGTTAAATCGCGTCAGTAACATAAAGGAAAACCATAAATGTTCATATTAAGTGTCAGGAACATGGCTAAATTATACTGTTGATGTGTTATAGCATGTCAGGGCATGGGCAAGCTCCTATCCTTGTAGTTAGCCACTGTCAACGGACAGCATTCAGGCAGGAGATGCCGAGCCGGCGTGTCGAAAGTAATAACAGTAAGCAGGTATATATTTGAACTGACATAATTGTACACCTTGGGGTTCAAAAGATTAAGGAATGCTTTTCTCTTATCTCCCAGCCCAGAGATAATAAAAGCTTAATTCTAAAATAGTAAACTGTATTATTTAGAAAGAAAAAGATATAACTTACCTTATGAGCTCAGTCCCATAGCGGGGTCCCATGAAATAAAATGTAACATAGACAACATTGAATAACACGATTCCATTATGAAAAGGAATCCAGTGTAACACTGTACAGAAACACGGCTACACCGAGGGGGCAACAAGTGTAGCTTCACTACATGATATCAGCACATTGCACTATATCTAGAGATCACAAAGTTCATGTATCCGTAAACATAAGGAGGTGGCATGAAATGCCGTGCCGACTGCAGAGCAGGAAGCTTTCAGTCTAGCTAAATCAAACTGTAAAGCAGAGATTGTGGTATTCAGTGTTTAATCTTGACAAAACTACCGGAACACATTTTACAAGCTTTCAAAACCAGCACAGGAATCCGGTTCAGTCAGGCAAGGCGCACCCTCAGTTGAATGACACTAATAGAAACAGGTCGTATTTTAATACCTTCCTTTTAGATCCCAGCACTGAGAGAGAGAGAGAGAGAGAGAGAGAGAGAGGGGGGGGGGGGAGAGAGAGAGAGAGAGAGGGAGAGGGAGAGAAAGAGAGAGAGAGAGAGAGAGAGGGAGAGGGAGAGAAAGAGAGAGAGAGAGAGAGAGAGAGAGAGAGAGAGAGAGAGAGAGAGAGAAGTGCCAGTAATCGTGGTTACAATAAGCTCAAATGCTGGTTTCATTCAGTTTTTATTATTCAAAGGGTCACGGACACTGAGACATGAAATAAATAACATTTAAGAAACAGTGCACGACTAAAGTTTTTTGCGGTGGTGGGGGGGGGGAGGGGCGGGGGGGAGGGGGTGCGATGGGAAGATAGGGGAGAATTTAAACAAATTTGAGTTTTGCCTATAGAATATGATATAGTTGAGACAGTTACGACAAAGTGTGCATTTTGTGACAAATGGCAGCAAACTTTGCACAACTGCAGAAGATAGGCATACAATTCATTGCCGACGTAGAACCACCCCGTCAAGATGCTCATAATGACCTCCGAATCCCTCTATATTTCTTTGTATTTTGAATAGAAACGATTCAGGGCTAAAAGACTGAAAGAATTGGGATTATTTTATTTTTGAAAATGTTCGTAGGCACACAGATGCTCCACAGTCCTTTTGTAATAAACTTTTAACTTTCCATAGTGTCCCTCAAACTGACCCGTTGTCATTACGACACCGAAGCTGTGAATGATTCTTATTTTCTGTATTGGATATTAAGATTTGAAATTGAAACTGATCAATACGTGTTCACAATATCCGTTGTTAGTGGCCACGCTGACCACAGGCCACGTAACTGTCCAGAACGACCAATTTTGAGAAGCGCTAAAATTTGTCATATTCTGGAAGACTAGAAATGTTTTACTATAATCGTGACGTGTAAAATCTAATGCTAATAAGACCAAAACATGACGCGCTGACCTTTATCATGACTGAAGTGACCATCTGGTTGACCAGTGGTCATTATAGAATCCAAGACTGTAACGATCTATGGACTTGGTCAAAGAGCATTCCCATTCAAATTACAACCAAACCAGCTTATTCCAGAACGCTGCAGACTGGAAAAAACAGTCGATACACACACACGTAATGAGGACCTGCAGACTGTCAGAGACATACGCCTGCTACCACACATTTTCATTCATTCCGAAGCAGATACAAGAGTGGCCATGATTGAGCTAACAATTCTTCAAGAGTGGCATTGGTAAACCTGAAATTGAAACTGACCGTGTCCAGCGATCTGACCAAGGAAATAGCCATAACAAGATACTCATCGAAAGTTCTACTGATAAAGATCGGGTTCAGAGGTTTTGTACAAGCACCAGTATACATTCAAGGAAGCAGCTTGGCATGAAGGACCAAAAGAGGTCAGGAACACAGAAGACCTTGACAGAGGTGGCTGAAAAGACTTTCAGCAAGGCGTGGAACAAGTAGAATGACCCCCCCCCCCCAAAAAAAAACAACATGATTTAGATTGACCAAAAACTGTTCCACCAGTGCTATATTTTCTTTTGCCATACCAGAAGGCAATCTGAAAGATTTTGAAATATTTGTGCATCAGGAGATGAGCTACAAGCTGCCCAAGTTTTTATTCTTGCCTTCGTTAAAGAAAGAGAAGTGCCATCATAGCCATTGAAAGAGCAGTAAAAAGGCATTAACTCTTTGGTCATTGTGTATACTGAAAGCTACTTGAAATTCTTCCCATTGCACAAACAACCCAGTATAGTTCCAACGTTGTGCGAAGTGGGCAGTAGACAGAATGACAACGTATGTGTGCACAGGCCTGATATTTTTTCTTACGACCTTCATGAATAGCATTTAAGGCATGAAGCAACATCACTGTGTAACTTTTTCCTGCCCACGTAGAGAATGGTAGGACTCACAAAATGGCTTGAATAGCCCTGTCATTTATTGTTGCAGTGCCCAAAAGTGTGTAAGCATCAGCCCGCATATTTTCTTGAGCTAGATGTCTCTCTTGTCATGGTTTTTCAGAACGTCTTTCCAGTTCCTCGACATTCATCTTGGAAGTGGGAAAGGCTATTCTTTGGGTCCCAGCTCCAAGTTTCTCACGGTTGTGTCACCCCTCATCTCCTTTTTTTTTTTTACGATATTTTAAAATGATATCTTTTGAATAGTCAAAAAACGAGGTGATGATTAAAATTTTATGTAAAGAGCATCAGAACTTCGGCTGAACCTTTGGCGTTTCTTTGCTTGGTGGAATCCGTTGTAGTAGACACCACAGCAAATTGAATTTGATATCACACCTCAGCCCCCCCCCCCCCCCCGCCTTGAACTGCTAAGCAATGGATATACGCTTGATTGTCCCGAGTAGAAATAAATAGCCAAGTCTGCACCCCAACTCTGGCCTTCAATGTACCGCTAAGATAAAATGGCTGCACTTTGCTTTTGCATTTTGAAGCTCTTCTTTATCTCCAGCATTCCTTTATGGCCCTCTTGTTCCCCAAGAGCTGAAGGCCATTCTGTTTTAGTGGTGCGCTGGTGTTCGTTGTGTGTGCTCTTATTATGTCATCATTACGCTGGTAAAACATGCTGCCTTCCGTTCTCTTTCGGCGTTTTTACATTTTTGACAATATGTGGCAACGTGCCATAGTTTCCGTAGAGATGTTAATGGGGGTCTTCTTTTGCTTTTTCTAAAATCTTCAGACATATCCAGGAGCACCCACTGAAACTTCTGTTTGGCTTTGTGGTGTTCTTCGCTCCTCAATGAAATAATTATACTTGGATTATTTGTGCTCCGTGTTTTTATTATATCTTCTAACAACAAACCGATCTTCATAATTTCGATACAGGGCCGAAAACAGATATATGGATCGCACAGTATCAATCATTCTACTTGATCTCGAAGGCAATCTTTAATAGTTTCTTGAGCTGTATCGAAATATCCTTGTCATGACATCAACCAGCATTACATTTTACCCCAACCAAAGCATACAAAACTAAAATTGCACAGGACATTTTATCAACGTCAGAACTATGTCATCAAGCAAGATCAATCCCCATTTGTCATTGAATATCAGACTAAGTGGCACGTCCATCGGCTATTTTATGTGGATAGTTTTCCATCTTGTGCTAAAGAACCTTTATATAATATTAACCATAGGCAGTTATATTTCTGCCAGTGAGGTATAATCACAAAGCTGTGTACATATTTATTCCCCCATTCTTGATTGAAAAATTATCGAGAATCAGGTCCAGTAGATGAAAACCGAAGCTTAATAGTAGTATACTCTACAGACTGCAGACTGGAGTCAAGATATGAAAAGTGCTGGCTCCGTCAGGGTGCTTGTTACCGTTCATGTCATTATTTCAGAGCGGTTCCATATCTTAATCTCTTCAAAAGGTCTGGAAATAGAAGTGGGTGAAGCTTTGGAGTTACCTTTTACATCATTGTTATACGATGTTCAAATTGAGAGGCTGGGGGGAGAGGGGGGGGGGTATATTACATAAACAACATTAAGCAATGCATTGATAATGAGGTCATTCGCGTAAGGCTCGTTCACCCGAATAATGTAACGTTCTATTTTTACAACACTGCTACCTACTTATGTAAAGATCTAGACTTGAATGCTTCAGAACAATAAATTAAACAAATTAAAAAGGGCCAAAAAGAAAAAAACATGTTGGTCACAAAGCTAAGCATTACAAAACAGACTGTACAGTAAATTCCAAAAGAAACGAAAACGGAATATTTTATTTTTGGGGGGGAATTATTATGTTACATTTTGTTATTATTGTTGTTTAAAGAGAGGCCTTATCATCATCATCATTGCCTTTCTCACCCTGGATCAGGGTATAGGCCACCAACAAACACTTTCCATCCCTCTCTATCATGGGCCAGCCTCTTTACATTATTCCAAGTCTTTCCGCTTCGTTGCACATCTACAGGTGCAGATGCTCCCCCTTCTCCCATTATTTATTTGCTTGTGTTTCTGTAATTTCAGATTTTAGCCTTGTCACAAACACTGCTGCACTAAACTTTAAAATTATTCACAGTATTGTTACTGAAATGAGAAGGGCGCATCTTTCCATTCCGCTTCAAACATCTCGACGACATTTTAATGACACGACACATGTGTGAAATATTATGCAGTGTGTTGGTTTGGCGGTATTCCTGTTGTACGCATAACAACATTTTTTTAAAATCAACTTCCAGAGTGATTCTATATATCAATTTGTATATTTTGAAGTACCCGGTCCTCTATTTACACCCAAAGTTTGATACCTTTATCACAATGTGCACAGTTCATAGACTTTTTAGTCCCTAAATAACTCTACTAATAATGATGGCTTTGACATTGCTCATAATAATACGCACAGTCCAGTGTTTTACTTTATATGGTGCTTTGGCATATTATTATGTACACAACTTTTCTTTATTACTGGTTGTTCGTTAGCGGTTCAATGCATGATATAAGCTAAGTTCACGAGTTTGCCCATTCAAAAAAGACATTGGCCTTGTTTAAAGGAAAAAGATACAACTGATGCCACTAGTTTTTACGGTCATAAGCTGTCTTTTTATTATAATAATTATTTCCATTTTTTAAATTTTTTTTGTAGGCCTACATGACACATTAACCCAGCCCACAGCCCTATGGAAATCCGAAGCGTAGGACTGACGTCAAATTTGAACATAATAATACCACAATAGATCCGTTGATTACCACATCTCGCCAACATTGGTTTGATTTAGCCAGCCCACACCGACGGTCATCCTACCAATACTACGGTAATCCTCCACAAACTGACGTCGAACTGACGTAGGGATGTTGGCTGGGTAAGAATCTTCTTAACGAATTTTTATCTATATTTTACGCCTTTCTTCATTATTTGTTGTCAATGAATGACGATGTCATTAGGTCCTATATATATGGCCTTTAGCGTCTTTACAGACGGTCTTAGCAGCTAGAATATTCACTTTCACTTTGACTGACAGCTTCTCTCGTGGCTTATTCTACCAATGTTTGACCCGAGAGTGCGATGGCAGTGATTGCAGGTCAGTCTTTTGGGTTCACTTTGGCGAGTGTTTTCATTCCGCCTCTGTCGTTTTGTCAGGTATGTTTCTTTTGCCTTGAAGTCTATTGCGAGCGTGCCACTGCGCAATTTTTGTCTCCATCTGCTTCGATCATTTGCAAGGTTCTCCCATTCATTGGGGTCGATGTTGAATGCTTTCATCGTGACCTTGCAAGTGTCTTTGAATCGCAGATGTGGCCTACCTCTGGGTCGGTTGCCAGTAGCAAGTTCCCCGTAGAGAATTTGTCTGGGGATGCGATCATTTTCCATACGGTGGAGATGTCCAAGCCACAGCAGTCTTTTTTTGCCTAGGAGAGCCTGAGTTGATGGAATGTTGGCTCGGCTCAGAACTTCGATATTTGAGATCCTGTCTTGCCACTTGATCTTGAGAATTTTGCGTAGGCAGCGCAGGTGGAAGGAGTTGAGGGATCTTTCATGTTTGGAGTAGGTGGTCCATGTCTCTGAGCCATACAGTAGGGTGCTTAGGACGCAAGTTTGGTACACGAGTACCTTTGTTTTGATGGTCAGCTTGTTATTGTTCCACACCCTTTTTGAGAGTTTGCCAAAAGCTGTGGCCGCCTTTCCTATTCTGGCATTTATTTCAGTTGTTATGTCTGTGCTACCACTGATGGTTGAGCCTAGGTAGCAGAATTTTCCCACTTGCTCCAGAGGAGAGCCATTCAGCATGATTGGGTTGGGGTTTCTCAAGCCTTGTGTCAAAACTACAGTTTTTGAGACACTGATCCTTAGCATGAATTTGTCACAGGCTTTGGCAAGGCTATTGATGAGAGCCTGGAGCGTGGTTTCATCGTGGGCCACGATTGCAGCATCATCTGCGAAGAGGAGCTCTTGTAACATAATATGCTCTGTACCAGATTTTGCTTTTAGTCTGGCAACATTAAAAATGGAGCCGTCCACTCTGGTGTTAATAAGTACTCCACCTGAACATTGACCAAAGGCATTCTTGAGTAGGGCTGCAAAATATATACCAAATAAGGTAGGAGCAAGAACACATCCCTGCTTCACACCGCTGTTTACAGCAAATGAATTGGATGTGCAGCCTTCAAAGTTGACACATGCCCTCATGTCAGTGTGGAAGGATGCAATAAGTTTTAGCAATGTTGGTGGACAGCCTATGGATTTAAGGACTGCATACAGGCCAGATCGGCTTACGGTGTCGAAAGCCTTTGTTAGGTCCACAAAGCATGTTATAAGCGGCCTGTTTTGTTCTTTACATTTTTCTTGGATTTGCCGAAGTGCAAATATCATGTCAATAGTTGATCGTTTGCTTCGAAAGCCACATTGTGTTTCTGGTAAGACTTTTTCCGCCAGTTGTTGAAGGCGGCAGAGGATGACGCGAGCAAAAGCCTTTCCAGTAATGCTGAGGAGGGATATGCCTCGATAGTTGTTGCAGTCGCCTTTGTCTCCTTTGTTCTTGTAAAGTGTGACAATTTTGGCGTCTCTCATATCATGTGGTATCACGCCTTCTTTCCAACACTGCAGTAACAGATTATACAGGTGTGGTAATAGTGGGCCTTTTAGGTCTTTTAATACCTCTGCAGGAATGTTGTCACTTCCTGTGGCTTTTCCAGCAGACAGGTGGTCGATTGCATTGGAAAGCTCGACTAAGGAAGGTTCAGCGTCAAGTTCGGCCATTATTGGCAGTTTTTGGAGGTGTTCCTCAAAATCTGGTGGAATATTTTTCTCAGTTGAATACAACAGAGAGTAATGCTCTACCCACCTATTCAGTTGTTCATTTTTATCTGTGATGGGTTCACCATTTACAGACTTAAGTGGGGCGCTTTTGGTGATGATTGGCCCAAGAGCTACTTTCATCTGACTAAAGGCGGTTTTCATATCTCCCTTTTCATTTGCCTCTTGTATGCTGTTACACAAGTCTGTCCAGTATTTGTTGGCGCAACGTCTTACCTCCAGCTGAAGTTTAGCTTTTGCATTTTTCAAACAAGTTTTTGTACTCTGATTGCAATTTTTGTTATACTCATTGAAAGCAGATTTCTTTTGCTCAATGAGAGGTAGGAGAATTTCGCTGTTCTGGGCTACCCAGTCGTTGTTTGAAACTTTATGCTGTCCAAAAGACTTGATGGCACAGTCATGAATTTTTGAACTGAGAGTGTTCCATATTTCATCTACCGAGTCACATTGGGTGACATTATCCATGCTTTCAGCAAATAACTTTTCAAATGACTTTCTATTTGATTCATCTCTGATTGCTGTTACATTGATCTTAGGGATTGAAGGGGCTTTTGATCTGTATATTTTCTTGGCCGAAATTTTGATTTTGCTGACTACCAGTGCATGGTCGGTGTCACAGTCAGCACTGTGGAGGGAACGAGTTATTTTTATACAGCCCAAACTCTTCCTCCTTGAGAGAATAAGATCTAATTGATGCCAATGGCCAGACCTGGGATGGCGCCATGATGTTCTTTGGCATCTCTTAAGGTCAAAGTACGTGTTTGTAACACATAATGAGTTTACGGAGCATAGCTCCAGAAGGCGCTGCCCGTTTTCGTTGATGTTGCCAATGCCGAAGTGCCCAATGCACTTTGGCCATGCGGAGTGATCTGCTCCCACTCGAGCGTTAAAGTCACCCAGAATTAGCAGGCCTTCGGTGAGAGGGATGTTGTGGAGAGTCCTCTGCAATGTCTCGTAGAAAATGTCTTTGGTTTCGTCAGAGGAGGTAAGTGTTGGGGCATAGACACAGATAATGTTGGTAAAACCAGACCGGGTGTTCAGTCTGAGTGTCATGATGCGTTCTGACACTCCAATTGGAGTTGCGATCGAATTGATAAGGGAGTTTTTTACGGCGAAGCCCACGCCGTGGATTCTCGGCTGTTCGCTGCTAAGGCCCTGCCAGAAGAAGGTGTAGTTTTCTTCTTTGACTGACCCGGAGTCGGGAAGTCGAGTTTCTTGAAGGGCAGCGATGTCGATGTTTAGTAGCTGAAGTTCTCGATCAATAATTTGGGATTTCCTGATGGAGTCAATATCAGTGACATCTTGCTGTTGCAAGCCTGGGCGCATTGTTCTGACGTTCCAGGTACCAAGTTTTAGTATTTTTCTGTTTTTGCCAGGTGCACACTTTACGTCAGCTTTTTTACTTTTGGTCTAGCTCCAACCACCTTATGAAGCAGGCTGACGTGGCGGAACAACACCCAACTGCCTGGGGGCTGCCCAGGTTACGGCGGGCGGTAGTTGATCAATGCAGCTGAAAAGCCGCTCCCACCGACAGAGGGGACCCCTGGCGCTCATCCGTACGCCAAATGGATTGAGCTTATCACCGGTAACTGCCACCTTCCGTCTTGTGCCCATCCGTAACGGATGGCTGGAGTGTCCTCTCCAAATCGGAAATGGGTGGGCTTATAGAGGAGAGACAGACGCTTGCCAAGCCCGAGCAAACGCCTCCTCGTTTTGCTGCCTTGCCTGGGCTATTATTAAGAGATGGTGCTCTGCCCAGAGGCACCACCCCTCTCTCTGCCATTCTAGTTAAACCCAAGGGAGAGACCAGGTCAATACATTTGGAACTAGTCCGGCTGCAGGAGATGCTGGAAGCCAGTTTGATGCAGTTCTCCCTGACAACCACCTTCGGGTCTCCACTCCTGATTTTCTGTCTGGGTTTACTCACATAGCCTTTGCTATCATAGCAACACACAAGGCAGTGTGGTATTTGTATTCAGGGTTACCTTCCCCTAGTCTTCCTCTCTCCCGAGATGACCCACAAGACAGTGGGGGTGACAGTAGCAGGCTGTATTGTGTACTGTCATACAATAGCAGAAAACTCTGGCCTGACATACATTATATTAGGTCCTATACTCAGAAATATATTAATTTTAATGACGGTAACTGGACCTGATCCATTAAGTTATGCACAGCTCCAGAATGTTCTATATTATGTTGCAGCGTTGTAAAGGTCACGTTGGACAAACTCTCGTATTTCAGTGTTATTCAATGCTTCTCAATGTGTCACCCCAGAAAAAATTCACAATATTGACATTATCGTTAGTTATATTGATGGCCTTTTTACTGGCGATCATTTCATTTTGTTCAACTGAACCGAGTGTTTCCTCTACACTTCTGTCACTCGGCATGACGTGTGTGATGCACATAAAGAATGCCAATTGATGATTTTTTTTATTTCATGAGAAATAATTCGTGTCTGTTTATGACATTGAAGTAGGATTGTTTGATTTATCTCCCTTTTAGTTTTCGTAAAATCCACTGAAAAAAGAAGCTTGGATTTTCCCTGTCGTGATGAGATAAATATTTAGCATTCTCTGAAGCTTGAGGAAGTATTGAGGAAATCATTATTCTCGGTGCCTCTGATATTCTTCACATAGGCACAGTTCACAAATAGATATGACTGTGTTACCAACCCATGTCACTTGTCTTGGCGGGGGAAGAATTCTGGTATTTGTGACCCCTATTTTTACATTCGAAAAGCACAATGCAGCATCTTAATACATGTATTACATGTACTGTGAGTCAGAATACAATTATTAATACTGGCTGGATGAAAGCGAAGAAAATGATAACTTGCTTTGCAACGTTGTTTGTAGAATGTTACTAAACTCTAACAATGTATGCCTTACATTTAATCTATCTATCTATCTATCTATCTATCTATCTATCTATCTATCTATCTATCTATCTATCTATCTATCTATCTATCTATCTATCTATCTATCTATCTATCTATCTATCGATCGAACTATCGATCTCTCGATCTATCGATCTCTCGATCTATCGATCTATCTATCTTTTTGTGTTTGTTTGTGTGTGTGTGTGTGTGTGTGTACTTCTTTAATCCCATTTGAGAAAGTTGTCTTAGTATCATTGCAGCCCAGTTACAACTGGAGCAGACACGTGCAGCGCCGGTGGGCGTTTTTTTTGGGGGGGGGGCGGGAGGGGGGAGTGGTGGGGGATGGGGAGGGAGTAGGTAATTTTTATTTAATTTTGCAGGGGCAGAGGCCTATTCGGTCTGCTCTTCTAGATTTCCAACTGCCAAGGTATCTTTAACGCGCGCAACGTGCACACGGGCCCTCCGAATTTTTCTTCCTTATTCGAGAAGACTAGGTGCTCGATCCTACCCATCACAGGATCAGATACAAGAAAATATTTGAAAACCCCCAAAATTCCAACATGCCTGCATCGACCCGGATTTGAACCTGGTACCTTTGGCATGAGAGGCGAGCACCTTGCCTCTAGACCACCTTGTCCCCATAGATATCCCCCATAGATCTATCTATCCATCTATGTATCTATCTACCTCTCTATCTGCCTGTCTGTCCGTCTGTCTGTCTTTCTGTCTGTCTGTCTGTCGGTGTCTTTGCCTGACCTCTAATGTGAACCCATTCATCTTAAAGTCCGAACACCTTGTTTTCATGTGGCAATAAAAAAAGTGAGCCTGACTAGAAGATTCTCCAGCCTGCCAAGCATTTACACCAAGGGACGGTCTGTGAGCTTTCATTCTTGAAGAAAATAATATTCTTGAGTTACTGTCGGGTGTTCAGTATTTACTATTCTAGGCAAGTCAATATTTGCCGATTTTTTTTTTTTTAACATTTATTTACTAATTCATTAACAAATTAGTTTTCGTGATAAAATATTTATACTCTTTGCATGCATTAGGCAATTTATATTCAGTTTAAAAGCAATTTTCACAAGTTTTAGATAATACAAAGTCAAATTGTGGCACAACTGAGAAATTCGACGCTAAATGTTTGCTGCTTAATTATTATGATAATTATTTAGAATAAATCACAACTGTGAAACAACTTGATAAGCGCCACAATGCATTTTTAACAACTGTCTACATACTAAACGATCCCAAGTTTTGCAGAAAATAATGGAGATAGAACATACACGAACTAAGACCACGAAATGAAGATCTTTTGCTGTGATTAACTCCTGTCAATTTGTTACCTTAGTTCTGGTTTGTTCCAACTTCATTTTTAGCACAACTGACAAATTCGTCGTCAACTCATTGCGGCTTTAATATTGTGGCCAGGGGTTAGGATAAATCGGAACTATGAACTATGAACTATGAAACATAAGTGCCATAAAATATTTTAAATACGTGTCAGAGTATGCATTTGTTTTACCTGGTCTATGTATTAAGGGATCTCCAGGTGTTAACAAAATGGCGATAGATAGAACAAATATGAACTAAGGTCGCGAATTTCTACAATGATTGAATGTTCAACATTTTACAACATGTGGTAGAATTTGATAACGACGTTCTTAATAGCCACAGATTCCTAATTACACCAAAATCTAATCATGATTTAGTGCATTTTTAATAAACACATCAACTATTATACCTGCTGTTTTCATATAATTAGGTAACTAAGCGAAGTTGCAATTTAGTGGCTTGATTTGCATATTGTCAAGACAGAAAAAAAAAAGGATTGCACTATGAAGTAGAATAAGAAATGCCAGTTTCTCTTTTAGTCAGAATTTAAAGGGTCTAATTTAAAAAAAAAATGAAATCACGTATAGTCCCTAAATCTACAGTTAAAATATTTATATTTCGCAAAAGCACAGCTGTCAGGATCTATTGCGAAGAGAAAACCATTCTCCTTTTTCTATCTCTCTCTCTCGCCCTCTCTCTTTCTCTCCCCCTCCCCCTTCTTCTCTTTTCCTCACTCGTCTCTCTCTCCCGCCCTCTCTCTTTTTGTCTCTCCCTCCCTTCACCCTTCTAGCTCCTTTCCCTCTCTCTCTCTCTCTCTCTCTCTCTCTCTCTCTCTCTCTCTCTCTCTCTCTATCTCTCTCTCTCTCTCTCTCTCTCTCTCTCTCTCTCTCTCTCTGAGACATACACTCTTGAGCAAAATGTCCTCAGTTTATACAGATAAAAATTAAGTTCGCTCTCCCTTCAGAGGGCAGCTAACAGACTCGACCGGATGACTCTAGGATAATGTAGTTCATAATCTGAATCCTAAAACTCGTTTTGTAGAAAATGGAAAATAATATGGTAATGATTGTTTGTCTACGTCCTGCCATATCCAATGCACCCAACACACACAGAATGTTCTTTCCGTAACATGACTAAATGGAAACCTGGACTGTCTTCACCATTTTTGCTTTCCAAATCCAAGCACCTACGAAATACGATCTAATCATGTAATCCTGTAGTGCCCAGACTTCCATGAAACATGCCACCTTGTGCACAGGGTGCTATTTTCTTCTTTTTTCTCTTTTGTTTCTTTTAAACACTTTCTGATATAATTATGAAGAATAATTGTTCATCTCGACCCCTGTTCTTGTGTTTTTATCTCTATATTTTGAAAAACTTAAGATCTGCATTGTGGTACTCATCAAGCTGTTTCACTGTTCCGGAGTCCTTATTATAATACTAAAGCCTCAAGCATTTATTTTAGAATTTCTCAATTTATTGTGCAAAAAGTGGAATTGGAATAAAGAAGAAATAAGATCGTGTCATGATAAATATCCCCTTTGATTTTGGCATTATTTTCACTAATTTAAATCAGTTTTGGACGTGGCAGGTTTTTTTAGTTTTTTTTTGCAAAAGCAGATTATTTCTGAGAAGTGGATTGTTAATGTTGTTTCTAAATCTTCACCAGTGGATATTAAAATAAGGGTGTTGGCAGGTGGTATTGTTATATTCCCCAGGACCTTTGTCTTGCTCTGTCTGTGTTCGACCTAGATATCACGTGTGAATAATGATATTTTTCTGCGGACTGGACTGAGCTTGATTGTTTTAAGCCAGTAAATGGGTTGTCTTGGATATCGTGTGAGACAACAGCTGATTCTCAGATTGCCCACTCGAGCTAGGTCTAAGGAAGGTATGTTTATGTGTAGTTGTCTTCTTGATTACAAGACAAAACGTTGTAAGGATTTGTGAATGCTCTGGTTGTGTAGCCCACTTTTATGTAATTGACTTCAGATTCTATGTCAGTTTAAATGAAAGAGACACAGTCGTCTGTTCTACGAGTGACATGTAGTCATGCCCAGTGACATGGGAGTCAAAAATGGATGGTTCTTCCAATGGTGAATTGTCCTGTTTGTGTCCTGTAATAGCATCACATAGGCTCGTACAACGAGCGAGCTCGTACACATCAGTCATAGTTTCCGACGGTTTATAACTGCAGTTAGCATTGACATTGAATGCCAAGTGACAATCTTTAGTGGGCCTTGGGGAAGAATAATCGACATCGATGCTAGCATATCCATATTCAGCGTCACTGGCCTCTGCTCCTGATTTGTTGGGGAGGGGGGGGGGGAAACACTGCCATGGTTAGATCTATTACTGTGATTGTTACTACCATCAGCTACTGCATAATTGTAATCATCTGCATTTACGTGCACTTGCACACTGGTATTTTCCATTGGCTTAGTCTTTATCTCGCTTCTCCTTTGTTTGTCATCAGAATTTGTCTTTACCACTACATTCTGCAGATTATCAATGGCCCCTTTCCCCAAATTAACTGTCTGTTTTCATATCTCTTTCGATGGTTTTGGTTGCACTGTAAATTTGTGTCACATCTGAAATACCCACTCATGCATTAGCCAGGCCGTATCTAAAAACCCTCATCATTGGTTTCGTCATTTTCAGAATTAGCCGGAGAAGCATGAATCATTTTGACGAATGCCTTTCTTAAAACCAGTGGAAATTCCTGTTTAATTTACTTCGGTGTAATCATGATCCGTCTTTTCATTTTCTTCTTTAACAGAAGTGTTAGATGCTGAAGAATGCCAGTTGGTACTGAATGCAGGTGTCTCTGAATATTGGCCTTTGGTGGTATTGGTTTGAAAGGACGTTGTGAACACTTGTTAGTGGTGGATGAAAACATTGTTTGATGAGATGATGGTCCAAACGGTGGAGTGGATAGCTCAGAGACTTCATTAATAGGAGTTCTATCAGAATTTATGTGTTTACTGCGTTTGTTGGCGTTATTTGCTAATCTTCTTCGCCTTCCTCGTGTCCAAATTAATTATTATAACTGTAACAGGGTGACAGGCTGGCAAGGTATAAATAGCGTGGGAAGATAGTTGGCGGCGGGGAGACAGAGTTATTGTATGCCAGAGGGGGAAAGTAGGGAATGTTTACTTGACCGCCGTACTTGACGATCAGATCACCTGGGAATTGCTTGGGGGGTAGAGATGCTTCAATAGTATTTGACGTGGAGTCGACGGGGGTGGCTATTAGGATAACTAATGTACACACGGTGAGCGTCTTGGGACGCTACCCGACTGGGTATAAATCCCCGAACGCTCCTTCCAACTTCAGACCGCTGAGAGCACTCACCAGCTTCGTGCCGAAGAGGAGACCACAACTGCAACTGTAACTTTGTACTAGTCTTGTGAGTGGGGAAGGTCAGGGAACCCGCAAACATCCTTTGTCAGAGCGTGGTATCGTTGGTATCTTGTCGGCATTTGAGCTGTTGCTGAGTGGTAAGTTAATTGTACGATGTATGTGTATTTTACTTAATGTTCATAATTGTAGAACCTAAATCTAGGGGGTTTACTTTGGTATAACTACTGCCTCTGAGAGAGTCACGGAAACGCCGTTATATATATGTTACGAAACCTTATAGTTAGGATGGGGTCTGTTAGAGAGAGCGTTATTCTTCGTGGGGAACGTGTAAATATCATTAAAACTGTATTGATCGTTTATTCTATTGCCTATATGGGAGCCTATGGAGTATGGGAGCTGCAGCCTGACTTATAACAGTGTCAGCGGTTAAAAGTATTAATGATGAATATCCGTCATGGAGTAAGTATGGAAGTCATGCCTTCCAGCAGTAGATTAGGAAGTTGCGATTGTTTTTCTACAGAGGAGGAAGAACAACACCTTCTTGGCTTCTCAACTTCTTGTCCTTTGATTAACGACATCGTGGCTTCTTGGTTTCCCGACCTATTGGTACCTGCCGATACCTGTTGATCTAACTGCGCAGTCAAGCCAGAGTAGAGAGGAAGAACCAGTGCCCAGATAGCGCCATACACCCCTAAAGGAGAGGTTTTCTTAAGCTGAATGTACCCGTGTGTTTTATAAAATGTGCTAGGAATTGAATATTACGAAGCCTTTTAATTATCATGTACTGATTTGCATCAACTTCATTCCATCGAAATTCACATGAAATTGTATGACCTTTGTTCCTATTATTATTGAATGAATTAATAATTATTGTATATATATAAGCAATACAGATATCGTTTGTTATAACTTATAGAAGAGAGATAGTCGATTATTGAGTGTGTTTGTGCCGTGCCCATCCCGGCTGGTGTCAGAAGAAAGTTAGTGAGAGAAAGTGGAAACATCACAATAACACAAACGACAACGCCAATGTGAACAGGACAGATCTAACAACACCGACAATGGCACCTGTTTTATTTTCCGACGATTGAGAAAGTGCCTCCGGACCCATTGACTCATTCCATGTTGAAGAGGTTGCACTGACTGTCATGATTCAGATGTTGTTAAAACTCACGCAGAGAGTGAGTTGTTGTTGTTTTACCAGGGCCATGAGAAATTGGCTGGTGGCCTTGAACGGCCCTCGCGAATTATAGTTGGTGAGTAAATAAATGTAAAGTTAAACTGTTAGATTCACGCTTGTCGGTTTTAATGTTCGTGATTAATAGGTAATGGAGTAGGGGTGAAACAAGGTGGGGATAGTTGACATTGTTAAGTATGACTAGACAAGTTTTTGCACGTTAACTGGCTGGTAGAATAGTGCAGACGTATTACTACAATTAAAATGGTGGGAGGTTTCGACCTATGAGATAGCTGAACTAATTGGGCCAGCGGACTAGCACGCTGGGTAGTTAGATAGTATAAAACATCGTGTAACGTTCAGATTTGGTGAATACAGACGAGCAGAAGCATCGTGTCGTGAAGTATCTCCGGTTGACCAGTACCTGAACTGTGTGCTTTGAAGACAAGAAGTCCTTGCTAACGGACTGACTGAGCTCTAGAAAGAAAGGTCTGAGTGGGCTGACCTTTGAAAGCCCACGCTGCGCTATATTGATGTTCGCGTCTACCAGTAGGCGTGAGCAATGGTAATATATCTTATTTATTCAAGCATAATAGAGATCGGAGATAGAGAGAGAACTACAGCCTCATAGGAAGACTAAGGAAACCCCAGCTGGCACTCGACCACGAGTGTCCTGTATCATAGATCTATTGCCATAGTATGATTGGAATAATATAGCACATTGTTGATGAATTGAATAGTGATTGTGCATAAAATATAGTCTTTTGGCAACTGCTTAAATTACCTACAAGCCGAAGAGTGCTTCTGTAGGCTTTGAACATACTGGGCTCTCCTAACACTCAAGCCCATATGATTTAGGGAGAGTTTGCCTGGCGACTGGCCAGTGGCGACTCAACTGTCACTTTAAATTGATATCTAGTTTCGTATAATATGCCTATTAGCTATTGATTGCAGTACCTCCATAGTTACATGAATATCATTGGTTAAGTTATTAATTAGAGTTTTTTGGTTTGAATATATACCCCTATTGTCTTTTGTTTGTTATTAATATTTATGTAAACTATGGCCTGACCGGCCTGACATATATACGCTCTAGTTATTTAATACTTTTCTTGTGTGGTTGTGTCCGAGTGTGAGTTAGCTGCCTCTCGTGCAGTCGTAACATCCCCAAGACCCTAACTCTGCTCGTGACATCTGGAGGGGACCCCACTGACATCTGGAGGGGACCCCACTGACATCTGAAGAGGACCCGTCACCCTCTGACATCTAGAGGACAATTTATGTCATTTTTGTAGTTTATAGTTTTGTATACTGCTGATTTTTTTTTTGTTTCTCCCCCACATGTCTGGCATGTCCTCTCGTCATTGATCCTGGGACCACTACGAGGGACTGACAGCTAGCATCAGGAAAAGACAAGACCAGCGCTGTGGACCAAAGGAAAGAGCCAGTCCATTTTGCCCAGTTAAGTGAACCATCTGTATTTGTCTTCGTTTGAGGGGTTCGTCGTTCCAGCTCCCCTACTTTTGACAGGCATTATTTTTTTCTTTTGTGTTAGATTAGATACGCGGGTGGTTGGAAGGGATCGAGACTCAGCATACCTCTTTTTGCCAGACTAGCAGATCTAGATGGCGTTTAAAACGGATAGGAGATACGCTTTGCCTTGAATAGTTCTGTAGGGACATGTTATTCGTTTAGATTGTTCGCGTTCTATCTTCCTCGTATTTTTAGGAAGACGTCTCTCCTGTTCTTTTTCTTACCTTTTTGTAGATAGTTTCAGGTTAGTCAGGTCTGTTGTCTTTTGTTCTTTCTGTTAGTCTCGTCTTACTCTCCATGTAATTCTTTTCCATTATAGTGTTGCATTATTATATTTTGTATTCATACTTGCTATATTATTGCCTGGGATAAATCACGTGTCTAGGGCACGTTGAGAGATAATCTGGATATTAGAGTTGTTAGGCTTGTATAGCCAAGGAAGTTAATATCGTGAATATTGATTTATTCCGATTTATAGCAGAGGGAACGCTGCTAGGAGTGTACGGAAAATACACTGGGAATATTACATTGGTATCGTTAGTTAACGACCAATCACGGAAGCAATAGACTGACTGCTTGAGGATTAGGAGAAATACCTGGAGTTAAGTGATCACTGAGATAGCTCAACCACTACTTGGTTGACTCAGGCGTACAGTTTGTTGTTGATTTTGTTAATTTCGTTCATACTGCAGGAACGAACACCCGCAGAGTGCAACTGATAAATTGCTTCAAGGGAGAATAAAGTTAGAGATTTTTCAGAAGCTGTCCTCGATTAGGACATTATTATATCGCATTATCGACCGATATCATGGCCGAACTACAGAAATATTTGGAACTAGCCCAATCATTTGGAATACCGGAAGCTCAGCGTGCTTCTTGGGTAGACCAGAAACTGAAAGAAGAACGAGAAGAAAAGGCCGCGGAGAGATTACGAGAAGAGAAGGCCGCGGAGAGATTACGAGAAGAAAAGGCCGCGGAGATATTACGCCAAGAAAAAGCTGCGGAACGAGATGACAGAGCCGCGGAACGCGCGGAAAAACAGGCTCAAAGAGAGTACGAGCTCGCTTTGAAACAGTTAGAAGCGAAGCAAGCCCAACCTACCGGGGCTCCGGAAGTTACTTCCAATAATAAAACGAAGCCTAAATTGCCAACCTTTAATGATAAGGTTGATCGTATTGATTCCTACCTACACCGCTTCGAACTCCATGCCGTTTGCGCGGGATGGCAGCGTAGTGAGTACACGTCATGCCTCGCCAATCTTTTGACAGGGAGAGCGTTGGAAGTTTTCCATAGCCTCACTATTGATGACGCTAGAGACTATGACATTCTAAAGACCGCGCTATTAAAGCGTTTCCAACATAAGGAAGATGGATTTCATGAGCGTTTCCGCGATTGCAAGCCGGAGGCATCTGAGAATTTCTCTACTTACGTGGACCGCCTCCGCCACCTACTCAGCCGTTGGACTGAGTTGGCCGGTGTGGAAGAGGGAAACTACAAGAAACTATATGATTTGATAATTAAAGACCAAATATATATGTCCTGCCACACGGACCTGGTGGCGCATTTTAAGGAACAACCCCCCAAAACTACCGTCGAGATAACATCGATAGCGGAACGGTATGCTGCGGCTCACCCTAATCGATTGTTAGCTAAAGCTAAAGTAAGCGAACCGTGTTACGCCGGCGCTGCTACTAAGACACCGGTACCGTCGAGACAATCAAGACAGCCCTTTCGACAGTCGCCGCAGGTTCGTCCACGGTCCGAGCGGCCGGTTAGCAGGAGGCAACCGAATCCCCGTAAATTTTCTCGGGACTGGGAACCCCGATATACACGTCCTTTCCCTACCGGAGGACCGCGTAACAACTACTATCAAGCGCCCACATTTCCTTCTTATCGAGGTACACCTCGAAGGGATGATAATCTAGTCTACTGTTATAGATGTGGCGCCGGAGGCCACATTGCGCGACAATGCAGAGTTAGATTAGATGCGGCAAATGCATGCTCTGTAGCATTCACCGAAAACCGCGGTTACAGAACTAGGAAGGCCGAAACCGTAGATAAAGTTATTCCAGTTATGTCCGCCCTCCACGAGCGAGGCGCGCTGACATTGTATGAGGGACGAGTAAACGCCATACGAGCATCCGTATTGCGAGATTCAGGCTGTACGACCGTCGGTGTACGTGAATCGCTGGTCCGTCCTGCACAACTCCTGGATCGCGATGCGACATGCATTACTTTTGGTGGTTCAGTTGAACATTTTCGTTTGGCGGAAATAAATGTTGACACAGCGTTTATAACTGGTGTTGTCACGGCCTGCGTGCTACCAAATCCGGTCGCCGACCTAATCATTGGGAATATTCCCCACTTAAAGGACGTCTCCGATTGCGAACTCGGGATTTGGGATGATAACGACATTGCGTGTGTCACGACAAGACAACAATCGCGTCGCCAGAGTGACGACACATTACGATCGCCTGTCGTCGATTTGGATGTAACCCCCGAGATTTTTCGTAACGAACAGCGCACAGATCCATGACTAAAGCCCCTCTTTGCTAAGATTGATCCGGACAACCCGGATACATCCAGGTTCTGCCTTAAAGACGACCTCCTATATCGCGTTTTTCGGGGAAAGCGCGAAACTATTTTGTAATTGGTCATACCGAGATCATTTCGCCGAGACATCACCCGCCTCGCGCACGACACGCCATTGGCGGGCCACCAAGGCAAAGCGAGAACAAAATCGAGAGTCCTGTCTCAGTTTTTTTGGCCCGGGGTTTACGGGGACATAAATAGCTATGTGTCGCGTTGCGATACATGCCAGAAAAGAACCCCCAAAGGAAAAACTTCGCGGGCACCTATACAGGAGATGCCGCCGGTTTCCACTCCATTTCAGCGAGTTGCCGTCGACATCGTCGGGCCATTACCGAAGTCGGATAGAGGCCATCGGTTTATTCTATCAGTAATCGATTATGCCACCCGTTGGCCTGAGGCTGTCCCTTTAAAGGAAATATCGGCCGATCACGTCGCCGAGGCATTGGTGACCATATTCACACGTGTCGGATTCCCGTCCGAATTATTATCTGATAGAGGTCCGCAATTCACCTCTGACCTTTTCAGGAAAGTATTGGAACTCACGGGCATTAGGCAGAAACTTACGTCGCCATACCATCCACAGTCCAATGGCTGTTGCGAGCGCTGGAATGCCACCATGAAAACTATGCTGGCACGCGTTTCCGCCGATAGACCTGGTGACTGGGACCGTCGACTTCCGGCCATCTTGTTCGCATATAGGGAACTCCCAAATGCGACAACGGGTTTTTCCCCGTTTGAACTTTTATACGGTCGAAGACCACGTGGCCCGATGGCCATTTTACGCGATTTATACGCCGGTTCTGATACCGACGTTCCTGATACGCGATCCGCGTATCAGTACATAGTCGATCTCCGACATAGAATAGTTAATGCATGCGACCTGGCTCGACAATTTGCATGCGTACGGACCAGGTCATTTATAGGATATCGCGATTCACTGGGGGGGGGGGGGGGCAACGCAGTTCCACCGTGATCAAAATCTATCAGTCCAGTGGTGAAATAATGGTCGAGATTTTCCTGTTTAACATTCCACACGAATCCAACACACTCGAAACTGCAAAATTGCATATTACTTTCTCGGTAGGATGTGGAATACATCGTTTTTTCGCAAACGCTGCTTGGCCGGGGCAGCCTGGTACAAACCATTGCTATCCCCTATAAAAAGTTGACAACCGTTGAGGGATCTATTGAGGGCTTTCACATTTCCCACATGTGGTTCATTTCCTTGTACTTTGAAATCAGCTATGCACGTCTTTGTTGTGTCCATGCATAAATATTGATGAAACCTGTAATTACACATAAAGATAAATGTCTTGAGCTGGTCTGTTCTCATCGAGTGGTTAGGAAATCAACGAAAACAGTTAACAAAATGAAAGAGAAAGGAGGAAATTCAAGTTTCCGTCGACTTCAGGCTAATCATGTTCATGTTCTTTTAAAATCATCTAGATTTATCTCTTTTAAAGTAAGCAGAATCTAATATTTGTCATTATTGAAATTTAATATGAAAATCCAATGATTGTGAATGTGCTAAATTGTAGCAAAGAATTAGATAGCTAGGCTCTATCCATGATACGTTTCTTTGCACTATGGTCCTATTTCGTCATTTTCGTTTCTCCCATCATGAGAAAGTATACAGTAACATCGCTTCATAAAATTCAAAACTGCAAAGAACATCGCCCTACCTCAAATATTTTTTGCCATTTTGGACCTCCAGACTCTGCTTGAGATGTATTTAAACTAGGTTCTCGTCAGTGCTCTACATAAGTCATTTTTGACACTCTAGAATTATTAAGCAAACATCTGTTCCATTTCATGTTATGTGACTCATGCATGCTCTTTTAATTCAATTTTATTGTTGTTTTTCTACTGGCTCATTTTTTTTCTATAATATTATCTGATAGCCCTCATTATTCAGGAATGCAAAACGCCGTCAGTTGCCTTTTGGCATAAACCTGACATGCACCATTATCGTAGAGCACTGTCGTTATCTAAATGAGGACTCTTAGGCTTGGTGCACTGCTACAAAGATTAATATAAAACGGTATAATGATTATTCTGTATGCATGTTCGAAACTTGCCGTTTGAATAACTGAGGACTAAACGTTACGGCCGGGGAGTAGTTTTCTGTTCCTTCGTTTAACACGCTCAGGACTAACTGTCCTTCACTGTAAGAGGCCATCGATAACAGGAAGACAATCTCAGGAATTATAACTTCTATAGACCCCATTGTGTGAGAACGTTATAAAAGTGTCTCACTGAATAATAAACACGTTTGTTTGATATTGTCAAATGCTTTCCTTCTCCATATGCTAAAACGATGTCTGTTGGCGCTAGATTTAACTTTCAATACCACCAATGTCTGTAAGAACCTTGAATGCCAGCTAGGCTGTTATCACGCACAAAAAATAAAATCAAGCCTGAAAGTTGCCATTTTATAAACTTATCTTCAAAAATGTTCACTTTTTTTAAACCAAGTTCTTTGTTGCTCTCAAGAAAAGAATGTCACATGGAGAACAAAGGAAAAAAAACTAGGAACAGGTTCAGTGTATTCTCTAACTAGCAGACTTCTTCTATACACGATTATCTTGTAATTGAACTAGTTTTGGCCTGCTGATCGTACAGCTCATTTACTGTGTCTTTCTTATCTTTCCCACACACAAGTGCAGGAAGTATAATGCAGGTGGCCTGTAGAAAGTTTCCAGAGAGGTCTAATATGAAACAGTAACTCTGATACAGGAAAGGTATTGTTGGAGCCCGATCCAAGATCCAATTCAATGTTTCGGTTTCATTTTCGTTGTAGTTTTGTTTTGCTTATTTTTGTGGAGATCTTGTCTTGTGCTGTACATTACGCACTCACTGGTGCAATTTCAGGGTAGATAACTGCATTTCCAGCACTCACTTCTCTGCCCCTCATCTTCCCACCCCCACCCCCTCGGCTTCTTCTTCTTCTTCTCCTCTATCTCTCCCCTCCCCCTCTCTGTCTCTCTCTCTCTCTCTCTGTCTTTCCCTGTCGACCTCTCTCTCATTTCTTTGTCTCTCACATCTTGTGTGAGTGTGTATGTGTGTGTGTGTGCATATGTATGCGCGCGCTCTCCCCTCTCTCTTGAGAGCCTTCATTTATTTAAATGCTCGTGCAATTCGCCTCATATGTCGATGTTGTGGTACTTCTGGCCCACGGAGCTTAGAACAATAAATCTTTGGGTTTGGCGCTAATTTTATCATTATAGGCAATCCACAATAATTTATTTTTACATCATTTAACAGTCAATTGTTAATAATCATGTTCATGACAAGATTGAAAACACATTATGATAATATCGATCTGTCTATAATTATTATAATAATCTGACAAACTCTTCTTTGTCGGCACTAAAATCCTCACATAATGTGTTCATATTCTTTTGTGCATGCTTGTATAGTATTATGCATGTGTATGTGTCAGTGTGTACGCGCATTTGTATCATTCGGAGGTATCTGTGTCTGCTCGAGATGTTGGGAAAGAGGGAACAACGTCCTTTGGATTTTCAGGCACAACTGGTACAATACAAAAGATAATTTATGCCTAGTGGAAGGCAAGATATTTTTTATAGACTTATAATAATAGTGATTTCATCTGTGGATTGTGTGCGTTCTCCTCCTGAGAAATTAGATAACCCTTCAATTCTGCCATACTACGCAAAAAGAACGTATTCGTCAATTTAGGTCAAAATATTTACTTTAAACATCACTTTGTGATAAAGAAATGTACTTTTTTTTTTTTCTTTATGCCAACACCAGATGGAAACTGAACTAAGAAATAAAACAGTCCGCAACACCAAATGTTATTTGCGCCTCATGCACGACCAAAAAAAAAAAAAAAAAGTAAATTTTAGTTTTAGACACATACAATTGGGGCCGGATGAAGATCTTTAGGGCCCCTAAGCATTTAAACAATTTTGTTGCCCTCACACTGTAGATGTAATTCAAAATACAAACAAACATAAACCATAAAATACAATGTTATTGTTCCAAATCGAACAAAACTTACATTAAGATGAAAAATCATATTCACCGTGCATGTGGGGAGCCCCTTTTTGTGGATCTTGGTTCAGCCGCACCATTTGAGAATTTGCACCATATGGTACATGATAAATCCGGCAATTACAATTTATGTGGTCGTCCCTTCACCTCCCCCCCCCCCTCCCCCCTACACACACACATCTTTCCTTGATGTCATAAGCACGTACTTTATTTTGCCTTTTGGTTAATCCAGCCCTGCATACGGTCTTTATTCGTAACACAGCAGAATTCCAGCTGACTTTACTTGATTATGACCATTAAATTTGAATTAATTTAAAGACATGTTTTGGGGTCAAAGCTGGTTTGTATTTTGATTTCCTTCCTCTTGTAATTGTATTCCACAGGTCGTTCTGATTAATCAGTCCACATGCAAATTGCTGGAGTGACATTGATCAATCCAGGACGGAAATGACTAGGCCGATTACGTCACAGCCAACCGATTTTTTAAAGATATTTTTGAGAAAAACTCACTAGATCTAACTTGATGCACTTAGGGTAGCCACACAAAAGGCCACCGAATTCGGTCACCGAGCCACTAGGCGCCTTAGGTGAGAAGAATTGCACTAGATCTATATAAACGGACCGAATCTAGGTGGGCTCTGTGTCCAGTTGTTGAAATTATATAGTGCAATTCTTCTCACCTAAAGCGCCTTGTGGCTCGGTGACCGAATTCGGTGGCCTTTGTGTGGCTACACTAAATTAAGGCATGCGGACATGGTTGATAGAGAAATATGAATGAGCTCCCAGTTAAAACTGTTTCTGTGTCAATGTGATGTAACATACAACTAAATATTAGTAACACACTTTCTTCATTTCTAGAAATAGACTTCACACAGGCAGAAGATGATATCACATTTTCAACAACAATACAAACTTACACAATAGAAAAAACATGATTCTTTTGGATGTGCAACGCAAAGCCTTTAATTGGACGCTCTTACCACATTCATTTCGAAATAACATGCCCAACAATATGATGATTAAGAAATATTAATACGATAGATTACGTATGTTGGAACTAATTTTGTGCCCTGTCGTGTTCACAACATTATTTAATGATCTTAAAATAATGATTGCATTTCATTAAAAAAACCGGCAACATTCGGCTATTTGACACTGTGACAACGTCTTGGCTTAGAAAGGCTTTCATCTACCTTTCTGGATGCTTCTCGAGAGTTCTAATGAATTTGAAAAGTTAACAGAAATGTCGGTACTGATACCAATATCTCTGTTCAATTACTAGGACACATTCACAACCCACGTCATTACCACAGGCTATGAGGCAGATAATGTACGAACTCACGTGAAAAGACTTAAAAATATAAAGAACGACAAGGAGAAAAAAAAGTGGTGCTGTGTGCTTCATTTTCCCCACCCACCCCACCCCCTCCTCACACACACACGCTTTCGTTTTTTAGTCGACAGGAAATTCTAACTCAGTAAATCGAAGGTTTGTGACTTGCAGAGTTATCTCTCAAGTCTTAGTGCTCAATTAAAATGATGTAACAGTCAACTTCACCATTTAGGGGTACTAAGTGCCGTAACGATATGATACTTAATACGTCTATGAATTTACCTTCACTGTTACGACATCTAAGACTCCAGTCATATTTCCATGCGTTTGTTATTTTAAAATTTACACGTAGCGTTTAATTCTACACTGCGAAATAGAATTACCGATGGCTTCAGAGAATAATATGCAGTATTTTACGTGTGTAATTAAAAAAAAAAAAATGGAGAAAAGACCACCAGAAATTAACATAATAATATCCAGAAGTATCGAGAAGGATGGGACATTGTTGTGAGGAGCTGATAAACAAGGGCGGCTGGTGTAGCTTAGAATTGCTCTGTCCTCAAGGATAAAACACTACATTACATGCATTGGGGATAACGAATATAAACATAATAGACTTTTAACAAGGAAAACATTTTATGTCCCTCTGAAAGCCAATAAGAACTTATAACAGCGGCAGTAACAATTATACAGTCATGTATTTATCTGAAAGGATAAAAAACGACACGGCTTTCTACATTTATACACTTAGTGTACAAATACTCGTCACGTAGAGATAATCAAGGTTTCATGTGCACAGCCCGTAATTAGCAAAAAGCAAAGCGTGTGTCCATGTGATATAACATGTACCATTAATATTATTCTTACTTTCTTCATTTTTAGAAAGAGCTAAAATGCCGTACACATCAGTAAAGCAGGCACATTATGACCCCATTAGCATGTAGATTTGTTTGCTCTCCTAATTATGTACAAATAACAAGTATGTTTGCATTTGATTATATTTTTACCAGCATCTTCCAGGGAATATTAGTAAGGAACTGTCGATAATGAAATAGTATGTTAGCTTAGTGACACCAAGCCTGTTGCAAAGGTAAGCTTTCTCTCTCTCTCTCTCTCTCTCTCTCTCTCTCTCTCTCTTTTCTCTCAGTCTATCTTTCTCTCTTTGTCTGTCTCTCTCTGCCTTCTTAACTTCTCTCAGCTCAGGACTTTCTGTGTCCGACTCCCCCTCTGTCTCTCCACATCTGTATCTGTGTGAACCCTCCCTCACTCTCTCTCTCTCTCTCTCTCTCTCTCTCTCTCTCTCTCTCTCTCTCTCTCTCTCTCTCTCTCTCTCTCTCTCTCTCTCTCTCTATCTCTCTCCATGGGATACTTTGTCTGCTTGTGTTGTTTTACTCATAGCTTAGACTAACACCAGTATAAGTACATTTTCCTCAACTGCAGTCCACTGATGCAACGAAAAATTAAACATGTCTCCAGCGCAAACATTTGGAAAAGTGTCCTTCCCATTGTATAAACATGTAATAACCCCGATTTAACCAACAAACCTCAGCTTACTCAGTGGACTGTTAAGCCCTGCCTCAGCTTACTCAGTGGACTGTTAAGCCCTGCCGCCGGTAAGGACTTTGATGAAAGCTACCGTACAGCCCACGTTTACGACAAGGGCATTAAATTTTATTTGCCAGTCTCGCACTACAAAAACAAAGCGATTTAAGAATAATAGAATATTTCAACGCGCTGTTTACAAATTATAACTGTATTAAATTCTATGTCAGGAGACAAAATAAGCAATATCTAAGGCACCAAGAGAAGGACACGGACAATGGCGTTTAACAAAAACAATATTCTAGGAAAAAACAGGAAAAAAAAAAAGCAAACAATTAAGCTGTAGATCAAGTGATTTGCTTATCTTCATTTCTGCTATTTACTGCTAAGTAAATAAATAAATAATAATGTTTTAAAAAGCCACACAAAAAAAATAATTAAAAATTGAACAGTTGAATCAAATAATGACAACTATAGCTGTGGCACTGGGCCGGGGAATCGTCTGGCAGGAAACTGAGGTAAAAGTTATAATTGTTTTCAAGCTCTTCGTTCCTAAGGCTCCCAGTGGGACATAAAATTAAAAATATCATTTGTAGTGGAGCTGAAGAGATACCGCTTGTTTAATGTCTTAATCTTGTCCTGCCCTCCAAACAATGATGTCCTTAGCAGTGAGATTCACCTGCAATTGTTGTCAAATGCATTGTGCGTTCAGCTGATGCCAGAGTCAGATTTCCTGGAGCTATTAACACACCATAAATGCGTCCATTCTTTTTGAGCGACATTTTGTTGCAGTCCGGCATTGCAGCACCTAACGGCCTGTTCCCGTGGTCCGTCGGTCCTAAGTTTGAACCGCCTATTTTTCCGTTACAATGTACCGTCGGACTTTGGTCGACCCTGGCGATCTCACTATAATTGTGTGAATGAATGAAAATTGGCGATGCAGGCAAGAAACCTGGCTGATGACATGAGGAATATATATCGGCGTCCGAGCTGGAGTCAAGGGACTTTCTTTCAGATGCTTCATGAGAAACAAGCAAAACATCGTAGGGATTGACGATATTTCTGCGTTTGTCACCAAGCCGTGTGTAAATATGTTTGGATCTGTCCATTTTCACAGGATAGGAGTAATCGCTGTCTTTAACACAAGCATAGTGGTCATGGGCGTCCTGCGTGGGTCCGGCAGTTATTTGTTTGAGTTGTGGATGCTTCACAGCTTGTACGATTACTGCTGTGTCAGGGGTTTCGATCTCATCATAATCGTGGTCACAGAGTGACGTTCCCCTGCTGGTGTCGAATATTTCAGCTATTCCTTTCGTCAAACGCTTACTCGCACTGGTAGTACAGAATCTCTCTATAGAAACTTTGGTATCAATTTCTGAGTACCCTTTGTCACATACCTTCTTTCCTGCCCTTGAATTCTCGACTACCGAACACGTATTTGTCCTTGCCAGTTGTAATTCCCCGCCAAATGCCCGCGTTTTATTCTCATCAATTACGGCGTAAATATTTTCTGAACTGTCATTACTCTGTCGACAATCGATCCAACAAAACGCACTTTGTTCGGTGCTGTTTCCTAGCCTAAAATGCTGTTTAATCTTATCGGGAAGCTCAAAAGACGGCGATATTTGTTCATAGTAGTGTCCTGAAAGCAAAGAAGATAAGGCGTCGCTCCCTGTGACGTTTTCCTCCATGACGCAAGGAAAGTGTACTGATGTAGCAAGACACTGTGTCTCTGGCGGTCCTGTCAGCTGTGTGGGACAACTTGGAGTCAGTTCTGCCTTTTGTCTTTTGCCTTTGACTAAAACCTCACTTAGTCTTTTCGGACGTTTTATTTTTGCATACCTTGGATTTTTCCATAGTAGGTAGGCAACAAAAACGACGGTAAAGATCAATAACACTGCAACTGCAACGCCGATTCCAACAGAAATATTTTTGATAAACGGCTTTCCCACTCTAGTGAGGCCTGTTGTGGCTCCTTGTCCACCTGAAGTGGTATTTTCAGAGTTTGTCGATCCCGTTGAATTTGTATCCATTTTGTTCACTATCAAGAGTCCGACACATTTATATTGACATGAAACCGCATTGTTTATCGTGTAAGAGGTGGACGTTACTCCACACAGTACACAGCATGCATGGTTCGTTTGGCTGGGCAAGATTTTTGCAGTGCAGTCGGTCACGCCGAGACGGTGTGTGGCAGCTGTAGAAAACAGGCCGGTTTCCGTTATTTGAAGCCTCACAGTCTGCAAGTTTTGAAACCCGATGTAGCCATAATTATGTCTCTCTACTCAGCTTTGCAAGATATTGGAGTCATGCGCTGGCAACGAGAAAATCTGCAGTTAAAAAACAAAATTTAAAAAAGTCACAAATGCATAAATTAATTATTATCTCTCGGCATGACAATTGACAGTGTTGGTAGAGGACAGTGACTGCATGAAGAATTTCTGGTACATTTCTTTAAATAGCAATAAACATTTCTATTGAATCTTATTGTGGCCCCAAGCAATTCCAACCTTATTCAAGATGGTACAAGCATTTCACCATGCCGGCATTTACCTTTACTTAAGTATTATTATTATTCTTACTTTGATCATTATTATATGACAATGTATTGTTATTATGATTTCTTGTTGTTGTAAATCTATTACTAAATCGATGGGCTCCACATACACGCACATCCCATCTCCATTTGATATGACATTTTTCGTCCTTAAAAATATCCGATTCATTAATGTGAGCGTTTTTTGGTGGGTTTTTTTTTTCATCACACTTGTCAGGGTGAAACGTTTGATAAACTTGTATGTGAAACTTTCATTTTTAGCCTCCTTAGACATCTGGATATTGTGAAAAAGTTGTCATGCTTTGTTAGGGTAACACAATACTCGGCCGTAGCTCATATCTAAGAAAAATATATGTTGAGATCCGGATAACGGATTCAAAGAACAAAGCTTTGCATAGTGATATTTTTTATATAAATATAATATTATTAAATTATTATAATGTTCTTTCTGATGTCGGTGGACAAAATGAAGAGATGACGGCATCATTCCTTCTTGGCACTAACTCCACCAATCTTTGTACAATGTTGAAATATAATTAAATCATTGCATCTGCATCATTCCGATATTTGTGACAGACTGGTTAAATTAACCAGTTACGAATAACACATAATTAATAATTATAATTACTATAAAGGTCCTCGGTATAAATCTGGGCTAAAAGGAGAGAACATGGTCACACCCAGAGTCAGCACATGTCTGTTAGAACAAGTTTAGGTGAGACTCGCACAGAACATGGGGTAGTAGGGCTTGGAAAAGACGATTTAAAAAATCTTTAAAAAACACTATCCAGTACAAGGTAGCTTAAACATGAATTTCAAATGAACACTGAACAAGCCTCCACAAAAGCTGAATGACTTTCTGTTAGGTCTTCTCTGTTTATTCAGCAGAAACAAACCAAAAGCTTACACCAAGAAAAACTCAAGCGTTCTGCATAAGCCGCGGTTAGTTTCTCCCATTCAACAGTTACGGGTGTCTTGTATTTAAAAAGACATTTGTTAGCTCTTCGCATTCAGTCATGTTTTATCCTTTACTTTGTCAAACTAAAGTTGTCCAGGAATGTTACAGTAATAAGTCTTTTATAATGTTACCTACTTACCGCTATGTACCAGTCAACAGGGAATGTTATCAGGCAGGGGCTGTCATTGCCACACCACTTACTACCAGCGTTGCCCTGTCGTCTTTTCACAGTGTATAACACATCCACAGCAGGAAAACACACAGTACTTTATTATTCTTATGGCTGTTTCTGTTATGGGGTTAAAATGTTTATGGTCTTTAAAATGCACTGATGATAACGAAATAAAGGTTAATAAAACAGAAATAACAACTGCGGTCTCCAATCGGCACCAACTGTCTTATTCACTAACATCAAGAATTATCGTCTGATAGACGACAGTTTCGATAGATAATTACTGGAATATATTGCCAGCAGGAAAAATGAAGTGAGAAAATTTGATTTGGACATAATTATAGTGAAATTACTAATCAAAATTAAATTACGATAACTTGAGTAAGATTATGAGAGACCACAGTTGGTCTGGGCTTATTATGATTGACTGTTCTAAAATATCTAGCTCATCACTGGAAGAGAAAAAACAACAACATGTACACACTTTTAAAACACCTTTAGATGAGAAAGTGGAACAAAATCATTCACAGTGCATAGGCTTGGCGGCATATCTCAAGAAACGACAAGGAGAGGCAGCAGCTACTGATTGATACCCGTATTTATGACCGCATCGAAAGCGAAAGGGAAAAGGTCAAGGAAGAGAAACCCCCACATCAGTCCCTTTATCAAAACCCCGTGACACAGATTTCACTATTGGCGGAAACGTGAACAAACGCCAGTGTTCTCTTTTATGGAATGAATTGTAAAGCCACTAGAAAACTGCAGGTGCCTCTCGGGATTTCCCAACCAGTACCTGGCAAAGTTTCGGTTCCCAGCGAGCATTTGGCTTTGTTTTTAAAGTCCTTCTGATTTGAAGAATCAATTTAATCATCCTCGCCTCTGTAGTGACGGCATGTGAAAAGAAATAGAATGAAAATAATGAACTCTTGCACAGTAAATATGCATGTCGATGGTATCAGGCGCAAACCGGCCAATTCTAAAAATTTCATATTACTTTATATAGTACCAATTTATGAAGCCTGGAATCCTGCATCATATGTAAAAGTAGCTGTTACCATTATCCAGTAGAAAATACTCAAACTAAGTGTTGGATGAACTACGAGTGGCTAATGTGGTTACTGCGTGGGTTCGATAGTAACTCCCTTAAGGATACACAGGATTAACAAACACAGGGTTCTGCTGGCAATCTTATTTATTCAAAAAGCCTAACAAAGGTATCACTACCAAAAAGGCATGGGAAAACCCTACCAAGAAAAAGAAACCCGACCAGCCATAAGCTGGAACAAGAGAAAAAGACGAAAATATGATTAGGATATAATGACAACATTAATCAGGCAATCAATGGTGGACATACATAGTAATAGTATTAAGTATTAAATCAAACAACAACAACATAATATAGAATTTAAGCAATAACCAACTGGATATGTATGCATGGAATAAAATAGCGCTAAGGTTAATGAATAACAACTACAAGTGGCTATATCATACACACAAGGAGTTTCCTAGTGCACTGGCAACATAAACTAATGTACTAATCAAAGTATGAAGGACATAACAAATGAAGGGGCAAGAACACAATAGTTTTGCTCCACTGAGCCGTTGTACAGCACATCCAGAGTGGCCATTCCATTTAATAACGCAGTGGCCAACATGGCCCACTGACCGTCCATAACACAGACGCTGCATCCCAATGTAGGCCATCCTCATAGGCCCACTCCCATTATTAGTACTAACCCGCCCCAGGGCTATTGTATTGGTTACTTCCCTTCCCAATCGATACTCAAGGGTCATGCCCTTTGACCTTAGCCGCGGAGCTATGCCGCCAGGCTAACATGTGTATGACACACCACTAGATACATAAAGTAATGTGTACATAATAGTCTCTGTAGATCAGCATTCTCTACGCGGCATCCAAGAAACGGGGGGGGGGGGGGTGCGCAAATTAAAGTCACTTCTAATATAATAGTCTCCAACTTACCCAAAGTTTCTCTGCTACTGGCGCAACTGGACTAGGCCATGTTTTGGGCGAGGCGCGCCACGGCAGGCCGCCGTCGGTCTATTGTACTGCAAGGTCCACTTGTGCTTCCTATTGTTGCGGCGTCTTTGATGGAGTCTGCTGACCACTCGAACTCGCATCTTATTTATGAGCCAGCGCGGACGTCCGAGAGAGCTATTACGTAGTCCAGTTTTGGACAAGTGAAAGGCTCGGACATTGAGTCCAGCCGAACAACATAACCGGTTAGGGTCCTAACACAATCGAATTTACAGTACGGTTAAAAGGGTGCACACAAAAGTCAGTTAGGTATCCCAGTAAACTGCAGAAATTACTCTATGGTCCCCTCCAGCTATAATTGAATAAATTTGACCCAGGTTGGAATTATCGGGGATAACATGCGTCTAACTCATAGTTTGCTTTAAATCCGAGACCCTCTTATTAATTATTTCAATAGGATATGTGCATCAAAGTACAACAAAATTGGTACCATTATAAAGTAGAAACTTGCTGCTACAATTCTAACTGACTACTTATACCAGAAACCCGGTAATAGTTTTAATATAAATTCTCAAAGCTTCAGGACTAACAACATTGGACAAATTTGTGCGGGATACTTTCGTCCATTAATACGACGTATCTCCATTGATAACAAACGTTATCATGAGTACCTATTTTGTACCGATAGGGTATTGCCTACTCTCAACAATGAATTCGGGTTCCCGTCTTTCTGTCGGTGGATAACAACGAGTGAGCGAGTTGTAAGAAACTCAAAACCATGATATAAGAGCTGGAAGCCCGGTGGTCAACATTTCCAACTGACCAATCAAAATGCGCGCTTTTCACCGTGATGTGAATAACAGGTCCCGCGCTAGTATTACAAGGGAAATAATCCAATTAATGGTACTCGGCCAAGTGTCCATAAACTACTATGAGTGGCCGTCCCTCACTCACGCACCAGAGTTACCATGAAAGCACATATTAAAAATAGAAAATCGTTCATCCTCTCACATAAGCATGTGATCAAACCGGCTAGGTCCATTTCCCATTAGGTTTAGCGGCAGTTTTTTGTTTCTCCTGTAAAGTTTGTTTATTTCATCTTAGCCCGTTTGCTTGTGACACCATCGATACGAGCACCCACGTGCATATTTTAAAGGCAGTGTATATATCCGTACATGTTTACCAAAAAGTGCGACTGGTGAAGGTTTGCTGAAACAAAACTTGGTATGGTGTTCACGAATTTAAAGTGACAACACATGGAATAGCCAGATGGAACTGGGGGCGTGAGGGTCTAGTCAGTTTGTATAAATGGGCGGTAGTCAGATTGACTAAACAGGCGAAAAGGGGTTGGGGTAGCCATTGGTGATCGACGTACACTCAAGTATAAGAAGTCGGATTGATTTGCTACTAAGCCGATTCATATTTTTATGAAAATATGCAAATTAATAAGGCCAGTAATATAGTATTCCTGTGTGTGTTCTACGTCATCGAATTGTGTACGTTGTAAGGATGTGCACTGTCCATATCCGCTGCCTATTTTAAAAGTTTGCAACTATGGGCAGATGAATAATGACGTCAACGACTGACGAATGCCTGGATGTTCAAGTAAAAAGTCCCAGAAGGAAGATGATTACAAAGCTTTTCAATTGCATCTTGGTACATTACAGCGAAAGTTTCAGATCCTGTAACTTTATGAAAGGTAGAAGGTGAACTGTTTTGCCCCGCGATTGTACATGTATTTGAAACGGTTTTGGCACTTTTCTGTGGTTGCCAGACGCAGGCCTGCTGCACAAAGCTACAGGAATTGTTAAGTGTTGTGTCTCAAGAACAACAAGGTTCTATCATAGATCTACCTGTGTGTAAGAAAATAGTGTAAAGAAGTGACATCCACCAGTGCTTATAAACATGTAGCCTATGTTGAAAGCACTCACGTCACATACATGCAGACGATCGTAGTGGAAAGGAAGGGTTTTGTATTTAAATGGAACTCTGCGACTGTCTCCTTTCTCAGTGTCCAAATTCGGGGGGTCGGGGGGGGGGGGGGGGGAGTGGACAGGGAGATATCAAAGAGACTTGGGCAAAGGAAAAAAACGTTTCCAAGTGCTCTAGAGTCTTTTCCTTCATCGCTGTCACGTCAGACACAATTTTGAATTTTAGATGACTGTGTGGGTACAAGAGCACGCCCGGAAATGCAGACACCAGACAATGCAGCCTACAACTGAACACAATTTTCATCGGGTTAAAATAACTTTGTAAGAATGTTTAAATATTCTAGTTATCTTAGCAAACGGAAACACCCTGGAAAAACCTCACCCCCCCCCCCCACCCCCACCCTAGCCTTTTCTTCGCTCTGGTGAGAATTTGAAATTCCCTTTACCCTACCTAAACATGTCCTGAGATCAGCATGATATTATTTGGTATCGTGTTACAAAACAATTGCAAGTAAAATTATTTCAGTGTGCAGCATGGCAACGGCGGCCATCTTGAAAATAAACATGATATTGAGAAACACATAGGTTTTTATATTTGTTTTTAATAAACAAAATATGCCTTTTTTTTCCGCTTCATTTTTCCGTGATACCCTCGGCGGCTATCATCGCGAACAGAACAAGAAGAACGAAATCAAGGTCAGAAGACCAACAGTTTGAGGCTGAGGACTTCGTGATAGAAAATGCTTTATGTTTATGCTCACCACAGACACACAGTGCATTCACGCGTATTATACATACTTTAGTTTACTGACGTAGTTTTTGTACCTTTTTTCTTCTTTTTTTTTGGGGGGGGGGGGGTGATAATGAGCGCTAGTAGGCAACACATGCCATGCTTTTCTTCTATACTGTTTTTTTGGTTTTAAGTCCTTTGTGTATTAAATATTGGACAAAGAAGACAGGACACTCCCGTTATTCCTGACTCCTCATCCAAAACAAAAGCAAAATAAAAACAGCAACAACAATAAAAGACTAGCGCGCACACAGTAACGCACACACATCAACGGGACTGACACGTGCGCACAAACAATTTATCGAATGTTTACAGCATGGGCGACAGGAAGTTAAAAAACGAACTAACTACATGCATGGTATGTGTTTCACCAGGCATCTGATAATTTACTCTCGTGATAGAAAGACTGATATCGCACTCACTGGCCTCCCGTAATATCATGATAAGAGAACGTATGTCGCTTAAAATGTTACCACTGTAAGCAGAACTGAAATCAAGATATTAGTAAAAGAAAATGCCTTACCAAGTCATAATTGTATTGCTCTATAGATTTTCTGAATAAAAAACGGTTTTTGCCCCTTCACTCCACGTAAAATCTAGTAAAATCGAAAGAGCAAATATATCACAGTAACATTGTTGAAGAAGTGATTTTATTCATCAAATAATAAGAAAACAACAAGCTTATTATACAAAGTAAAAACTAGGCATTATAAATAAACGGTTTTAATTTAAACACTGGTATGATAGTTATATTATACAGCTACGGCAGCAAGGCCGGCAGGTTTGCTCTTGTTTCTTCACTATAGGTCGAATCATAAAAAATATTATAATATACCATGATAACCTGCTCGTACTTAAACGTTTAACACTTTGGGAGCCTTGTGAAGTTTAACTTGTCACACACTGACCCATGTATTTAGCTCCAGTCACATATAATTAATTATATTTGACTTCAGGCAGATAAAGGTTCTTATATTTGACGTTAGTCTCAAAAAATCGTTATTTATGTCAATGAATTCAACGCAGGGAATTTGGCGTATCGAACCGTCCCGCTATCCTGTGTCTCGGATTATTATTTGACAGCATTTATATACATGTAATTAAAATAACATCCGATCATTGGCATAAAAAGTTAATGTTCCCTTAAAGGTAAATTTCCTGTTTCACTTTTCCCTCTTGCGATGACAAGATCATGCATGTGCGATAGAATACAAGCAGCGTGATGTTCAGTGTGTTGTGACTTGACAGGGGTTCGTCCGACATGAGAAACAAAACTTACTGTCATCTCCAACAATGTCACTTGTCAATGCACTAGTAGTTTGGCCTGTCCTTGCCCAGAAAATGACAGGTGATACATCAACTGATAAGATTTCATCTGTTATTTGACCTTATTTGTCAGTGTGCTGCAATTTCACATGAGTTATATATTAAATGGGTTGTATCAGAATATAATCAATTCTGTTAACTTGCTGCATTTCTCTATGGAGGATATAAATTAGGGGTATGCAACCTTTCAAGAATAGCCATATTTAACATTCTGGACAGAATTCAACTCAGGAGAGAGCTGTATGCCTGATTTTTTTCCGTACGAGCTTTAGCAAATTCAGCAGCGGGACAGCAACACACCCCCAAACACAGGACAGCTCCAACACCTCCCAGGGATTTTCGGTGGCGTTCAGAGTCATATCAGGCACAGTTGAGAGATTGCAGCACTCATGGCAGTGTTCGATAGGACGAGAAATCCCTTAGCCAATGGCCTGTGTTTGGGGGTGTGTTGCTTGTTGCCCCGCTCCTGAATTTGCTAAAGCTCGTACGGAAGAAAAATCACGCTAGCCGACGTACGCCTGAACGTCTGTAAATCAGTAATGTGTGTTTAGCTTTAGCAATTAAGAAAAGAAAAGAGTCACAGATGAACGGTGAAAAGGTCCCGTATTTCGCCGGCCACTGGTTGCTGAGCCTCGATACATGAAATGGAGTACACCAGACTTCCAAACTAGACAAAGTTTAATAAATTTTCAAAACAGGACATTACACATTGTGACTGACCATTAGAATATACCACCAGAATGATACAGAAGATTTTATTTTCAGAGAATCAGGCGCTTGGGTTGGACTCCAGAGAATACTTTAAAGACACCGCACAGAAACGGGCATGATTATTGCCAGTGCTTCTACTGAATCCGTTGATAGAACTTTAAAAAAATAAAAAAATAATCAAGTCTTGCGCATTTGAGTTTAGACAGACTATAATCATATTAAGATTAATACTAAGCAAAAGCAAAGATAAATGAGATTGCTAAGGCAGGGAACGGTTGAAACAATCAGCGTGCAATAACAGCTGAAATAATACACGATACTGTATAATATTTCTTCGTATCTAAATATCAGTTCTAAGAATTGCAGTAACTGAAAAAGCTCACATGAACGTAAACGTAAACTGAGAATAAAACAAATGCCATTCTATAATCTCCCCGAACAATAGCTCTACATATTCCTAATGTAAGCACCCTATAAAATAGATGTCCACGTAATAAATTATCGTACCTCGCGTTTATAAAGTTTTCACTGGAGAACTTTCTTTTTCAGTCTTAATTATCACGATACTCTAGAAATGTTATTTGACCCTTAGTTTTCAGAATTTGACCCCAAACTTATAACACAACCTGACTGCTAGCAACTGCTACAAGCATAATAATCAGATATCTCAATTTTCGGAAAAAAAAAAAAAAGTTGAGTTACGAAAGAAAATTGTTATACTTAGCATTAAAAATTATGATTTCGTACAATAAAACATTGATAATTCTGAATTAAGCATAATCATCTCAAACATTCTAGAAGACTTGAATAATATGGTTTCGGCGATTGACCTGCTCATGAATATTATAACATTCCAGGGAAAACACCCTTCTGTCAGAAAAGAAAAGCAAGCAATAATTACATGAAATGTAAGAGATTATGCTCACCAGGTCGCACACTCCAATAATCATGTGCACCGTTACATACAGGTGTGGCGCGCCCACACATACACACATACACACACACACACATACACACACACTCATTGCTCTACAGTAATAGCCACACTTCATATATAAAATTCAATTCACTATTTTAGACACAATTCGCATTCATCTGCCATGCCAGACTATGATATCAGAGGGAAAAATAACAGAAACGTATCCCATAATAATGTATCAGTCCATATAATTATTATTGCTACAACTATAATTTGCATTGACCTTCCATATCTCCTACGTGTAAAAAGATTTATTAATTATGTGTTAGATCTCTGTCTGAATCATTTCTCTTCAAGGACATAATATGTTATTCTATACATGGCAGAAAGTTACTTGTTCATCGAAGAAGGAAGGAAAACGGGATGTCTCTTGTCTAAATCAGGTATTTCTGTGACTAATCTTTCTTCGCATAGGACACGTTTAGCTCCATAGGGTTATTAAGATTGTATTTCACTTCCTTTGTATGTCGTTTCCTTTGGCTCGTTCAAGGCATGTTGTTCTCTCTCTCTCTCTCTCTCTCTCTCTCTCTCTCTTTCTCTCTCTCTCTCTCACTTTCTCTATCTCTCTTCTTTGTCCATCACTGTCTCTCGGTTTGTCTCTGTATATCTGTCTCCTCTCTCCCCCTTCTCTCTTTCTCACTCTCTGTCTCTTTATTTGTCTATCTCTGTCTGTCGTCCTGTTTGTCTGTCTCTCCTGCTTTCTGTTTGTCTATCAGTCCGTCTGACTGTGTGTCTCTGTCCTCTCCCGCATGCACACTCTCAGACTCAAAAAGGCAAATCAACTAGCCATGTGTTCATCCAATCAACGAATATGAAGTTCGACTTCACAGTTGAAAATTGAAGGACCGAAGTCGACCTCTCCTCGGCCTGTTGAATATGATCTGGTCTAGATCTCACAGTGATTGTGGCCTATGACTCACTCTAAGGTATTATAGATTTGATTGTTCAAATTACATGATTGTGTGTAGCTGTATCATAAACAAACCCTTCAGCAGTCTCATCTTTTTCTAATTCAAAGTAAACATTCTGGTGGCCTTGAGCTGCGTCAGAGGGGCCTGTGATGGTAGACTGTGATACTGACGAATCACATAAATGTGTCGCTTCGTTCCCGTGGAATTCAGTTATGTTAGCGTCTTTATTTAGATCTGTGCTGGCTGGTGGACCAACATGGACAACATCATCAGCCTGGGTTTCTATAATTTCTGGAACTGCTTGGGCCAAAGTGTAAGACAAATGATGATTGGCAGATTGTCTGAGAGAGTCACAGGCCGGCATTTGTTGCACTGGATCCCTTTTAGGAGGTGGTAAAATGTTGTAAGGGCCTGTAATCTTCTTGACGCCATGACCCAATTTTGAGTATATTAATTTGGAATGGAGATTTCCTTCATTAACATCACAGTATTCGTCCTCAGGGGTATTGTAATGGTCATCAGAGACTTGATCATTTGAAACGGCCTGTTGTTCCAGCTGCTGATCAAAGTTTTTTGGAACGGTTGCAGTGTCATAAGTAGCAATATCACAGTCACCAGTAATTTCTTCCATACCGTTGGTACCTTCTAGGGAAGTGATTGTGGTTATATTCAGCTTGTTTTTGTGTATTTTGCTATCTCCACATGCAGGATAATCCGGATCTATGCAGGCATATCCGTAATCTGTACCGGTATTTTGTGCACTTTTTAATTCCACTGGATAGAGATACTCTGTCGGGACTGTGTTGACCTGGTCTAGTTCGTCATCAGCAATTTCTCCATGACCAATCACAGCGTATACATTTTCTGAACTAAAGAGAACTCCCTCTTCGGCACCTGCCACTGGTTTATTATTTTCTACACTTTTAGCAGCTCCATCAATTGTTTCTTGGGTCACTTTGTCATTATTATCTGCCACCTCTTCGTTGATGATGGGACTGCCTGTGTTTTGTTGATTTTCACTATTTTTGACGCAGATACAAGCCTGAGGATCACCTGCTAGATCGTATTCGGAATTGTCAGATGTGGTTTCTTCAGGCTCAGAATGATTACCGAGATCCACAGCAACGTTTTCATAATTTTGCTGCTTGATGCCATTATCACTATCACTTAATACCTTGGAGTTAACATAGGAAGACGTTACATGTTCGCACTCTTCAGTAGGAAAGGTTGAAGCCGACGCGAGTGAAATTACATGTGCATTGTTGCTTACTTTGAACTCGTTGAAATATGGGCCAGCTACTTTTGGGTATTCAGGGACGAATCTGGGTGGGGGCATTGCGGGGGTATCTAGGGAGTTCAGACTGACATTAGCGTAACCTTTATAGGATGAAGATTCTGGGTTTTCCGTCTCTGCAGTATCAACTGAATCATCTAAACGATTTCTTCGTCGCCATAAAATGAAAATAACAATTGCAACGATGACGGTAAGTAGAATGGCAACAACAACACCAATAATGATTTCTTTGTGATTAGCTGTTGGAGGTGAATCAATATTTGAGCGTTCAGTGCCATTTTCCGGTGCGAATGTTGTTTTGGTTATTTCTGAAGTCATTGTCATGTCCGTTATTTTCCTTATGGCTGTCGTTTTTTCGGAGTTTTCAATAGCAGATAATGTTGGCAGTTTTGTTATTATAGTTGTAATTATGTTGGATGTTCCATTAACGGGCGTGCTGGAAATCGTAGAAGCTGATGAGATTCCATAACACTGATGTTTACAGTGACCATAGTCTATCAAGTTCCCTCTGAAATGGTCAAGAAATTCATCGCGATTGTTCCACAGGAATCCAACACACTCCAAAGTACAAGACGTCACAGAGGGCATCTTGTAGGATGTGAAATACAGTGCTTCATTACATGGTATATTTGTCTCATGCAGTCGCAGGCAAACCACATGTCGCAAAATATTAGTCCGTCGTTTTATAGTGCAATTGTAAAAAGGGGCAAATTCACCATGACTTGAAGATCGATGTACTGCTCTGATGTCTGTAGCTAAGTTTAACCCTGTATCGGAATCTATGACCCTTGCTGTGCAAGCTTTGCTTGAGTCTGAACATAGACATTGATGAAACCTGAAAGACACAGTGTGCATGCTTTGTTAACGTTTGAGCATTTGTGTCCCACACCAACATGGCGGAGAAGTATGTCAGGAGAAGAGAGGCGGAAACTGTGATGATAGTGATAATAACATTTACCCAACGATTTAAGCTAATGGTGACTTTAATAATTCATAATTTGTACTGTTTCCGTTTTTGTGAAAGCGGGTGTGTAAATGCGTCCATATTTGAGTGAGTGAGTGAGTTACCGACTGACTGACTGACTGAGTGAGGTAGTGTATTAAATAGTACGTGAAGGATTGAATGCCTGAGTGTGTGTAAGTGAATAATATGTGACTGGGAAGAATGGGTAGGCAGGGAAGTGGATGGGTGTGTAGGTGTGAGCTACAGAGAGAAGAGTGAAGACGATGTCCAGAAGCTAAAAAGATTTGGTTGCCAGGCAAGCTGGAGTAATAACAACAGTCCACTTGTACTGGGATAAATTGTCATCGAATCATGTTTATCCATAAATGTATATTGAAACAGAAAAAGTTAATAATCATTTGGGTACTTACTGTTTAAATAACTCATTGCTGAATGTCACTTGTGTCGTACGGCCGCCTTGTGCATGCTGCTCTTTCAATATCAGAAAGAAATCATACTGGCCCCTGATTTGTCCAATGCAAGAAACAGCGATTATGCAGTACAACAGCCTTGTGAAGTTACTTAATTCCATTTTGGCGATGAGGTCATGTCCTGTAGTTTATCAAATGAGCAATGCGAGCTCAAGATGTTCGAGTACCGAATTTATTGTTTTCAAAGTAGCTTGTTGAGTAATCTCGCTGAGATCTTTTGTCCACGTTTTTTTTCTTCTGGTCAGCACTACACTGTCTGTTCACTAACAATGTCCACCGAAGCTGCTACAGTTTCAGGTCGAAGTTCCACTGTTTTCAAAAAAAAATAAAAAAAATCAGTGTTTTAATATAACATTCTACTTTGCGGATTTTTAATCCAGTATGTGCGGGCACTTTCGCTTCACAAAGTTATCTTTGTTCCCTTCTTATCTCAGACAGGATATGTAATACGGCAGGAGCAACCTACGTTATCACCGAGTCATGTTCGATACTTCTATGTGCTAACCAGGGCCGTCGTAACACTATTGTGGACCCCCCCCCCCCACCCACCCCCGGGCATCAAATGTGCAATAGGCAGAGTTTTTTTTTTTCAGAAACCAACGTAAATTTGCGTGCATGGGGCAAACCCTTGGGGTCCTGGGCAAATACCCAGCGTGCTCATGCGTTAAGACGGCTCTGTGTACGAACCAGATCTCAAGCTAACCTGGCCTACAGTCCCCTTGCAAAACACGTTATCAGTTAAGACCTCCTAAGAATAGTAAACCGTGCCGTACCAGGCAAAGGGGACACACCCTCGTGACAGGCATAAATCTCATGGCAAAAGGAAACCAGCACTATCTGCAACAATGATAGGCAAGTGTACTGACAGTTTTATCATTTCGTCGCTGGTATGGCATAGGGGCGCATCGATTAAAATATGGGTTTTTACATTTTTACATTTTTGTGATGTATATTGTGAGATCTTTATTGTGTATAACTGGTTTTGCACTAAAAAAAGTAGTTTTAGAATTACAGCCACTATGTAATGGACGTATCCCCTCCTCCGGTCATCTCGTGGTATGGCATAGGGGCGCATGTCTGATGCGCCCCTATGCTATACCAAATAGTACACCTGGCGGGAGGCGTCATACAGCCGTTTATCTCCGACTCATCCAGCTGCGCTCGGGAGATGGTGTCTTTATTGGCTCTTGCCTATTGTTTTCTTCACACCAGCGGGGACAGCGGCGTGCTTTTGAATCGGATTAGCTAACCGGACATGAACTTCAAAAGGAGCAGATATCTAGCCACATGCCATTGTATGAATGTGATTGTGAAAGTAGGAGCGAAGGAGAAGATCTAATACCATATAGTTTGCTCTTATAGTTATATAACCATGTTTTGATACTTGAGCTAAATAAATTAGAATTGTAGTACCGAAGCCAAGAAAAAAATGCCGTACATGTATGAAGTCGGATTACTGTTGAAAACTGGCGTCTGTGTTGTCATTTTGAATATGGCATCCCCATTGTGCCTCGGAGATGACCATATTTGGTTGTCAATCCCCATCCTGCCTAAAAGATGACCATATTTGGTTGACAATCCCCATCCTGCCTAAAAGATGACCATATTTGGTTGTCATGATAATTACATTGAGATCAAGAGCACTGTGACACATTAGCGAGTGAAGGCAAAGGAGCTGCCATATAAACTCGGAAGATGCTCTGGTGCTGCGCGGTCTCAGTTACCCCTCCGAGCTTTAAACATGGACTACCGAAATTTCAGTAGAGGAAGGCGCATGGTAGAGTTAGCCAAATCTGCTGTTAATCAAAGTACACAAAGTAGAAGACCCGAAGAGAACGCTAGCCAAGATTTAAGTCGACCATCCAAACTATTGGTGAAACCTGACAATCACCAAACCAAGAATACTCCCGCAGATTTACTGGAAGTTTCACTCATCAGTGATTTAGACATTTCCGTCACGTCAGCGGCCAATGAACTGTTCCATGCCAGCATCGGGTCTGTCGGCGAGATCGTACCAGATGTTCTCCAGACTGAGCCACGGTCAGATGTAACTAATTCAGTCTCTAATTCAGTCTCTGAGTCACCCACTGTACACCAGGCAGCACCAGACAGTCCCCAGCATCTACCTGAACAAGCGCTCCAAAGACTGATTCCGGAGAACTTTCATGTCGATGGATTCTATTCTACCAGCCATGATTCGCACATTCCTGAAATCATCCCTGTCTCTGCAGTCTGTGACCATGCACTTTTTCGAAAAAAATCATGGTCAAAGTGAGGGAGATTCAATGCATTCTGTTGTGGAAGCTGCTTATAAGAGAATTGAAAGTATCATGGTGCCCTCCGAACTGGTCGGCATAATTAAATCTGCAGCACGCAAGAAACCATAATTATATAGTGAATGAAATTCACACTAATGATATCATAGACTGGAAGGCCACTTCTGGTACATCTGGGGTTTTGCGTGTTAGAAAATCAGATGAGGGGATGCCAATATCTTGGCCCGATTTCATGCAAATAAAGATCAGAAAGGACACCCTGGTTAAAATTGAATTCAAGACCTCTCACCTGCAGGAATCCTTCGCAACCATTACCTTACCACCAAGAAGGAAACCCGAGGTCGCACCAACTTTATTGGAGGCTTCTCCTAAGATCTCCAAAGGCAAATATGAGGATCTTGCTGCACTGTGCAATGGACCTACCCCAGTTATAAGCAATCCAGATCATAAACGATTCTACCTGTCTTTACCTCATGACTGAGAAGCGATAATCACACTACCATCATCAGCAACAAACGAACATTAAGCACCATTGTCACTGTGATAAATTCTGTTATCATTTCATGTCTTAAAATGATATGTCTTTAATGTCTTAACTATTGTTGCCACTTTACAGAGCAACCCATTTGCAATACAATATACAAGCTATTATCATCATTATCGACGCCATCATCATCATCGTCATCATCATCATCTCTTGCTGCTCTAATAATATTGTGTCAGGAGCCAGCCTTTTCATAGAAGGGCTAGGTATCTGTTAATATCAATTACACTGTCAAGTTGTTGTGTTCTTCTTTAAAACTGCACCACTCAGCCTTTTTACAGCAGATCAGTAGTCAATAGAAACTTGTAATAAATAATGTAATCTTCTCTGCATCCATCGTCAACATCACCATAAGTTATGATTTGCTGTCAGTGTCATTGTGTCATTATGTCATATTTATTAATTTTCATGTCATCTTACTTGTTATCGCCTTAGTTATCATCGCATTTTGATAATTAATTAATTCTTAAATTACTGTCACACCTTTATTATAATGGCATGCAGATTTTTAAAAAATTAATAAAGTTGGTTTATTCTTGTAAACTTCGTGTTCCGGCCTTTCCTTTATGCTTCAAGTCCGAGATGTTGCTGTTCTGTGTTCTTTTCTTTCTTTTTCTTGCTTTCGAAGTTGATTGTGTGTTGTAAGTCGAATTCAGAATACATTCTGTCAGTATTTTATTATTACTCTTTCTACTGCGTATGGACGTAACCTGCGAATAGAGCCCATTTGTGGCATGTCATAGGGGCGCATCGGGCCGTCGCGGGGCGCATCGGGACATCCATGTCAAAACGTGGTATGGCATAGGGGCGCATCCTATCTACTGGCTTATATACTAATAAAATCACAAAAACGAGATATCAGTATAATAGTTAACCTGCCACAGACATCGCAACAGCAAAAACTATTCGGATCGAGCCAGAAATAAGCGAGCTACCACAATTTTAAGACTCCCAAAGTTTCAAAGCGCTGTGGCTCAAAACTAGGTTTTGCCCGATGCGCCCCTTTGCCGTACCAGCGACGATTTTATGCTGCGGGTACCATTCAGTTAATTTAATACGGCAAGAATCGATCGAAAACTTGATGTCTTTCCTCTTCCCCTGCGATCTTATTGCATCGTTTCAGTATTATTTCCCACTCAGGGCTTTGCTACATACGTCTACAACTTTTTCGTGTTCTTTTTGCCATATTATTGGGACTTTCCTTCAAGCCTTGCTGAGGCCTCATACATTTTCTGTTTTTTTTTGTTTTTTTTTTCTATTCTTTGCAAGAATATATTAATATCTCAATTTCTCCATGGTATTTGTACCTTCACAAGTGTTGCCATGCTTTGCCAGAATTCTAACCCATTTGATTTTCTCAAAATGAAGTAGCCCGAGTTGTTATGGGGTAAGTAACGATGTGAGACATTACACATTAACACAGGTGGAAAATTCTTAGTAGATTTAAGAACTCCCGAATTAACATAATAATAATATCTACATCAGTATCAGGCTGGCCTTGATCAGTGAATGGCTTTGCAATGTAACACAGCTCGAGCGAAACATTCCGCCTGTGAGAGAACTGCGACGAATGAATCATTTTGTTTGTCCGTTTGGTTGCTTAATTTTTTATTTTTTTTTAAGTTTATGGTCGTCAGGTCACAATAATTATAAAATGATGTGTGTACACATACCAAAATGATAATTATTAAGTCTCAGGCCTTTGCAGTTGTACAAGTTGTGGTTAACGACGACAAACACAGTTTTTTTTTTTTTTCAGAACTTTCTTTCTTTCTGCCCTCCTTTCGTTTTCATTCATTCTTTCATTCTTTCATTCTTTCCATTCAAAATGTCTCTAGACAATGTACTTTTCACACCATGAAGTGCATACCGCTGCTTTCTGTGCTCACGGTGATCATTCATTTGTCTAGGATGAGTGACGAAAGGCGTCTAGAATGTTGTATGGGTGGCAGGCATTTTTGTTTGCGTTTGACTTTGGGTTTAACGGTGCGCTGGCACGACAATGATAAATCGACATGGCAGAAAAGATTGGAGGAAATCAGATTGTAACTTACTCTTTGTGAGATGCCAGACATTGAGTTTGATGTCATACATCTGCTAATAACATTTCAAGGCTTCAACACACCATCAGTGTCTCAAAAAATTTGAGTTTCAGACCAGCTATCTTAGACATTATTAAACTGCTACGTTATTTTCTTATCAGCATCGGGTGTATTGGATTAAACTGCCTAACTTTACCGCCCTTCCTTTGAAGATATATTGTATGTTGACAGCTAGAGATAAGTTTCCCTTTCATCGCTCTGATTAAAAGGACCTGTAAAACCCGCTTCATTTTTTTTGTTTTATTATTCTGTCAAATGGGTCATCCCTGAATGTGGAGTGGAGTGATACTCTACTGTGTTATGACTACAACCGCATTATGCTGAGGCATCTAGCAAGACTTTAGCCAGACAAGATCCAACCGTTCAAACTGCTGGCATGAAATCTACAAAACGAAGTAGGTAAAAGTGCTTTCAAAATGTGTTTTAATCCAATTATCATGACAATTATTATGCAGTAAATACGGAAAATGAAGGCAAATAATATTGTATCAAACAAAATCTACACAACTGTACAACTTTTGAAGTTTCTCTTACTAATTAAAAGTACGTTTAAAGTACTCTGGTACATGTCTATGAAAGAGACTAAATTAAAAACTAAACAACAGAGTTGAAAAAGAAACACATCAAACAGGAAGAATAAACAAAGCAAGAAAACCCTGTCTCTCTCTCTCGTCTCTCTCTCTCTCTCTCACACACACATACACAGACACACACAGGTAGATCTACATATACAATTCTTCAATTTTTTTGTAAATAACGGAAAACTGTGTAGATAAAACATCCCATCAGTTTTTGACATCAATATTTCAATTTATTTACATTAGTACTTTCTTCCAAAACAAATGCATAATAATCAAACTAGGGAACACATTAGAAGTCATGAACCATGATAAAATGCAAAGTAAAACAGTCGAACTGCATTATCATATCCTCAATAGCCACTACAAAGGCCCAATCAAACACATTATCCTGCAATATTACAGAATGAAAATACCTGTACAATGTAATAATATATCTGATATCAATCGCAGCACGCACGGGGAATATAACTACTACTCTGTTTGTAAGGTGTGCGAAATAACAGTAAAATCATATTGTTATAAAAAACTCAGCTGACTGAAATCTTACAAGCGCGGGGGGCGGTGGCGGGCACGGCCCCAAGACAACCAAAATCGGTCATAGATATTTGACTTTCAGACTTATGTTTACAAAGTTGCTTTATTCATTTATTTTTGCACCCGATAACAATGCTTGCATTGACCAGGGACAGTAGAAAATGACATCAAAAGCGATTGTACGATCACATGCCAACCTTCATAAAACAGAAAGTTATTTCGGTCACTCTTCATAAGGGGTTGTAGATTTGTAAAAGGGACATTAACTATGTGAATCAGGAGGGTTGATATTATACAGCTAGTTAATGACACTATAATGATGACAAATAATCAAAACTTTAAGGCGCAATATAAAAAGGAATGGAAGACGACACGGTGAGAGAATAGCACACCGAATATCACATAGGTATTACCTCCGGACAAGGTAACAACAGTAACCACAAGGAAAGCGACTACCACTACAACTTATAGTTCCTGCACATACACTAGCCCACTGTCCAAAATAGCCAAACAACATACACAACGGCCCAACAAATCAAATATAAAAAACCGCCAAGACTCACTGCGCAGAAATAGTCTGTTTGTTTATTTTTAGTTTACTTAACAACATTTTTTTTTTTTCAAAATGATCTAACATAAAACAGGAGTATAGAAGGATAAGTGGAGAGTAAGCAAATACATGTATAAATTTACATCTCTGTCATAACCTCCGAAGTGTAGAAATAATTATAGGTTTACAATAAGAACAGTAGAGCAAACTAATTGGGCATTGTGGTATGTGAAACCTGGTCAGTATTAATGTGTTTATTGATTTGGGGCCGTTCTGGAATCACATGACTGAAGCTATAATATCTACAAATAGACTCAAAAAGAAAAATAAACATAACATAAACAGTGATAGCGTGTTTTCAACACTTGAAGCAGATATCATTCATAATAATTATTTATAAGGAGATGCAATTGATTTGTCTAGCATTTTAACCATCATGAATTGTAATATACTACATACAGCTAATGTACAATTTACATGCGTTATTGCTGCCTTCTGAAGAGTCCAACAGCTTATTAAATCAGTTATTACCTTATAATTATGAGCTAGTGACCTATCGCTCAGAGTTTATTTGTATTTGTATTTGTATTTGTATAACTTTTTAATCCCATTTGGGAAATTTTGCCTTTGTGCCATTGCAGCCCAGTTATAACTGGAGCAGGCACGTCGTCGCCACAGTGCAGCGCCGGTCGGCGTTTTTTTTTTTTTTTGATGGTGGGGGGGGGGGATGAGGGGGAGGGACTGGTAGGGATGAATTTTATTTAATTTTGCCCGGGCAGCGGCCTGTTCGGCCTGCTCTTTACGATTTCCAACTGCCAAGGTATCTTTAACGTGCGCAACGTGCACACGGGCCCTCCGAATTTTTCGTCATTGTCCGAGAAGACTAGGTATTCAATCCTACCCCTCAATAGGATCAGGGACATGAAAATATGAGAAAAATCCCAAACTTCCAACATGCCTGCCGGGTTTAGAACCCGGGACCCTTGGCATGAGAGGCGAACACCTTGCCTCTAGACCACCTTGTTTGAATGTTTGATTTCGAATACGAAAGTTTGCACAGTTTCAATTACATGTATTATGAAGTGAGAGCCACAGGTAATACAAACGTTCACATGAACTGCTCTAGTATGTCCTGTGTAGATGTATTAACCAATATTGGCGTATTATTCCAATAGGGGTTGCTTATACCGCTCACTCTTAAACGTCCCCTATGCCGCAGAACCATCGTCCTCATAAATGCCGTCTCCTTCCTCCTCCAGTTCAAAGTAAGGGTTTTGCTCTTCCATGTTTGGTCTTTTTTTGTTGACCACGGAGTAGTTGGGTATTGGGACTGTGCTGTTGTTTTTGTTGTTGGCGGGTGTGTCCATCTGTTTTCTAAGTTCTCTTTTGCTGGGTGGGTCGACATTGATGATTTCAATGGGACTGGTTGAATCAGTCAGGAAAGGTTGTGCAAGAGAGTATTGTGGCTGCTGATTGGCTGACTGCAAGCTGGAGGCGGGGTTTTCAATGTCTTGTTTCGTCGTTCTGTTACCACCTGATTCACGTAAAACATTGTAAGGATTCGTCATTTTCGTTGTTTCATGCCGGCATTTTGAGTATACATTATTCTGTTCATCCTGGCCGGAACTACTGTCACTGCCAACGATGTTGTATCCATCATCAGTCACATGATCAGTGACAATAGCCGGTGTTTTCGATTGATCCGGCAATTGTGCACCGACTGCATCATGAGGGCCAGTGTCTTCAGCGTAATCATAATCGTTTAGTGAACGATCAGCGGCATGAGTAGACAGCTTGTCAGCAACGTTGTTGTATCGCCCAGCAGAATAGTCGTTATCGATCTGGGAATATCCATAATCAGCCCTTGCATTTGCATTGCTGTTTGCAATAAGTGAATTCGTCCACGTTCCTGTAGTACTAGGGTCTGGTGCAACATTGGACATGTCCTCTTTAGCAATCGTGGCTAGGTCGTACTCTGCACCCATGTTATCTCGTTGATCGGTGTTTGGGTTTGGCTTTGTGTTCTTTGCAAGCTGAGCATTTTTCTTTTGCAGGAGAAGCTGAAGATTGTCAACGGCGGCATTCTTAAAATGGTTGTCCAATTTCAGCTTCTGTTGATTGTTTGTTGAAGAAACATATCGATTTGGGACATCGTTTGTGTTGCTACCTAGCTCTTTAGCGAGATCATACCCGACATCTTCCTGTGATCTGACACTGCCATTATCCACTCTCTGGTCTGTGACTGAACTGGACTCTTGATTGTTTTTCGCTATTCCATTGGCACTTTCTTGGTTTTTAACACTGGCATAGTCATATTGTCCATCAATATTCGTGACATCAAACCCAGTATTTCTGTACTCCCCAATATTGTCGTTGTTTGCAGGACGAGAAGTAAATTGACTTCCACCAGCGATATTTTTGTAATCTGTGGACTCGTTAGCGTATTTCCCACTCGAACCTTTTGCTAAGTCACTTTGGATATTTAAATAGTGGCGATGAAACGAGCCCTCATTCTCAGCACTGTTTGCATACATGACATTGTTTAAGGCATTATTAACATTGTTCTTTGTTGATTTTTTCAGCTGCCTTCTCCTGCGCCATAAAACGATGACAATCAAAGCAAGGACTATGACCAATATGATGCTAATAACAACACCGACAATAACACCCGCGTCATCATCAGATGACTGGGAAGCTCCAAATGGTGTCGTTGTTTTGTTTTGTGACGGTGTGTCTGTTGTGTCTCGTGTTGCGATCGATGCTGATGGTGTTCTGCCGCCAGGTGAGGCAGTTATCCCTGTAATATTATAGCAGTGATTCTGACATGCTTGAAAATCTATAAGTCCACCTTCGGCATCATAAAGTCTTTCTGCAGCGTAACTCCACGCGATTGTTACGCAACCGAAACTGCAGGAATTTATCGTTGGAATCTGGTAAGATGTACAGTTCACTATAAGTTTGCCGGATGTCAGTGGCAACTGTAACTTTGTACAGACTAATCTTTCATCACTTGTCGTTATTGTGCAGGAGTAAAGAGTGGAAAGTGGAGGGTCGCCTCGCGTCTCCAATTGTTCTATACTTCCAACACTTGGATTTGCACCAAGTCTCACAAAACGAGCAGTGCAGGCCTTTGCTGTGTCATTGCATAAGCACCTGTGAAACCTGTTGATATACATAAAATTATGTCAAATGATTACTAAGAAAAAAAAAAAAAACTCCCCATGAGGATGAGAGAATGGGGTTGAAAGTAGAATAAATATGATAGCTTTTACTTTGTGGATGGACCGGGACAGTTCTGAAGTGCGAATGAAAGCGGTAACTGAATTATTATTTAAACATTCAGTGCGTGTCAAAAGTCTCACTTAAAAATTGATATTATCGATCAGACTGTATTTTCTCAGTTAAAGATGCTTAGGCCCATATGGAAAGAAACACTTTTAGTTGCATTAAGGTTTTATTGCTAGACTTGTGAAGGAATAAAAAAAAATATATAGGCAATATAACAATGGCTGAATCTGATATAGAGTAATTTGTTGGTATCCCCAGCAGAATGACGACACTTTAGAATTTTCGTTTTGCTTTGTTTTGTTTTGTTTTGTTTTGTTTTGCTTCATTTTGCCATTGAGAAAGGAAAAAAAAAAAGGAAAGGGGGTGTAGGGTGGGGATGGGGCACACGAAATTCAATTTAACGAACAGTTCTGAGGCTGATGAAATTGTAAACTAATCATCAATTTTATAGTCAGACACATTTTTATTGAGAAGAAACGTAACCATGGTTAACTTCTGGTATATCAAGACGACTTCATTCAATTACTGCACCGCGTCTATGAGCACCACGTTTTCTTCTACACTCGTATTTCAGCCTGCCTTATTTACTTTTTCCTTAAAAAAAAAACACACACACAGAAAAAAAAAACACCCCTACAGGCACAATAAAAAAAGATAAATTTTTGTTGAACATTGCGGACTTCCAGACAATTATTGGTGGCACACATTTTCTCATTACAATATAACAAAATTCTCTTCTTTTGGTTCGAATGCAGTACCTCTCATGACCCCTTTCGAATTTGAGCAACCCCCACCTCTCATCCCACCTCTGCATTCTCTCTTAATAGCTTTCTCCGGCTTTTATTTTACCAAAAGCGCATTCCTCACCGCAAAGACCATTTACCTAGCTTTATGAAGTAATCTATTTCTTTGTTTACTGGCCACCCCCCGCTTATCACAGTACAGCATAATTATCACATCTCACAAAAATAATACAAGCGTTAGGAATAACGCGCGAATGCCCACCAAAATGTGTTTAAAAAATACGATCTGAATTTGCCCAGAATTGCTTATGACAATTTCCCTGACGATAATCGCAAAAGATGTGCATTTTAATGTTCAATATTCAGTGTTATACTTACTGCTTATACAATCCTACACTGAATGACACGCCCTTTATATATGAAGTTGCTCCCTGATATAACACATGCATGAGTACAGCGTCCCGTTGGCCAAAGGTAGTGTTCAGCATTATAAGCAGCATTACAATGCACACATCTCTGATGGTCGTCAACCACATTGTGTGGGACTCTCTGAATGAACATCAAGTCCTGGGATATCTGGCAGGAAATACAACGCAGGTGGAATTATAAATATAATTATGTGCATAGACTAGGGTCAAGGTGATCGGAGCTTCCATTGTGATGACATTCGTGTTAGCCGTTTTTCAGTTTCATTCAGTCACAATATTTGTCAGTTGTCAGGCTTAGAACAACGAAGTTGTTCATCTCCTGTGTCTACTTTACGTCTTACCTTTTAATATTTTACGTAAAGCATTAGATAGAATTATTACATTTTGGAGGTCACTGATTTTATGTTATCTCGTATCTAATAAAGTTCCTCAAGACTTTGACAACAATTTGATTTGAAGCGTTTCTCTAGAAAAATACAGAATCGAGCCTGACTCTATCTCGTCTGAATTTGTGGCAGTTCTGCAGGGCCATGGCCAGCTCTGGGGTTTTTAATGTTTTGTCTTCGAGCACGGAGACAATCTAAGAAAGATCTCGAGCTGCCACCAAATGATATTCTTGATAATGTACAGGATAGCAGATAATTGGCACAGTTAGCAGGATATCATACTAAGCCCGGTCAGACACAGTCAGATGCTGGCAGACAAGAAGTGCAGGCCATAATTTCCTATATTTCCCTACTAAATCAGGGGATACCCTATCATACTAAGCCCGGTCAGACATAGTCATCTTCTGCCACTGTTTCTTTGGAGTATATTTTGCTGGTAGCCCACGACTGTGTCTCACCGGGCTTCATTTGATACCTACCTAAAAAAATATCAAGTCAAGCATTTCCAGTTGTGTCACTGGCAACATTTTATTGCGCGTTTCATAGGTCAGGTCATGGCCTGGTTGTCCTGAAATACCAGGCTGTCTCGTGATGAAATGAGGTGCCTGGTATGTATTACAAAACTTGTGGGAGAAGAGAAAGAGGACCCTGGTAACATTTCGCTTTTTTAATATCTCCTTCAACCATCATCGCTACGATTTTTATGTCTTGGCAAAAGCCGTTCACATTATGAGTTGGACTTACTCTGGGTGAGCCCACTTTTACACGTTTTAAAAATTATCACTCAAGTTTGAATAATTATTATTTTCACACTGCTATGGCAGTTTCATACCCCTGTGCTTTTAGTAGCTTAGCCAAAATTCATTATTCTTGTGATGTTGGGCTATTCACGTACGATTTCTTCTAATTATTTTGGTGTTTTTGAATTTTGAAAGAGTGCTTGTCTGCAAACAGTCAGATATTCAGCATTTATGCCTCATATTATTATGTTTATTTCTGTCCACGACATTATGATGACAGGTGTCAGCTGACACTGCCATTTGAAACTTTGTTAGGAAACTGGATAGTTCGATTAGACAGAAGGAAAAAAAAAAAGAGTGAGCGAGTGCATGCGTGTGTGAGAGAGAGAGAGAGAGAGAAAGAGAGAGAGAGAGAGAGAAACAGTGAGACCGAGAGAGAGAGAAAAAGAGAGAGAAAAGAAAGAGAGATGGAAAGAGAGAGTGGAGAGAGAGAGATATAAAGGAAAGCGAGAGAGAGGGGGGGGGTAGAAAGAGAGACAGAGTCTAGAGAGAGAGAGAGAGAGAGAGAGAGGGAGAGAAAGAGAAAAAAGAGAGACGGAGGAAGAGAGATGGAAAGCAAGAGAAGAAAGAGAGAGAGAGAGAGGAGAGAGATATAGATGGAAAGGAAAGCGAGAGGGGGGCGAGAGAAAGAAGAGAGAGAGAAAAGAGACACAGAGAGGGAGAGAAAGAGAGAGAGAGAGAGAGAGAGAGAGAGAGAGAGAGAGAGAGAGAGAGAGAGAGCGAGAGCGAATATAACAGTGTGGCCACATTGTTGTGAGCGATGGAGCTTGGGTGGCCACACCAATAGCTATGGATTTCCAAGCTACAGGCTAGCCCTTAGCTGGGCAATAGCTCATGGTGTGGACGGTTCAAGCGATTATAGCTAGCTCAGTAGCTCGCTTGTAGCTCGCTGATATTCATTCAGCTAGTCTATGGACCTTATTGGGCTGGAATAAACTCTACTTATTTTTAATGCAACTATTAAGATAACCCACAAACTAGCTACGGTATATTCATTTTGTTTCATTTCATCCTCCACACAGTAAATAAATTGAATGAACAACAACAAGATATAATAGATAAAAAATAAGTTTATTGAAAGAAAAAAATAAGAACAAAAGCATTTACGTTCGTTCATAAGTGTGATAGCACTCTCCGTCGACGAAAACCGCATTCTGTGTGGTGGCTGTTGATGGAATATTTCCAAGATCTGAGCTACAAACTCAGCTTGACACAAACATTGCTGAACTCCCAACAGGCTCTGGTCTACGGAATTCAAACATCCGGCTTCCCTATTTTCTCATCGGAGACACAGCTTATCCTCTAAAACCTTATCTAATAACTACCATCAATTCAAAGTTAACACGTGATCTAAAAATATTTACTTATCGTCATTCGCGAGCAAGGCGTTGTGTCGAGTATGTCTTTGGGGTTCTAGCAGCAACATGGCGAGTGTTGAAGACGGCCATATTAACTGTTAAGATTGTCCTTGCTACCGTCGCATCGCTTGTTAGTCTATCGGGATCCGATGATGACGTTGTTTCTCTGCTCTCAGCGATGGCGGCGAATGTGGCTCCGCAGACCGAAGCTGGAATCACACAGGTGCCCGCAGGTGTCGCATTGAAAGTTTGTATTTTGGACCGGGGTGGACGCTGCCCTGTGACGTCTGTCCCTTGCCGCAGCGAGACGCTGTCGCCGATCCTCCTCAAAGGCAGTGGTTGCCTTGGAGGTGAGAGACCTCCATCCTGATCTATTGGAGGCATACGCTTCCAGCTGGCGTGGCTGAATGCCGCTCCACGTGAGATTGTTTTTCAAGGTGTCTTTGTACCTCAGTTTTGGGCGTCCTTATTTGCGCGAACCCTCTTTCAGCTCTCCATACATGACTTGTCTGGGGATGCGGCTGCCATCCATTCATACTACATGGCCTGTCCAGCTCATCTGAGCCTTCAGCAGCATCGACTCAATCCTTCTTGAGCCAGCTCTGTCTAGCACCTCCTGGTTGGTGACACTGTTCTGCCAACGGATGTTAATAATCATTCGCAATTATTGACATTAAAAGTTTGAACACAATGGAAACAGAACGTGCTCCAGCCCAAGATGGTGATGGGCGGGTGAGGCGCTACCAAAGTCGACGAGGACAACATGCAAACATGGATGAGAGAGCAACTGGTGCAATATTTTGTTGGTCCTGTCCACTCCTGGTGCCGTGGCTTGGCCAGAAAAGTATATATAAATTTCTTCTATGAATATTACCCAGAGATGATGTTTTGTTTGTTGTTGTTTTAATTTCTCCCACTGCAATGTGAAGGGAGTCTAATATTATTAATAAACAAATACAAACACTGGTTGCAAGCGAATGTACAAAAATTACATTGAAGCTACGTTGAAAATCATTAATATCTCAATTAAACATTGAAGAGAAAAACGGTATTTTCCACCTTTCATTATGGCTGCTTGAAAAAAAAAAATATATAGATACAGTCCTATTACATGTATACTTGTTGTATCATTTTTTTTTATCTGCTCAAAATATCGCAACACGTTCTTGCGATCAATTCAGTTGGGAATCGAAATCAACACAATTATTACAAAATAAAGTGAGCATTAAGACCTTTGAAAATATGCCCACACACACCTTCAGGCCTTCTGATGCATAATGTGATATTTTGTAGGATTTAAGGCTCACCGGTTAAAAAAGCCTTTCATTGACGATGTGCTTGAAAAAAGACACTAGTCAGAAAGTGAAAGCGCGCAAAAACCTCACGATCTTTAGGAGGGCACGGGGTCACGACACACCGCTTGAGCGTGGCCACGGCTTGAGCGACGAGCCATGTTAAATGGCAAATTATTTATCGTCGCTCATAGCGAGCCCCTAGCTAGCGGTAATCGCTTGTGGTGTGGACACCTAGGTTAGGTTTAATGCATTTATTCCCGTCGCTTCACTACAGTGTAGCTCACCGCTTGGCCCATCACTAGACATGTGGCCACACACTAAGCTGTAGCTTTGTGGGACTATCCCACATCTTGATAAAAATTATAAACCCGCGCTTTAAAAATATAATCATAATATAAACTAAAATGTAAATAACCACAGGGTTGTGAAGCAGTTCTGCGTCTCATTTACGTTGGCTATAGGTATATTGTTTCTTATTGCTTTAACTTCATCCCTAGAGTTTTCATTATTATTTAGGCCAATTGATTTTCCGACCAACTCAAAGCAAAGCTCTATGGTTCAGTGGTTCGGAAACAGGACAGATAAGAGCTTGTTCATCCTATTGTGAAGAAATCGTGACTCGAGGAAAGAGCTCAATCGCAAAAAAATGTTAAAAACAATAGATGGGTCACTTTTGCGGGCTGCATGTTAATAAAGAAAGGTAAATTTTGTTTGATTAAGTCCCCTCCCCACCCTTCCCCCTAACCCCACACACATACACACATACACGAACACCCGTAAAGACAAAGCAAATTAAATACAAACAGGACACGGCGTTTTATTTTTAGAAACAAACGAAAAATAACAACAAAAAAAACAACACAGAAACACACAACACCTAAACAAGTTAAATCCGGTAATAAGGGAGGATTTCCCAATGCGTTCCATAGCTCGACAAGTACATAGGCATTGTCAGATCGATCAGATTGATTTGTAACCACGTGAGGGTCTAGTCAGTTTGTATCATCGAGGCCGTAGGCCGATGTTCGTCTGGGCAGTAGTCAGACTGACATATCAGGGAAAGCCGCCGGGGTAGCTATGTATTGTTTTCACTCGGGGTATGGAACGCATTCGGAAGTCCTTCCGGTAATAATTACTGAATCGTGTGTTCTGATGATCCCCTTTTCTTCATTTAATGCTCTTTCAAATATAATATCTTCTAATATTTGGTCATGAGGGCCTCAAATAATTATATGATTGAGTAAACCCATCTTTGTGCACCTGTCCCGGCGTTAAATGTATAATTCGTTTCTCACCCTACAAGCAACATGAACAGGTAGTACAATTGTGTTATTTTAGCTACAAATTAAATTCAGTATAGTTTGGCTAAAGGACTATACGGTCCAAACTCTGTCGTAACTTGGGAAAAGGAATTACAGACATCAATATATACACAGTGTACGTAATATTATTATAACTATGTCAAGCTATCGTTGAATTAATGAAATAACCGATACATTTAAATATAATATTGCAATAAAGTATTATTTCTTACATAACAGTAATATAGATAAAATAATTCAACAAATAAAAACAAACTGACCACGTATGAGTCCTGATCTGAAAAGCTGCTTGTATCTTTTCAATTATTAAAGACCAGTAACACTGCAGTAAAAGCAGACACGAAGTGGGAACTTAGATTTCAGTGAACGGTTAAGACACTGTCCTCTGTGTCGTATTAAGCACCGTTAACTTCTTCATTTTAATAAAATAACTGAAATAAATTTTAATATAATATTTATAACATTGTTTCACCATCAAATACACTGCCGACGTCACAAAGAAAAACCAGATTCAGGCGCCAGGTGTTAACTATAAAGACAAAAACTCACTCACCTCACTGTATTCTACACGATCCTCTCCGTTGACAACTGATAAAGTGAGGTTTGTACTTGATAAATTCCAGTGTTTTCCCCTCGGTCACAGCAGTTTGACATTATTACCTGTAGGAGAAAACAACTGACTGAAGACATCACACAGCTGACAAGTTAAGTGTAAGATAAAGCAAGACGCAGGATACTACAGTTGTGCTTTTACTACCTGTGTGTGTAACCGAATACATGGGGTCACAACCCCGTCCCCCACACAGAATCACATTCGCCACTGGGCGAAGCTAAATGTTAATTTTCTCTATATTCGATTCACTTTCAAATTAAAAGTAATGAGAAATACAGATTGTTTTGAGAAGTGTGTTTGTATATCAAAGTCGATTAGGAATGGAGCCTTCTGACGTTTATAAATTTACATGGAGACTTGTGGGCAAAATAAAAATAATTTTTAAAAAATGAGAAGAAAAAGGGACGATTGACTGGCGAGGTCTTCATTCGGTATCGAATACGTAAAGTTAAGGACCGTTCACGGTTGGGCGTGTCTTCGGGTGCAGTCACGCGGCGCTGACGGCATACCTTTGTCCTGGTTCAAGGACAGACACATACATTCAGGCCTAAGTGACCCCTTTCTCTCGCCCTCGCAAAATCATTGTTAACATCATTCCAGGCATTCAACTAGGCCTCAGAACAGCGTTTCGCAAAGTCGGGCGTGGCAGTCTGTTGGTTGGGCGAGGGACCTCAGAATGGGGCGTATAGAGACTTCACAGAAATCTTAAATTAATCTGTACAGTTACACTGTTGTTTGTTGACGCCCTGTTGGTGGTTTCCTTGTTAAACTCGGATTAAAACAATCAATTTAAAAGATGCATGACTTGAGTGGTTATGCGCAACCAAGCAGGTTTGTATATTATGATGATATCGTCGCGTATTTTCCATAATGTTGTACGTGCATATTTATCTCTTCGAAAAAACAAGGGATGAAAGTATGAAGAGTTGTGTAAAATCAGGGCCAAAACGCATTCAACATTACATCACAAACAGATATTTTGAAAAAGTTTTTAACCGATTGGAATGATACTAATACATAATAAAAATAGGAGTAAGTGAACCGTTTTCATGAAAAAAAAATCCTCAAAATCTGCAAAAAATCGCACAAAACAATATGGCAAATGCCCCAGATAAATTTTATACTACCATTTTCCGATCATGGCGGGCGAACACTTTTGTTTTTCTTTTATGTGTGTAAAAATTGAATGGGGTCTTGGGACATAAACGGTTGAGAAACACTGCTCTAGAATATCATGTTTACCTAGTCGTCATGTCTTTTAATAAATGGCTTGCTAAGATACAGCCAGTATTCTATAGGTCCGGATTGCACCTTTCTTTACACTGCTATGTACAGATGATGATAAAGGTAACCGGAATGTTTTGACTACCGTGCGTCAACGTAAACAGAACCGCTAATTTCGGAGGAAGTATAAGTCGGTTTTTACACATTTTTCAGGAGAAGCAAAAAAACCAAATAACATTCTTTATCAGTCTTTGTAGTTACGATATGTCACTATTTTATTTAACGCTTAGTTTTCAGAATTGAACCCCAAACTTATAATACAATCTTTAGGCTCTCAAGGGCTACGCGCATGTTAAATATCCCATTTTTTGATTTAAAAAAAAAGGAAACAAGTTGAGTCACGACAGTTTACCATTGTTTGTACTTGGCTTTTCCTAGGTGGTTGAACTTGAATGCTCTTCACATGAACATAGAATTTAAGTACTGGGCCAAAGTGTGAACTGCCTTTTGAATTTATGCATTGCCAAAGAGAGAAACTGACCCATTTCTGACGGCGCAATTTAAAAAAATACACATGTGACTTTTATGTTTTGTTTTGTTCTTTTCTCTTCCGGGGTCCCCGATTTAGAGTCCTGTTTTGAGTTTTTGCTCCCTCCAACCCAACACCCACTATAATGACAACAATCAGGCTTGTGATACCAGGTACGTAGTTTCTAACCTTCAAAATACCAGGCCTGGAAACGTCTATTTTAAGAATCCGTCCAAATACTCTACCTCAGCCAAGAAGGTTCACATGACCGTACATAATCAAGGTTTTTGTAGCATTCGAGACGTCAACTTGTGCTATTGTTGACTATGACGACATTGCCCACTAAAGCGCCAAACCTGATCACCGTTTTTCCGACCCATGACATACTGGTCGTCATCATCACCATGGCTTTATAGACGTACTAACGTAGATCATATCACCCTTATGGTTTTGACGATGTAAATGAGGACACACTGGCATAATTATATAATATTCATGACGTACAGACAGTAATACTATTATAGTATTGACGACATGCAAGGGACAACACCGTTTGGGTACTGGCGATATACACGAAACGACATTAATGGCGTATGAGTTCACAGCAAGGAATCGTAGAGTTCATCGATGACATAAAAGCGTATAAGTTCACATGGCTATTAGAGATGAAACCTTCAGTCGCATGAATGAACAAAAAAATACCAACATCAGACCTCAACTAAACTAGTGATCACCGTCACGTGGTTATTGACATATTTTTGTTTTCTCGACTTACTCTGTATGGCCTTAGAATTTGTTTTCCTGTGGGGAAAAGGGGGGGGGGGGCTAAAGACAGCGAAATGTTTCAGCAACCCCAGAATGGGGATGAGATAAATAAATTAATCCTTTGGTTACGACTTACTGTCTGGGTGAAATTTATTTTTCGAATATTTAAACAGTCGTTGGAAGTATAACTAAAACGATCAAGCAGTTAAAGCTAATGTTATATTCATTTCGATGTTCACAGGTAAATCAACGTTATATTATAATTTGCTTATAAAATTGATCCCGTGCATTTAATGTAACAAGATGTACACGAAAAATCGGCAGCTGAATTTTTTTCATGACTTTTTGCAGACTTTCTTCACTGTTCCCTTAGACCGCAAAATCAATTGATGAACAGAAATGAGAAGCACTCTTACTATGACTTCTGTTAGGTACAATTTGTCGGAAAAAACAAAATAAAAATTCCAGATACGATCATTTAAAAATGCGTTTCTAATCCTCGTTTTTACCCTCCTCCCACGCAGCTTTTTTTTTTTTTTTCTTAAATTTTTATGTCAGAACAAATTTGGCATCTCTGCTGCAATGAATTTAGCAAACAAGGAGGGAAAAAAATGGCCGCGCCAAAGAATACAGGAAAATGAAGAAGACGCAATTCACAACTTTGTTGAAACTATGAGTCATTTCCTCTACATAATAATAATTATGCAGTGCGTAGTTTAATGCTTCTTTTCTAGCACGATTTTTCAACTGGAATTCCACATTTTTCTTTTCAACGATTTCATTTCAATCTTTTTTCTTTTACGCCCACACTGTGAAATTTAAAGTTTCTTGGCAAGCAATATTTCGTAATCTTACCTTTCTTTTTAACGATTCATATTAATGGCTTATTTTTATGCCGACCCTGTGAATTTCTCCATTGGATGTACATGCCTTTCTTTCTTTCCTTTCAGTTTTTATTTATTTGGGGGTAATATTAAAACTTCATACCAGTCTTGAAATTCAAGTCTTCAAAAACACACACAAAGTGATCTGCTTGCGTCAAGCGGTGATAAAAAAGATAAAAAGGATTTGGCACTGCGTTGCTACGAGCATACTGAACATGAACACGCACTTTTTTTTTTTTTTTTCGGAGAAATGACCTGTGAGGGCCTCAGATTCCAATGTTTTTATTTTTTTTTGGTTCAAATCCGACATGTGTATGGCTTGGCGGTTATGCAGAAGATGATCAAAATCAACCAAATCCTATGTAGAGAAAAATGAAATAAAATTTGGAAAATAATATGAAACAAAAAAAGCAATAATAATTAAATAAACAATGATTATTCTTACAAATGTTACTCATTGAATGGATAGTAATTTAGGAATGTATAAACAGGCTTACCTCAAACCGAGCTGAACAGTCTCAGGAGAGTTTCGTAGTTCTAAATGCACAAAGTGAAAGATCAAGGACTTTAAATCCTGTTATGAATCACATGTAAAAATGGCATCTGCTGATTAAAAACATATTTGCCGATTAAAGAAATATATCACAATCATTGTAACAACAATCATAAAAAAATAGACAAAAAAAAGGTAACTTTGAATTAAGAAATACTAATGGAGCAATCGTGTCTGAATGACCGAGTAGCAAAAGAACAAAGCCACTATGATTCGCTTACACGCGTTTGATAAAAAAGGAGCACTTGAAAGCACTTATTACACAAGCAGCAACTCTTTGCGTGAAAAAGAAATATTGTACATGACACAGCCATGCACCGCTTGACACTCGATCAAACTGCCACCGTCCTGGCGTATCCACACTTTCCGGTTTTATAGCATGGCGTTTCAAAATTTTGAGTGAGCTTTCTCATCATTAGAGGCTAAATTGTTAAAATTGTGCATTTTTTCAAGTCTGTTTAGGACTATAGCATAATTATTCTGTAGCTGTGTTTCTCAAGGTGGGACGCGACAATATTTGTGTGGAACGTGGGTCTCTAAAATGGGACATGGGCCTGCAGAATGGGGAGTACTTAGTAATAATTATATCAACTGGTATTTATCCATATTGTTGTAAGCGGCATTTTGCAGATTTTGAGGTTTTCGTCATGAAAATGGTTCTCTTAGTCCTAATTTTATAATAAAGTGTCATTCCAGTCGGTTAAAAACTTTTCGAGATATGTGTTTGTGGTGTAATGTTGTATTCCTCTTGGCCATTTTCCAGCCCCACTTTTAATCCT